>OZ010604.1:47936408-47991408 GCA_963932145.1 Acanthosepion lycidas
TTTCCATTTTTTTTCTCTTGATTGACCCTCCCCCGTCTTAAGAAGTCGGGGCAACAACTAGCAGAGCCAATTAAATTGTATCGCCAAAAAAAAAAGAAAATACTATAGTTACAAACGATATGGTCTTTTGTCGAAATGATCGTTTCATTTTTTTTTTCTTTTTCATTATTGGTTGTTTATTTTTGTTGGTATGGCTCCTGCTACTCTGGGTTGTTCAGGTGAGTTTTTTTTTTTTTTTTTTTTTTTAACTTTGTCGGAGGGAAAGATAAAGAAAGATTGACGCCGGAGTGGAGCGTGATTCCACATTGTACTCAAACACACACACACACACACACACACACACACACACACACACACACACACATATATATATATATATATATATATATATATATATATATATATATATATATACATTGATCATAATTTTAGTTAAGACTTTGAGTTTAATGCAGTATCACATTTATTTGTATCGTCTCGAGCGAACTGTCAGCATAGGGCAAGCAGTTAAGTAACTCAATTGGAATCAAGTTTACACCCCAGAAAATAAATAAAACCAGTAACGACAGAAGAAAAATCTTTAAAGGAGATTAAATCTGCCAGTCTGCAAGGACTTCTTAGAGTGAAGTAGTACTTTCCATGGTCAATTTCAGAAACTTCTGGTATGTTCTTTATTATTATTATTATCATTAGTTTGGTGCAAAAATAATGACGGTTTTTGACCTTAAAAATACGTCAAAAACCGTCATTATTTTTGCACCAACCTAATATTATTATTATTATTATTATTATTATTATTATTATTATTATTATTATTACTAGTAGTAGTAGTAGTAATATTTTATTTCCTTTGATTTCTGGTGTATACTAATTTCTTTCCGGGTCCCAACCAGAGACCTAAGAACAGATATGCCCTCATGACACTTTCCACTGAGCATTTTTATTTGTAAAAAAAAATTAAACCCAGGACCCCAGCCACTAATGGATTTATACCTTCATGTGCAGCATTTTTGAGATTTCCATTTCAAGATCTTTGTATGTTGACAGTTTTTTGGTGGTCATCAAAGGTATATTACTGCCTGAAGGGAGTCCTATTCCCGTAATTGAGTTTGGGTGGTGTTCATACCAATTTTCTTCCCATAAATGTTGCAGATTCCCAGTGCAGATATTACCCCACCCTGTCATTATTATTATTATTATTATTATTATTATTATTATTATTATTATTATTATTTCCTTTGATTTCTGGTGTATACTCATTCCTTTCCGGGTCCCGACCAGAGACCTACGGTCAGAAATGGTATCATGATATTATCCACTGAGCCGTTTTGAAAAAAAAAATAAAATCACATATTTTACATTCATAATGCTCTTCGTAAGGAGTGGGGCTCTACTCGTGAAACATTTTTTTGTAACGTGGGACCTGTACTTGTGAGTACATTTTTTTTTTTGCATTTCTTTAAGGCATAGGCTACCAGGAATCCATTCAATGAGTCTATCGGAACTTTTTCCAATCAATCCAAGAGCGCCAACTACAATTGGAATTATGGATGTCCTCAAGTACCATATTTTTGAGATTTCGATTTCAAGGTCTTTGTACTTTGATAGCTTTTTGAAGATCTTCAAAGATAGATTACAATCTGCAGGAACTACCATGTCAATAAGATGCTTTCTTATTGACATTTTTGTAGTTTTTGATCACGATGTCTCGGCGATTAGGTTTGATTGTTCTCTGTCTGTGTATATTTTCAAGTTCCATAAATTTGTTACAGGTCCGATCTCTGTAACCGTGTCTCGGTGGTTTTTATTATATACCAATTTTTTGCAGTTTCCGTAAAAGTTGCATATTTTCCAATGCAGTTAGTGGCTCACTCTATCATGCCGGGTTTTATATTCAGTGGATGCCAATTCCGTGCAACCTGATCAATTGTTTCTGGATATTTATCACAGAATCTGCATTTTGGGCTAATACAATTTATTATTATTATTATTATTATTATTATTATTATTATTATTATTATTATTATTATTATTATTATTATTATTATTTCCTTTCATTTCTGGTGTGTACACATTTCTTTGCAGGTCCTTCCCTACCTAAGGTTAGAAATGGCATCATGACATTTTCCACTGACCAATTAAAAAAAAAAACATACACACATATTTTACAGGGATAAAGCTCTTCGTAAGGTGTGGGCTCTACTTGTGAGAACAATTTTTTGTATTTCTTTCAGACACGGGCTTCCAGGGATCCCTTCAATGAGACTATTGGAATCTTTTCCAACAAATCCGAGGGCTCCAACTACAACAGGGATTTTTGATATCCCCAAGTAACACATTTTTGAGATTTTGATTTCAAGGTCCTTGTATATTGATAGCTTTTTGAAGATCTTCAAAGATAAATTACAGTCAGCAGGGACTGCCATATAAATAAGGAGGAATTTTTTTTTCTAATAACAATGTCTTGGCGGTTAACTTTTAGCTTTGATTGTTCTTTATTATTATTATTATTATTATTATTATTATTATGATTATTATTATTATTATGTTTTTTTAAGTCTGCTTGTTTGTTTGACGAGCTGCCGCCAAGTTTAAACCTGAAATCTCAAGTCAACAAATCATGATTATTGATACAAATAGTTGTATATGTATCTGATCTTACTTAATTAGACAGGTCTACTCGTAAGAAATAAAGAAAAAATTGGAGATTTATTTTCTATAAGTCACTTCCTTCGAGCCGGCGTGGAGTAAAGGTTAGCAAGCTTGTCTCGCTCTAAATCTAATTACGACTTAATAGTGAGTTCAATCATCACTGGATGCTTCATTCTTTCGACCTTGTGCCACATCTAAGCTACGCTTAGAAAATCACCATTTCATTTTTAAACCTTCCTGAAACCACGACATTTGTCAGAATGGAAAAATATTGACTTCTTTTTGTCGTTTTACAAGTGGGGGTTCTGTTCCTAATATCGATACAATGTAAAATCGATCCCTGAGTTTTAAAAAAGTTATCTGGGTTTATTCTGATCTGTGTACGAAACAGCCTTTTTTTTTTACAGAAAGATTTCTTTCGAATAAAGAACAAATTGATATATACATTTTTCTTAAAGACAAAAATTTACAGGAATTAATCAAAGTATATGTTTCATTTATTCTTCATTTAAGATAAATAATTATTATCCACCAATATTTGTCCATTTGGTTCTAAAATACTCCCCCACAAAAATGTTTTTAAACAAATGTTTTTTAAAAAGTTTTAGACCTTCAGGAAATTAATATAGATAGATAGATGTATATTGAGGCAGAATCACTTCATTCAAACATGTTTCAACGAATAATATAGATATATATTGTCTATTTATTTTTATAATGATCCTTTCCTGTTCTCTAACCAGTTTCTTCATGTTAAGATGAAATTCATCAAGGAAGTTGCCGTGGTTTTTTCCTACCCAAGTACTTTCGATCTCCTCTAATATCATCAGGGGTAAATTACAAAAGCAAACTTGGAACTGTGATAAAATCTGCATTTCGTTGTGATGTCATATATTATGTGCAGATACCAATTATGTAAGCACAGTTTCAGACTTAACATTTGCAAATAACAAGAAAGTTCAATAACTCTGTGAAACGCCAGGGATCAATTTTTTACACTGTATTAGTATTATTATAAACAGGATCCCTCCTCCTAAATTGATAAAAAACTAATATTCTGACAAATGTCGTGGCTTGAAGGAGTCCTAATAATGAATGCTAATCTCCAAGAATTTTTCTCCAACAAAATTACTTATTTTTCACACATTATTATTATTATTATTATTATTATTATTTGTGTATTTTATATTTACTGCTTTGTATCCTGTAGAGTCGGGTTTAAACTATGGTCCTTAGGCCCTATAAGAACATTGTCATTTAATTGTACTTTTCTTAGTATATGGGATGTTCCTAGTAGGGCGACCTTCTGGGCAATTTGAATGTTGATGTTACCTGGGACACTGTTAGTAAAATTGTCCACTCCTTTTTTCACGAGGCCCAGTGCTCCGATTACTATTGGTATGACAGTCTCAATCTTCATTCTCCTCATCCTGTTAATCTCACTCTCCAGGTCCTTGTATTTGGACAATATCTAGATAATTTTCATGGAGGTCTTTCCCTCAGATGATACTCCTATGTCAATAAGCATACGCTTCCTGAATTTCTTGTCTTTTTACGATAATATCAGGTCTGTTGGCTTTTATTTCCCTGTCATTTTGAATTGTCATGTCCCAGAGGATAGTTACATCATTATTTTAGGTAACAGTTGGTGCTCTTATTATTGTTATTTCCAGGTTTCCTGGTTTGCTTTGTCCCTCAATTCTTTACCAAGTCTTTTACCTGAGACCTGAGGTTAAGGAAGTTTTTTTTACCTGAGACCTGAGGTTAAGGAAGTTTTTTTTTACCTGAGGCCTGAGGTTAAGGAAGCTTTTTTTACCTGAGACCTGAGGTTAAGGAAGTTATTTTACCTGAGACCTGAGGTTAAGGAAGTTTTTTTTTACCTGAGACCTGAGGTTAAGGAAGTTTTTTTACCTGAGACCAGAGGTTAAGGAAGTTTTTTTACCTGAGACCTGAGGTTAAGGAAGTTTTTTTTACCTGAGACCTGAGGTTAAGGAAGTTTTTTTTACCTGAGACCTGAGGTTAAGGAAGTTTTTTTACCTGAGACCTGAGGTTAAGGAAGTTTTTTTTTTACCTGAGGCCTGAGGTTAAGGAAGTTATTTTACCTGAGACCTGAGGTTAAGGAAGTTTTTTTACCTGAGACCTGAGGTTAAGGAAGTTTTTTTTACCTGAGACCTGAGGTTAAGGAAGTTTTTTACCTGAGATCTGAGGTTAAGGAAGTTTTTTTTACCTGAGGCCTGAGGTTAAGGAAGTTTTCCTTTCTTAAAATGTTATTGAGAGCGCTTTTATGAATATGTGAACTGTGTGTATAGGCGCAACCTCCCACATATACCTCCCGGAAATACCTCCCACATAATGGTAATAAAGTAAGCATTAGTGGCAATGGTGTCTTTATCTAGCTAATATCTTACCATTATGTAGTAGATATTTCTGGGAGGTATATGTGGGAGCTATTTCTGCCACACCCTGTATTTTGAAAATTTGTCAAATAGTTTTGCTGACTTTTTTTTATCAGACGGGATTTCCATGTCTATGAGATATCATTTGTGTTCTTTTGAAGTATTTTATGATTGTATTTGGTTTATTGGTTTGTATAGTGCGGTTGGTGTTAATAGTAAAGTCCTATATATATATATATATATATATATATATATATATATATATATATATATATACTTTATGGAAAAGTCCCATATATATATATATATATATATATATATATCATGATCTTATAAATATAAGTAATTATACTGGTAAAACCTTAGGTGTTTTGGCTTGTAAATGAACAAACCAATACCCAAGGAAAAATAAGGAATAAAAAAAGAAAGAACTACTAAGAACATGTAATTCAGGCGAAAGCAATCGACCAGAATCCAAGCTCAGAGTCCAAAGAAAAAAACTTCCAACACGAGTAAAGCAAAAATAACTAAGCAAAGTGCTCAATACACTAAGTAGACTAAATCTAACTATGAACCTAAAGAGCCAGGCAAACCTACCTAGGTTTCACCTACGCGGATCGTCAAGGTACACTGGCCAGCGTACCCTGACGACCCGCGTACGTGAAACCTGGGAAGGTTTGCCTGGCTCTTTAGGTTCATAGTTATATATATATATATGTATATATATATATACATATATATACATTATGGTAAAGTCCCATATATATATATATATATATATATATATATATATATATATATATATATATATATATATACATATATATATATATATATATATACTTTTCGTCAAACCAACATACTATAAATTTTAGTGTTATTTAAATTTTGAGAGCAAAATTTATTCCACAAAAGCATTTTCATTATTTTTCAGACATTATTATTATTATTACTATTATTATTTTCTTTGATATCTGGCGTTTACACATTTCTTTCCGGGTCCCGCCCAGGGACCTAAGGTTAGAAATGGCATCATGACACTTTCCACTGACAAAAAAAAAATTACATAGATAAAGCCCTTTGTAAAGTGTGGGCTGTACTTGTCAGAACAATTTTTTGTATCTCCTTGAGGCATGGACTTCCAGGAATCCCTTCGATTAGACTACTGGAATCTTTCCAACCATTCCTAAGGCTCCAACTACCACAGGGATTGTTGATGTTCCCATATGCCACATTTTGGTGATTTCTATTTCAAGGTCCTTGTATTTTGACAGCTTTTTGAATATCTTCAAAGATACATTGCAGTCAGCAGGGACTACCATATCAATAAGGAGGCACTTTTTTTTTTTTTGTGGTCTTTAATAACAATATCTGGGCGGTTGGCTTTGATTGTTCTGTCAGTGTGTATTGTGTAGTCCCATAGAATTGTAACAGGTTCTATCTCTCGGGCCTGGGTGGTTATTATTATTATTATTATTATTATTATTATTTTCTTTAATTTCTGTGGTATGAACATTTCCTTCCGGGTTCCAAGGTCAGAAATGGCTTCATGACATTTTCCACTGATCCTTTTTGTAACAAAATAAAACCTAATATCACATTTTACATCGATAAAGCACCTAGTAATGTGTGAGCTGTACTTATGAGTACAATTTTTTTTTGCATTTCGTTAAGGTATGAACTACAAGGGATCCTTTCAATGAGTTTATCGGAAATATTTCCAATCAATCAGAGGATTCTAACTACAACATGAATTATTGATCTCCTCGTCTGACAATTTTTTGAGATTTCCATTTCAAGATCTTTGCATTTTCCTCAAAAATACATTATAATCTGCAGGGACTGTCATGTCAATAAGAGAGCATATTCCGTTTTTGTGATCTTTGATCACGATGTCTGGGCAATTAGCTTTGATTGTTCAGTCTGTGTGTACTGTAAAGCCCGACAAAATTGTTACAGATCCTATCTCTTTATCGGGGTCTGAGTGATGTTCATACCAATTTCTTGCAGTTTTCTTCCTTCCCGTAAAAGTTGCATATTTTCCCGTGTAGATATTGGCCAACTCTGTCATGCCGAGATTTTTTCATTGTGGGTGCTAATACTGTGCAACCTGATACAAGATCGTCAATTGTTACTGGATATTTTTCAAAGAATCTGCATTAGGGGTCAACACAATTTTTCAGTTTGTATGCTTGGCAATTTCTAGTTAGCAAGCATTGCTCCTATGCAGCAACAATAAAACCTTTAGTTTCAGCTTTTAACTCTGTACTGCGTAAGCACCAATGGGTACGCAATCACTGATGGGGTATTATTATTCTTACCAAAGCATTGGTAAAAGTCAGCTAACTTTTGTTCTTTGGGTTTGTAAATATTATTCTACGATTAATTGTTTTCTACCATCTGATAGTTTTTCGTTGTTTATTATTATCATTTTGTTCGTTTTATAATGAAAAAAAAATTATTTATTACGCATATTTTAACTTTCGTTTATACTTATGCAAGGAAAGTTGGTTTCTTTGTGTCGAGCCAGAAGGTTTTTTTCTCGTCTGAGTCCATCCTTCACATCTACAAATCTACCATTCACCCATGCATGGAATACTGTTGCCATATGTGATCTGGGCCCCATCTGTTTATCTCGAGGTTATCGACAAAATCCAAAGACAGATATGCAATGTGGTCGGACCTGACTTGAGATGTCGACTCCAGTCAATTTCTCACCGACGTAATGTGGCTTCCCCCTGTCTTTTCTATCAATATTTTAATTAATTTTCTACTGCTAGCAAGAAATTGATTCGTGGACTCGAAAGCATTAAAACAAAAATAAACAGACATAGTATGTCTAAAGTATTTAACCAAACCTGTTTGTATGAAAATATGCTGTCTAAATACACAAATATACACATACATATACATACACATGCATACATATGTGTGTGTGTGTGTGTGATAAAATACTTTTATGGTATGCTATATTTATGGGATAAAGTGCTCAATATCAGAGATAGAGCGTATGTAAATATAAAATTGAACAGTGAAGTCAACACCCAGAGGCGACAGTCTGTTTGATGCTAAACGCTAATCATCAGGCTATATGAATTGTCTTTTTGCTCAACTATTTATATATACGTGGATAGTCTATTGTATTATTCTAATGGTTATTTTGGTGGATGGTAACAGTTATGTTTTGAATTATTCTAGGGGCTATTGAGTGGGAATAATTGCAGATGTGGATGCAGATTTTTGGTTATTTGTAGTGTTGTTTATTAACTCTTTTTATTTATTATTGATAATTTTATGAGGAAAACAGCATCAGCCTATAACGACAAATCCCAAACCTGTAAACTCTGTCTGGAGGAGAAAATAGCTATAATTACCTTCCCAGACCAACAAAAACTAATGTAAATAAATCACGTCAAAATGCAGATGCGAAAACAATTTTTTACAACGTTATTTAAAAATCGAAAACTGAAACCGAACAAGAATAAACAAAATAAATGAATAAAAAATAAAATAAACAAAAATAAGTAAAATAATTTTACCCAAACCAATAACTAAGTAAATAAACCAAGTAAATAATAAAAAAATTTAACAACCTACGAACGCATACATAAGCACAAGTAAACGTAATAATAGCAACCACCAATAAAATTATCAATAATAAATAATAAAAAAAAAGTTAACAGGCAACAATAAATAGCGCAAAAACGGCATCCGGATCCACAATTATTCCCACTCAATAACCCCTAGAATAATTCAAAACATAACTGTTACTGCTTACTAAAATAACCATTATAATAATACAATAGATTACTCACAATGCATGACTGACCTTTATATAAATATATATATATATATATATATATATATATATATATATATATATATATATAAGTGAACATTGAAGTCAAGACTCAGAGGCGACAGGCTGTTTCATCAGGCTGTTTCGCAATCGTCAGGCCGCCTGACGATTGCGTCTAGCATGAAACAGCCAGTCGCCTCTGATTTTTTTACTTCAATGTTCACTTTTATATTTACATACGCTCTATCTCTGATATTGAGAATTTTAACCCATAAATATAGCATACCTTAAAAGGTATATTTTATCACATTCTATATATATATATATGTGTGTGTGTGTGTGTGCATATATATATATACATATATATAAATTAATATATATATGTGAAATGTGTATATATGTGTGTGTGTGTGTGTGAAATGTGTATATATATATATGTGAAATGTGTGTATATATATATATATATATATATATATATATATATGGTGTGTATGTATATGTATGTGTACATTTGTATATTTATGTAATATATTTTCATTCAAACAGCTTTGGTTAAATAATTTAGGCATACTATGTCTGTTTACTTTTGTTTTAATACTTCAAGTTCTTGAATCAATTTCTTGGTAGCACTAGAAAATTGATTAAGAAAAATACCGAAATCTTCTTTGAAATAATTTTTGTTTTCGCAAGTACTTTCAGTCTCATCTGAGACTATCTTCTGGGGGTTAAATTATCTGTGTATGTGTATACGTATTTCTCGAAATTCTAAATATTTTTACTGTTCGTTTAACTGTGTGTTTTTTTTTATCGTTCTATATCATTTTCAAATTTAAGAGTTTTTTTCATGCAAGGGAGGCAACTTTTGTATTTCTTAATTTATTATTATTTCAATCAGCGTTACCCCACCCACCAGCAATCCTGTGCCTCGTCCTAATCCTTGAATCCATCTCAGTGAGATAAGACATAAATGTGCGTAATCGTGTAAGATATTGAACCCGAGGACCAACCTAGGGGTATGTGCGGACACGTACCCGCAGAAGAAGCCGTTCATTCTGACAATCCTTAAGAAGAGTAATTATAGTCGGGAGTGAAGCAGAATTTAAAAGATGGACTAGTTACAGATATCTTTTTTTCTTTTTTTTTTTTTTTAGAGTTTCACCCCAAGCAGGGCAGGAAGCCACTAGCACGCAAGGGGTGACAGAGAGTTGGAGCGAGAGCAACTAGGAGTGATAGAGGAAAGGATGAAGAGAAGAATAGGGCATAGATCAAGGCATCTGGAGAAGTCGATTGACATTACATTTGAATAGTTAGAGATTATAGCTATCAGGAAAACAAGAAATAGGGAAGGAGTTCCACAGGTGAGAAGTGCGAGACATGAAGCTATTGGAGTAGAAGAGATGGCTACATTTAACAGTTTCGACAGTGAACGGGTGAGAGCGAGATGTCAGCCTAGTTGAAGTTCATTAATTCTGAGAACCAGCGAAAGCAGATCATCAGAGCAGTTAACGTGAAAGTATTTGTAAAAAAGACAGAGGGAGGCAACGGCACGTCTGTGAGAGAGGGGCTGCAGTCGAGATGCAAGATCAGGGCTAATTACATTGCATATCCGTCTTTGGATTTTATCAATGACCTTGAGACAAACAGAAGGGGCTCCAGACCATATATGGCAGCAATACTCCATGCAAGGGCGAATGGTTGATTTGTAGATTTGAAGGATTGACTCCGGCGAGAAAAATTTCCTGGCGCGGCACAGAGAGCCAACTTTCCTTGCGGTGGACGAAGCTATTGACTCAATGTATTTGTTCCATCTCGGGTCAGCAATCAACATGAGATCTATAATGAAATTAATAAGGTTCGAGCCAATAAACAAGTTGAGGCGCCTTAAACCATGGTTTCCCGAGCTGCTTCGTGCTACAATGCTCTTGAGCAGGATAAAGGTTTTTTTTTTATTTTGGGGTGGGGGGTCGTGGAAGGAAGTCAGATCCTTAAGCACCTTAATCTTTAAAAATACATATGAAAAAATAATTTTTAATACTAATTGTTTACAATACATGAAGTAAAACTTAATGACTAAAGTTCAGCTGTTGATTTTCAAAGACTGGCATTGGATGAAATCATAAAAAGTACCCTTCATGTGAAATGATTTATTTGTGTAAGTCAGTTACTTTTCCCTGCTTTGTATTTTTCTACGATTACCGTAATTCCCCATGTATAATACGCATTTTTTTCTTAAAAATAATTAGCAAAACCAGGGGTGTGTATTATGCACAGCTACAAAAAATCTTTAATATTTGCCATTTTATAGGTCGATTTCAGTTGCGAAATGACTACTCCCCACAAACATACGACACTTGACATTTGACACTAACAATGGGCGATTGCGACCCCATAAGGATGTCAAATACAATCATATGTACCTAACAATACTTACAAATGTAAAATGAAATAAGAATTATCATAAAACTAAATTAGAACAATATTATTCTATGTTTAAAACTATTTTTAAATAAGAGTAGGAAACGCTGGCCGTAATGAAATTAGAGAGGTACAATTTATAGGGCTTGATTACCAAATAAGGGGTGCGTATTATGCATGAGTAGCATTTTTCCACACTTTCAGCACAATTTTAGGGGTGCGTATTATGGATGAAGGCGTATTATACATGGAGAATTATGGCAATTGCCATCATCCGGTAGTTTTTTTTTATGATTTGTAATCAATTTATTCTTTAATATAGGTACCTCCATAGAAACACGATGAGGTTTAAAATAAGCAAAGCACTGGCTAGAGTCCCTAATCAGATTTGATGGTCGGGTTGTTCGGGGGTAGTACGCGCGGGTCATGGTTTAGTCTACACAAAATTGTGATAGTGGGGCAATCACAGGGGTTGAATCCATTGATTTTATTAATACCATGTCACTTATGGATGTAAGCGATCCTGATATTTTCGTCGGTACCTTCACAAAAACGCAATACCTAAAGTTTAATGAATTTTTAAAAATGAAATAATCTTTCTTGAATCTTTTGTTTTAGTTTTATATTCAAACTAACAGATTAAATTTAATATTTCCAATAAGCAAAATACGTTGCTGTATTTTAAAACAAATGTAAAGTCAGTGAAATGATTTTTAAATCGCTAAAAATCGCTGATTTTAGCCATTTTTCAGGACAATATAATTCTTTCTATTAAAAAATATTTCAAAAATAAAATTTTTGATACTTGAATTGAGGAATATTAGTTTAATTAATCTTATTTTTAAAAAATGTTAATTACTTTTATTTTGAAATATCCCTGAAATGCATTATTTCACACAGAGGTAGGTGTTTTTATTAGGTGTTGACAGCTCTATAGACAGATTGACAACCGAAAATTTAACTCATTTTTTCTGTAAAAATTACTTGAAGAATATAATGTGGGAGCTTTTTATAAAATTTGTAACTACGCAGTAATCTTAAAAATTTAGGGAAATATTCTCCGTAATTTAATATTTCATTGAGTTTTAGGGATCTTGGCTTTAAATTTACTATAGTTTTATTTTTTAATGTCGAATATGGACGTCAGTATTTACAAAAATCGGCACATTTATACAAAAAAAAAAATTAAAAATTCTTTTTAAAATATAGTAGGTCGCTGGATTGTTGCAAACCTTTCCATTTATCATTAGTAAATCTAATTTTTACTTAATAAAAATATCACCTGACCTCTACAAATTAATATAGAATTTTAAAAGATTTAAAACTTTAACAATTCTTGTAAAAATTCATTATTCATCGAAAAAAAGATTTCTTAAAACAACAGTGTCTATAATATCATCATCATTATCATCATCATCATCCCTTTGACTTTAATCATCATCATCATCATCATCATCATCATCATCATCATCATCATCATCATCCCTTTGACTTTCATCATCATCATCATCATCATCATCATCATCATCATCATCATCATCATCATCACTTTGACTTTTGTAATCTTGGGGGGGGGATCCGAATGCAGGAGACATACTGAATCTCATTCACAACGTTCTGTCAACAGGAGCCATGGCGATGGCGTCCTCTCCTACGTCCACTTTCAATGGTGCATTGCATGATGGTCTTGCACAGGCTGTCGTGCCTTGTAACGTGTACAAACCACGCCATTTTTCGCCGTTTGACAGTGGCGAGAAGAGGTTCCTGGTGACCCACAAAACTTTCCAATCCTTTTCTCCACAAACTCATTGGTTTTATGTCTATCATATAACTTATTCATATAAGCAATTAAAAGTTTTTCTAATTAAGTAATGTCTTAGTTTTATTGTATTTTTTTATTTTACGATTCAGATCAGATTTTTGGCAACTGGTGGTCCTATTTTACAAAAAAAAAAATTAATGATTTAAATTCTCCAATTCCAATTCTTAAATATAAGCATTAAGCCTTACAAAAATGAATTTCTCAAAATTTTATAAAAATTAAATAAAAAAATATGTTTTTACCAAGATTTTCTAAAAATGAACCAATTCAAAAATAATTGCATTCATTTTTGTGACAAAGTCCTGACAGTTTCATTAAAATCCGACAATTATTTGATTTTTGCAAGAATTTCCAAATCAATGTATTTTTTCATCACAAAAAGACGCTAAAATTTTCTGTATTAATGCATGAAAAACTAAATTTTTAAGCAAAGTTTCGGAATGTTCTAAAAAGTGCCCAAAATATAATTTAATAATCAAAAACCACTTTGTTCTTTCCTGTTAATAATAACAAAGATTTTGACAATAAAATTTTGTTTATATTAAGTTTGGGGCATTTTTTTTTTCATCATGTATGCTCATTTTTTAACTAATTATTGGAGTTACCTACTTTAATCTCTTCTGAAACTTCATTTTTAATCTCTTCTTTTGTTAATCCTTACCATTAATCTCCTGTCCTTGGCTTTATCAACAAATAGGATAAAATGCAAGATTAAGAATGACCATGGGATTAATCAAAGATTTTGTCTTGGTTATGAAGGTCTGCTTCAAGAAAAATTAACACAAGAATTTGAACTTGGCTCGTCGACTTCACGTAGGTGATCGTGGCTCTCCACAGTTTCCTGTACCTTGTAGCTCTTAATAAAATTTGAAAGAATAAATTAAAGTGTCATATAGGAAGAAAATGAGTAACTACCGACACTGAAGTTCGAGCGTAACACTCTGGACTTATGAATATGTTTTCCGCCAGCTGTATAAATAGCGGTGTCAGGCTACTGACTGCAGTGATTATTGAATGACTATTAAATGGAAATATCCAGTCGAATTAGTGTGAATTATTGTGCGTCGATGATTTGGGATTTGATTTAGGATTTACTGAACGTTAAACCGAGCCGCGCTACTAACAAGGTATTCACTGAAATGGTTAATTATCTTTGATTGACTTTTACTTCTTTGTTCTTGTTAAGTATTTATTTGTGGTTGTAATTAAATACTGATTTATTTTAACAATGAAGTCTTGAGTTATACTTACTTATTAACGGCCACCATACGTCACAAAAGAAAGAAAGAAAGAAAGAAAGAAAGAAAGAAAGAAAGAAAGAAAGAAAGAAAGAAAAGAACGATGACGCTATTAGGCATTTAACCACTGTTTCAGTGCAATGGAAGTAAGGAAAAGAGAAAGTACAAAAACAAAGGAACGGGAAAGAAAGAAAGAAAGAAAGAAAGAGAAAACCGTTTCCTAATAAGGAAACATTTAACATTAATTGACCGAGCAGACAGTACTACTGCGGGTTGAAATTTATAAAATCTTTCTATTAAAACAATTTTAGTCGTTGCTGCTGCTGATAATCCTCAAAGGATGTGGTTTCTGTTATTTGGTACAGTTTGGTACGATTCTGTAGCGCCAATCCATATGGTTCGAAGAAGGATGAGCTTCACCAAGACCGACAGGCTTCACTCCGTCAAAGCCATTTTTAACCATTGATCTGTGGAAACGATTGTATACAACTGACAGTTTAGATATTTCTGAACGGATTTAGAGCTATGCATGACATGCCTAAGAATATCTCGATCTGACGAGTCTATTTAAGAATATGAGTCGAGTTTTAGTTCAATGTTTTCGTTATGTAGCAATTTGCGGTGTTGGGCGAAACTACCTCTAGCGCTGACTATTCTATGTTCAATTTTCTTACCATATTAGCACATATACATTTACATAGATTATTTTTATGAAGGGGTTTTACAAATTTAATAGCAATAGAAAATGTCGATGGATTTTTAAACTTGAATACGTGTACAGTAATTGGTTTTAATTTATAACTAATTATTAAATAAATAAACTGAAGCAGACTTCAATAAATAAAGAGTTCAATAGAATGCCAGGGTCAATTGGAATTCAATAAACAAAATTGTGTAAATAAAAAAGCAAGAAAAAGTAAAAGATTTTTCTCTGGCCTCCCTGAAATACCCCCCCCCTTGTTGGGAATACCTAACCTAGTGGAATATAAACGATAGCTAAATGGGCCTAACTACGTAGCGGACACGAGTTCAATCCCGGGGTCGAATAGTCACAAAGGTTGGGTTCTATTGAAAAAAACAAATTACACCACAAGGTCGGATTAACGGGTACGAGAATAACCGGTGGGATAATAGCCATCTACTTCTGTCGATTTGGTCAAGGAATTGGTTATACTATATATATATATATATATATATATATATATATATATATATATATATATATATATATATATATATAGTTTTAAGGTGTGCTATATTTATGGGATAAAGTGCTCAATATCAGAGGTAGAGCGTATTTAAATATAAAAGTGAAGATTGAAGTCAAAAATCAGAGGCGACAGGCTGTTTCATGCTAGACGCAATCGTCAGGCCACCTGACGATTGCGAAACAGCCTGATGAAACAGCGATTGATGAAACAGCCTGTCGCCTCTGAGCGTTGACTTCAATGTTCATTTATATATATATATATATATTTAGAAACTGAAAAGGTTTCAAGTTTGTCATATTTTTTCTAAATACTGTTTGTTGATATATAAAATTATACAAAATTATATATCTTTATATCATTCATATATATATATATATATATATATATATATATATATGAAGAAAAATATACGGAAAAAACAAACAAAAATTCTTATATGCAATTATGCTGTTTTAATGTTAATATAATGTCAACGTCGGACGTTTCGGCCTAATAAACCATCTTCAGGACATATTCATAAAATATAGTTAACATTATCAATTCAACATGACAAAGACGATGGACATAAGAACAAGACTTATGTCCTGAAGATGGTTTATTAGACCGAAACGTCCGACGTTGACATTATATTAACATTAAAAAAGCATAATTGCATATAAGGATTTTTGTTTGTTTTTTCCGTATATTTTTCTTCATACTGTCGGATCTATATCCATATGTTTGCTTATATATATATATATATATATATATATATATATATATATATATATATATATATACATATATATATAATATGAGGTGCCTCCACTCATTTTCGATAACCTAAGGTTTAAAATGAATTTTTAAAAACGAAAAATCTTTGTTGAAGCTTTCGTTTTCACTTTAATTGAAAGCTAAAGGATTAAATTTACTATTTCTCGTAATCATAATACTTTGGTGCATTTTAAATAGAAATTATATTGATTAGAATCGATTTTGGGGGTTGCTTTCAACAAAATCATAAAAATCGGCTATGTTGACACATTTTGACACATTTGTAAACCAAAGTTAATTCTTGGATTTAAAAATCTCCAAAAAATAAAATATGCTTTCCTGAAACTTTATTTGAGGAATTTTTGCTGATTTAAGTTTAATTAATCTGATTTGAAAAAATATTATTTACTTTAAGTTTAAAATAACAGAGAAAGTGATTTTTAAACAAACAGTAGCTGTGATTATGCATTTGTCATAGCTCATCAATCACGTAACAAGTGCTGATAAAGGTGCTTTCAGATTTATTATTTTTCTACGCAGACTTTATCTGTTAAAATATAATTTAAGAAAATTACGTGAGCGTCTTTTTTATATCATTTTTAAGTTCCCAATAATCTTTAAAATATTGGAAAATATTCTCCGTAATCTAATTTGAGGAATGTTAACATTAAATTTATTATATTGTGTGTGAGTGAGTGAGTGAGTAAGTGAGTGAGTGAGTGAGTGAGAGAGTGAGTGAGTGAGTGAGTGAGTAAGTGAGTGAGTGAGTTTGAGAGTGAGTGAGTGTGAGAGTGAGTGAGTGAGTGAATGAATGAGTGAATGAGCAAAGAGAGAGATCCTACAATTTAATTTTGCGCTATTTTTTTTTATCTTTTCGATGAATCATGACCACGTGTGGCCCGATTGATTTTCTGAATGACACGCCTAATTTCACGAGGAAAATAACGTTTATTAACATGTTATTTGTTTCCTTTCGTTCTCACTTGTTCACTCGCACAATCTCGTACATAACTATGCATACGTAAACAATGATTAACTACAACGTTTCTTGAATTTTGTAACTTTTCCTTGAAGGTAACGTTGTCAACATTTTAAATCATTGGCGATTTTCATTAAGGAAGATCATACGTGTAAACATCTTTTGCTTCAAAAACAAACAACGTCAATGGCAATTATTTTTCTTTAGAGAATAAATATTATTCTTTTAAAAATATTTTGTTGCAGACTGAAATGAATAAATAAGAAACAAATCACACTCTCTTAATCAATTTCATAAGTGATATAATGGAATATGCATACACCTGTGTTCCCCCCTCACTGGAATATGATTGGCTGGTGTCCGTCATAAATACCGACGCACGTGTAGGAGAGTCAAGAGCCTTAGTCTGAGAGCTAAGTCTATAACGACGCCCATTGGACTACGCCATTGATCTACACTTCTTACCTGCGACTACGACGCGTACCAGTCGATTACTGCTACCGTATTCTACTTGGTTATAGTAACCAAAACCACTTAGCTACTTCGTTCAAATATATCCCTTTCCGGGACATATCATAAATAAACAGAGTATAATATTATACCAAGACTTCAGTTAGTTTGTTTGTTTGTTTTTTATTAAAAAAGGAATCTTTTCTCCCAAAAATAGACTTTCAAAGAGAAATGCTTACACGCATTGTCTTTTATTGAGAAAATGGCTGCAGTATCTTTAATAAAAAAAATTACCTTGATTTTATTTAGTAGTGCAACCCGCCTTATGATTTACTGCATCTCATGCAGTCAAATGTCCGAAAAAGGTTGCCCATACTTGATGTAAATATTAAATAATGGTAACTCCTCATCTTAGAAATTCAGACAGATGTTGAATATTTGTTTGAGACTAAAATTCTTTCCTTTTTTTTCAGTCGAAAAACAGACAACGTCAATGGTAATTATTTTTCTTTAGAGAATAAATGTTATTCTTTTAAAAATATTTTGTTGCAGACTAAAATGAATAAATAAGAAACAAATCACACGTAACACAATCTGTTAATCAATGTCATAAGTAATAATATTATATCAAGACTTCAGTTTGTTTGTTTTTTTAATTAAAAAAGGAATCTTTTCGCAAAAAAAAAAAAAAAATAGAGAGACTTTTCCCCATTTCAAAGGGAAATGCTTATACGCATTGTCTTTTATTGAGAAAATGACTGCAGTATCTTTAATAAAAAATTACTTTGATTTTATTTAGTAGTGCAGCCCGTCTTATGATTTACTGTATCTCATGCGGTCCAATGTCCGAAAAAGGTTGCCCATACTTGATGTAAATAATGGTAACTCCTCATTAATTATTTTTCTCTAGAGAATAAATATACTTCTTCTTTTAAAAATAATTTTGTATAGTCAAATGAATAAATAAGAAACAAATCATTCGCAACAGCGTTTGTTGGTTGGTTGTTCAGCGGCATATCAACAACTCTATGGGTCATTTAATGCTGATATCTAAATATCCAGCACGCAATTTTATGCTTTCAACTACAGACACCTTGTACATAATTTTATACTTTCAGGGTAAAGGCGTGTCTGTTAATTTTTTTTTTTTTTTAGATATATTAGTTTGTACATCATAAAATTTATTGTTGGTCATTTTACAATATAAATGTATTTTTATGTTTTTCCTGTAAAAATGTATCGTTGGTCATTTTATTATAAAAACCTAGCATTTTGTTTGGGGGTTTACTATTTGCCAATATCTCAGACCCTAATAGGTGCTACCACCTTGGGTCAGGCTGAATTTGGGAACAACGGCAATTAAGAGGTAGTTCCACGTACCTCAAAACCTCCAATCTCCCGATCAGAGGCCTCGCTGCCGGATGTAGTTTATCGTCATACCCAGGACGCAGTTGCATGTGTTAATCACTCTGTCATCATTGATGATATTTAGACCAAGACTTTTTTTAATTATAGAACGAAACGAATCTTTTCTTCAGAGAATAAAAATCGTCTTTTCCCCCATTTCTAAGGCAGTTGTTTATTTTTTATTTTTTTATTTTATATTTTTTTGTTGTTGTGGTTGTTGGGAAATGGCTTCTGTATCGTTAATGAAAAATTACCTATATATATATATATATATATATATATATATATATATATATATATATATATATATATATATATATATTTATTTACTAGTGAGGCTCTCGTGCAGCTCACTCTTCGAAAAAGGTTGTCCATGTCTGTTTTAGTGTGGCATTTGGATCTGTTTTTCTGGTGACATCAATCATTCAAACGTTAGCATTGTTTTTCAAGAATTCTCTTTAAAAGAACTCGACATTGTATGGTTTCTGTTTTTCTTGGATTTTTCAATTTATATTTGTTTCCTTTTGAAAAAAAAACTTCAAGACTGTGACAAATTCTAGTCTAGTTGAACATTATTACTGAATAATAAGTTCGATCCTCACTGGGTGCCTCATACAAAATTCAACATTACATAATTCAACAAGGATTGATACGTAAAGACAACCAACCTAAACTTTGTCGCATTGTGTAATGATAGAGAGGCTAACTGATCATTGTAGAATGACTTTGCTTGGGACAGTGGTTAGCAATACTAGTCTGGTTGACCATTAGGGTTGACCATTAGAAGTGAGTTCAATCCTCACTGGGTGCCCAGTAAGAGTTCACTATTTCCATTATTCGGACTGTTGTCCTCATCTTTGTCGCCATATTTATTACAACGGCCGAAACGTTGTAATAAATAGACCCTTTATTTCGCTCACTGGGGTAGACTGTTCTAGTTCCACGTGCCATGTTTAATGGATATCAGTTATCTCCTGTTAATTCCCCTCTCCAAATTCTCCACTGCCTTAACCGGGTATTGAACTCACACTCTTTGGGTCCTGTCACTGGATCTAACCAACACCTTTATCCACTGTCAAGGACACATGGCACAGTGGATAAAGGCGTTAGTTAGATCCCGTGACAGGCACCAAAGAGTGTGAGTTCAATACCCGATTAAAGCAGTGGAGAACTTGGAGAGGGGAATTAACAGGAGATAACTGATAACTGACATGCATTAAACATGGCACGTGGAACTAGAACAGTCTACCCCAGTGAGTGAAATAAAGGGTTCAGTTCGACATTCCAACCACATGAAGAAGGCCGGAGCGTACAACGGCGGAAACGTTGTAATAAATATGGCGACAAAGATGAGGTCAATAGCCCGAATAATGTAAATAGTGTACATAATACCTCATCTCAGAAATATAGACAGATCCAACAAGAGTTGATAATCTTTTTACTATAGCAGAATCCCTGAGATCTTTTTCATGCTTCCAAAAAAACCTCAGCCTATGTAAGCCACACACATTAGGGATAGCCTTTCTTTCACGAACCTCAGTCAATTCATTTCTTTAGTTTCTTGGGGGTTTTTTGTTTTTTGTTGTTTTTTTTTTTTATTATTTAACCACATTTGAGTTTGACAGGATATTTTCGAATTTATAAATATTTTATTACAATTTTTTTCTGCAACTCTTAAAGATAACGGAAATCGTAGACTTCCGTGTAAGCCATATTGTTCGAAATCTCTGGACGCCATCATCCAATTTCCGGCATTACGCCTATCCTATAGTTGGGGCGGAAGGAGGAATAGATAATACTACCGGAAAATTATGATGATAAACTTTTTATATGGGCTTAAATGTGAACTTAGTCAATAAACTTACGAACAAGTTTTATCAACGTTCGTAAGTCGAACCACCGCCCGTGTGTATGGAAAACACCCTCGGGCGACAGGCCGACGGTGAAAGCAAGGAAATTGATTGGGGTTGGTACGAAATTAGAAAGTTTATTATTGTGAGGGTCACAGCCTGCTGGCAACACCGAATCCCACGCCTCAAACCCTTTCATTCAGAAAAAAAAGGGTCATCGATTCTATTCTTTTCGCTTCTGCCGGATGTGAAATCCGACAAATAAATGAAACTTATCAATGGAGAAAATGGCCGAAGGGAGGTTACGGAGTTCAGTTCGTCAAAACGGCTCCTCTCTTCTCGCCCGTCAGTCTTGCTTATACACTTTCAGCTTACGCCCGAATCCCACCCACCTATAACACTTAAAGGGGATGTAGATGAATTTGTAGACCACCACGAACACAATAAGCAAGAGAAAAGAAAAAAAAAAAAATGATATTTAATCACAGCCATTACCACCCATGTACCTTGTTGAATCTTTCGTCATTATTCTTGCTCTTGCCGATAGTTTATTAAATGTTCAATTTGCCCACACCTATGTAAGCACGCTAACGCACACAAAAGCAAAACTGGTTGAGAAAGAAAACAGGAAGCCCCCAAAAATAATGAACTAAAAAGAAAAAAAAAGAAAAGGATTTAACTTTTAACGGTTACAAAAATCATTTACTTGTAGTCTTTCTTTCATTACGACTACTTCTTGTTTCGTTTTTATATGTACGCCTCTCTGATAATCCGTAGTTTACCTGTCCCTTTTATTTTCTGCTCCTTACTTTTCCTTTTTTCTTTTTCTACAAATATAAAGAATAACTCCGGTAGGTCTTTAATGGTATAGAGGCTTTTCACAGTTGAGTTGGTACCTAATTATTGTTCACGCATGTGTGAAATGACTGTAACGGAAAGTGAGAACTTGTACCTCGTTTGGGCTCCATTATGTCCCCAAAAAGCTTCCACACACTCACTCACACAAATATATATATATATATATATATATATATATATATATATATATATATATATATATATATATGACGATTCCACATCCCTTTCACCACAAAGTAACTGAGTTTACCTACAGTCCGCTAATAGCGGCACGACCAGTTACAGGCTATAAATATGTCCGTATTGTTCTGTGCTAACATGATTATTGTCATTAACGTATATAGTAACATCTCAGCTTGTCACATCGCGGACAACCTCTTTCCATTCCATCAAGGCAGACGATTTTAAACCAAAATCCAACATCATTTTTTTTATCTGCTTTATTACTCTCTATTAGGTAGGTGATTTCTTTTCAATCTTTTTTTTTTTTTATTATTTATTTTAGTTTTCTGAAGAGTTATGTTTTTTTTTTTTTACTGTGTGATGTGTGTGTGTGTGTGATTGTTTTGTTTTTGTTTTTGTTTTTTTCTTAAATATATCTCATATTTTCAAAATCGTCCGGTTCCGTTTTAAAATATTAGGTTGGTGCAAAAATAATGTCGTTTTCTCAAATAGTAACATATGTGAGAAAACGACATTATTTTTGCACCAACCTAATAGCTTACAAATAATTTTTATATTTTGAATGCAACGGATACATTCATTTTTTTTTTTTTTTTTTTTTTTAAATCTGTTTATTTGCTTTTCGTAAATTATATTTAGGAACTACTTAATGATCCACTCGTAAAAAAATGAGTAATTTTGTGGGGAAATGAATTTTTTTTTAGCATTCATTTAAATAAAATTTAGAGACCTTCCTCAAGCCGCGACATTTATTTATTTATCAGTATAGAAAAATATTGATTTTTTTAAAACGATTTAGAAGGCGGGGTCATGTTTACAAATATCGATACACAGTATAAAAAAACATCGATTCCTGACTTACATAGACATTCTGAATTTTTAACTGTAATTTACATAGGTACCTCCACTTTTTCGCTAAAAAGTGCATACCATGGTGAAAAAAGGCCCCAAACTTGAGGAAAACAAAGTTTTATTGTCAAAATCTTCGTTATTAAGAGAAAAGAGTGAAAAGTATTTTTTTATTTTATTATTTTTTTTAATCTTTTCGAAATTTTGGTTAAAAATCTTGTTTTTCTTGCATCAGCGGTTGGCTAAAGATTACTTAATGATTACAATGGAGATTTTAGCGTCTTTTTTTGAGGCTAAAACACATTGTTTTGGAAATTCTTGCAAAAATCAAATGATTGACAGATTTTAATGAAATTTTCAGGACTTATTCACAAATGAATGAAATTATTTTTGAATTTTTTTTTTTAGAAAATCTTGATAATTTTTTTTTTTACTTCTGTTACTCCCTCCTCCCACACACACTTAATTTTATGAAATTTCGAGAAATTAAAATATCAGGCCTCGTCATATTTAAAAACTGGACTTCTTGGAGAATTAAATCAATTTCTTTTATCAAACAGAAACTGTCAAATTTGTGCTTACTTTCATTCCTTTTTTTTTTTTCTGAATTTTAAAATTTTTTTTTTTTTTGTTTTGGTGGGGGCATTTTTTTTCAGAAGCACAACATTTTGAGATAATAATTATTTATCAGAACAAAGCCCAGATGACTATAAAAAGTCAGTGATCGATTTTACACTGCATCGGTATGATTAACAGGACCCTCACCTGCCAAAATGATAAAAACAAATCAAATTTTTTCGATTCTGACAAATGTTGTGGGTTGAGGAAGGTTTAATCTACAATAATTATTTTCAAAAAAAGTTTTTTTTTACAAGTGGACCCGTTTTCTGAAGTAGTGTCTTTCTATTTCCGGAAATTTTAATTAATGGTCGAACTAAATTGAAAGTATTTAAAACTCGCTTTAAAAAAAAGAGATCAAAAATCATCGGGTCTTTCTCTATAAGGGAAAATAAGATATCTTCTAGGTTAGTAATGTCTGCCCAAACAACCAATCTTTTTTTATAGGCTATATTTTATTGATTGATTCGTTTTTACGGCTTATCAACATCTTGCAGGTTATTTAAAGCCAGACAATATTTTTTAGATTGTAAGAATTTTTTTTTTTTTTTTGAGATAATAATAATTTAGTCATACAAGTCTTACTAATTAACCCATACCGATCTAATCAGAATTTGATAAACAAGAAATTATTATTTGGATATAAAATGGGGGATCAATTCTATAACACAGTCTATAAATAATATGACACCTCACTTTGTGGCCAAGCTAGATTCTATACATTTATTCTAGAGAATGTAAATAAATTTAAAAGTCATGCTTGTACTGTAATCAATATTTCATTGATTGATTCGTTTTCTACAGCTTATCAACACTTTGCAGGTTATTTAAAGCCAGAAAATATTTATAGATTGTATGAATATTTTTTGAGATAATAATGCTTTTAGTGATACAAATCTTACTAATTAACCCATAGCTGGAGGAGAAAAGGTAGATCCATATTTTCCCAAGAGTATTTGTGCGTAAGTGAATATAACGAACCCAACTATATGTCGTATACTTTAAGGACATGCGCGATAATGACTCTCCACAGCTTCCTCTCTATTTTTGTTCTAAGTAACTTTTAATACTTTATTATCCTATTTTGGCTTTCTTCTATCATCTATTCACTCATACTCATTAAGTAGATTACTTGCTGTTTTATCCTGCTTTTCTCGATTTCAATATGTCCTGTGAGTCTCAAAATCTCCAAGCCCTCTTTCCTCATTATATATACCAGAAATTCCAGCTGTCGCTTCCTGATTATAAGTAGAAGTGTCCTTCTTGTTTCTATTTTATTTATAACTTCTTCGTTGCACACATTTTCTGTCCATAGTATTTTAAATCAAATTCACCCCATGCAAGGCAGTAAAGTCACTAAGACACAAGTGGTTACTGAGTATGAAAGAATAAGAAAAAAAAAGGGGTGAGAACAATAAAAGAAGAGGAATCAAGAAGACAAGATAAAGATTGATATTGTATGTAAATTTTTGAAGATCAAAGTTGGCCGGAAATCATGGAGCCGGAAGAGAGTTCCACAAGCGAGAAGTGCGATAGAAAAAAGTGTTAGTATAGAACTTCCGTTTACATCTAGCCAATTCAACAGTGAATTGATGAGACCTTGTCGCTAGTCTAGGTACCATAGCGAAGATTCTTAGAATTTGTCGGTAGAAACACATCTTTACTGCCTCAAGTTTCCTCTTCGTCTGTCAGAAAATTGTTCAGCATTTACTGCCATATACGTGGATTGATATTACATAGCAGTTCAGCACTATTTTATTTGTTTCTACCGGAAATTACCGATTTCTAAATTCTGTTTGCCTAAATATTTTTGAATTACATATTATTTTATTCAAGTTTATTATTATTATTATTGTTATTGTTGTTTGTGTATGTTAGGTTTCCTGCTTTGTATCCTGTAGAGCCGGGTACAAACTATGGTCCTTAGGCCCTATAGGAAAATTGTCATTTAATTGATAGTACTTCTCTTAGTATATGGGATGTTCCTAGTGGGGCGATCTTCTGGGCAACTTGATGTTGCCCGGGACACTGTTATTAGGTTGGTGCAAAAATAATGTCGGTTTTTGACGTTAAAAATACTTCAAAAACCGACATTATTTTTGCACCAACCTAATAGTAAAATTGTTCATGCCTTTTTGTCACGAGGCCCAGTGCTCCGATTACTATTGGTACAGTCTCAGTCTTCATTCCCCACATCCTGTTAATCTCGATCTTTAGGTCCTTGTACTTGAACATTTTCTCGATAATTTCATGAAAGCGTTTCTCTCAGATGATACTGCTATGTCAATAAGCATACACTTCCTAAATTTCTTGTCTTTTATGATAATATCATGTCTATTGGCTTGTATTTCCCTGTCTGTTTGAATTGGCATGTCCCAGAGGATAGTTACATCGTTATTTTGAGTAATTGTGTCTGGTTGGTGCTCATACCATCTCTCAGTGGTTTCAATTTTGTGCTTCTTGCATATCTTCCAGTACACATATGCCGCTTCTTCTTCTTCTTCTTCTTCTTTTGATTTCTGTTGTACAAACATTTCCTTCTGGGACCCAACCAGAAACCTAAGATCACTGATCATTTTTGTAAATAAACAAAACAAATTAACGTCACATATTTTACATAGATAAAGCTTTTCGCAATGTGTGAGCTGTACTTGTGAGTACGATTCTTTGTATTTCTTTAAGGCATGGGTTACCAGGAATCCCTTCAATGAATCTATCGAAACTTTTTTCCCAATCAATCCGCGGACCCCAACTACAACTAGAATTATTGATCTCCTCATGTACCAAACTTTTGAGATTTCCATTTCAACATCCATGTATTTTCTTCAAATTTACATTGCCATCTGCAAGGACTGCCATGTCAATAAGAACGCACATTCTGTTTTTGTGGTTTTTGATCACGATGTCTGGGCGATTAGCTTTGATTGTTCTGTCCGTGTGTATTGTAAAGTCTCATAAAATTATTACAGGTCCTATCTCTGTAATCGGGTCTGGGTTATGTTCAAACCAGTTTCTTGCAGTTTCCTTCTTGTAAAAATTGCATATTTTCCAGTGCAGATATTGACCGACACTATCATGCCGAGTTTTATAAGTGGGTGCTAACACTGTGCAAACTGATACAGGATGGTCAGTTATTCCTGGATATTTATCACAGAATCTGAATTTCGATTTAACACAATTTTTCAATATGTTTGCTTGGTAATTTCTAGTTAGCAAGCATTGGTCCTGTCTAGCAAGAATAAAACCTTCGGTTTCAACTTTTAAACCTGCACTACGTAACCACTAATAATAATAATAATAATAATAATAATAATAATAATTATTATTATTATTATTATTATTATTATTAGTCCTTGCTCTGTCTAATACGAGTTGTCTCCGAGTCTCAATCAGTTATTTCAAGAGGCAACAAGTTTTTTAGTATCAGGAGATACCAACGGGCGAGGTACCATGCCATTAGAAAGAAAAAAAAAATGTAATTGTGTTTACTGCGTAGAGCAGGGGTTCCGATTTTTTTTTCTCTGGCCGCGTTTTTTGAATTAAAATTTGCTCGCACCTCACCAAATGTTATGCGATAAAAGTATATTTAAAAATATTAAGATTATTAGAAGATTAAGGGGAGGTAACCGCGGATTCGAAGTCAGAACATTAACACTGATAACTCTCTCCTCCAATTTGCAGACCCTGATTACTATATTCTTAATACTTGATATAATGCAAAAATATCACAATGATAAAATTGGTCAATAATTATTTAAAACTATTTATACTAGGAGTCATGCAAGAAATTACAAGTAATCCATAATATTAGGTTGGTGCAAAAATAATGACGTAATAATGTCGTTTTTTGACGTATTTTTTAACGTCAAAAAACGACATTATTACGTCATTATTTTTGCACCAACCTAATAATATTTTAAATTTAATAATCATATTAATTTTTGGCATATGAATTTTTTGATTCTGTTTCTAAATCATTGATTGTCTTTCATTCATTCCTTCTCACCTGCTATCCTCTTCCGCCACCCAAATGAGACGCGCCGCACCTATGAGGTGTCCCTCGCCATAAATCTACGCAAGGTGTGAGTACGCAAGTACTAAGGCGTATATTTTTATATTATATATTTGGTTGTATCAGAAGTATTTTCGTTTTTACAGAGCGTTATGTTAAATCTTATTTCATGTACCAATGTAAAAAGTATTTATGAGATTATTATTATTATTATTATTATTATTATTATTATTATTATTATTTCAAGCTAAGTTTGAAAAATCACTATATACTCATAAGCTTTGGTCACCTCTAGGCGTTGTAATGGCTAGCAAGCTTGTCTCGCTAGAACAATTACCACAGAATAGTGAGTTCAATCCTCACTAGGTGCCCCTTACTTTCGGCTTTGTGCCACATCTAAGCTACGCTTGGAAAATCACTACTATAGATGTCATTATTATATTATTTCTGCTTTTGTTTTGTTTCGATCGAGTTGCTTTCAAATCACACTAAGGATACCATGGGTCGAACATGTGTGCAACGATGAGGTTTTGGAGAGGATGCAAACAAAGAGGAAACTTAACATCGGGAAGGGACAGCTGCTAGTAATATTTGTTTTCGTTTGTTTTGTTTTACGGTATATCAACCTCAATGGGTTATTTAATGCCGACGAGATTTTTATTGCTGGTAATATGTTTTTCAAAAATGTATTGCTACTAATAATGTATTCTGGTAATAATTTTTTACAATGTATTTCTGGTATTAAAACCTATTTTTACACTTTCATAGTGTTTTGTCCCCAGTTTGGGTGTTAACTATTTAGCCATAGCTGGAACCCTAACAGGCGCTACCACCCGGTTCATGGTGGAGGAGGTGGTAATAATTGCAAATTATGAGGATATATAGGAAAAGATAACTGTTAACTCTAGATCCTCTTTTCCAGAAAGTAATGGTTCTTAGGAAGAAACTGTCCAAATGGAACTTCCTCCTTACTAATGGAATATGAAGAGAATTGTAAATGGTGCAATAGTTCTTAGATATAAAGGTCTGAACTCGTGGGAATGAGGACTGTAGCTTGTCAGTACATTTTCCATAGAGATAGGGATAAATAAAATTTGGGCCGTAATGTCTCCATGTATTACATCTGTCTATATTTCTGAGATGAGGTATTATGTACACTATTTACATTATTTGGACTATTGTCCTCATATTTGTCGCCATATTTATTACAACGTTTCGGCCGTTGTACGCTCCGGGGGTTGGAATGTCGAACTGAACCTTTTTTGTTCGAGTTCCACGTACCATCTCCTGCTAATTTTCCCTCTGAAAGTTCTCCAATGTATTGAACTCACACTCTTTAGGTCTGTTACTGGATCTAACTAACGCTTTTATCCACTGTACCATGTCTTCTTGATAACAACTGTGTATGAATTCCTGGGTATTATAAACCTAATGTCATCAGCAACCATTTTTTACCAGTGCTCATATTGCAATTTTTGTTGATATTATTGCTTTTCTCTGGCACTCCTTATTACTGCTTGTCATATTGTATTCATTTCTATGCTTGGTCGGCTCAGGAGATTTTTGTGGCCTAGCATGGTGGAGAACTTGGAGAGGGTAATTAACAGGAGATAACTGATAACTGACATCCATTAGACATGGCACATGGAACTAGAACAATCTACCCCAGCGAGAGAAATAAATGCTTAGTTCGACATTCCAACCACATGAAGAAGGCCGGAGCGTACAACGGCCGAAACATTGTAAGAAATATGGCGTCGAAGATGAGGACAATAATCCGAATAATGTAAATTAGTATCTGTCTATATTTTTGAGATGAGGTATTATGTACACTATTTACAATATTCGGACTATTGTCCTCATCTTTCCAAAGATGAGGACAATAATCCGAATAATGTAAATAGTGTACATAATACCTCATCTCAGAAATATAGACTGAAAGGCCGAAACGTTGTAATAAATATGGCGACGAAGATGAGGACAATAATCCGAATAATGTAAATTAATATCTGTCTATATTTCTGAGATGAGGTATTATGTACATTATTTACATTATTCGGACTATTGTCTTCATCTTTGTCGCCATATTTATTACAACGTTTCGGTCTTTCAGTATCTGTCTATATTTCTGAGATGAGGTATTATGTACACTATTTACAATATTCGGACTATTGTCCTCATCTTTGCAAAGATGAGGACAATAACCCGAATAATGTAAATAGTGCATTACAAATTAATCTTAATTTTCAGTAGCGAGGGACTCGTGACGTTTCGTCTGTGGGGAAGGAGCTGTAGGATGGAAAATAGGGGGTCAGTTTTTTTTTTCCAAAAGAAAATCTTTACATCATCTTTCTCTCCTTTCTTTATATGATTTAGTTCTCGCCGCCATGATATATCCGGATAAACTCCCTTCCTTGCTTTTATCTGCCATTATTATTTTGAGAGAGCTGTGTTGTTTCTATATTTTCTTACGATTTAGAAATATTTTCTGGCTTTAAATAGCTTGCAAAAATTTGATAGGCCGCGGAAAACGAATCAGTCAAAATCAGTTTAGCTTTCGATAGAACTATATCTGCCGACAAAGTAGTACATGTCAGATGAGGACCCCAATACCTGAACATTTTAAGCCTAATTAGGAGTAAGACAAGGAAGAAATGAGAGACCCGATCTATTTTATCTCTTCCTCGACTACACTCTACAAGCCCAGATGCGAAGAGATGGTCACCGATCTCTTAAACTTCTTATACCGTATTCCAAATCAATCTACTAATAGAAATTACTTGTTTCCTCTCCCAGAGGCCGATGTAAAGAGGGAGGGTATGATAGTGCCGACGACATACGTATTCATAGTTGGAACAAGAAGGATGTTAAACTAAAAAACAGTTTCTTCTACCAATTATTCCAAGAGGTAGAAGTCAAACCTTTCCAAAACAGAAATAATGATGATGATGGAAAGAAAGCAATAGTGACACATACCCTGAATTCTTCATTAAAAAATTCTGGATGTGGAATTAGTAAATACTAAATGAATTAGTAAATACTAAACACTTCGAATACCACGGTGTATGGTTCAGTTTTACTTAATTATTTCTTTTTTAACATAATCTTCTTCATTGTTAATGCACTTAATACATCACTTCTTCTTTAATTACATGGCATTCAGTGAGATTTTTAGATCAGACTTCAGACTTTACATCTCGTAAATACACATCTACAAACACTCCATGTATCATAATGAACAGAGTGGTTTTTCTGTACTACCAAGCTCTACTGAATGTCTAGATCTGATAGCCGTGCATTTCTGGCGAGGACCCCAATACCAGAACATTTCAAACCTAACCAGGAGAGCGACAAGGAGGAAATAAGAGCCCCAATCTATTTCTTCCTGGATTATCACCTGCGCATATACAAGTACAGATGTGAAGAGATGGGCACTGTTCATTTTAGAATTCCCACCCGTATCCCAAATGAATATCTTGTATCCAAAATGAACATATTAATAGAAGACAGCGTTGTTGTTTCTCCTACCATGGCCAGTGTACAGAGGATGAAGTGGGGATGCCAAGCTGACGGTATAAAACTTATTTATTTTATAAAATTTATTTAATTTTTTTTTTTTTTTGAAAAGTTGTAGCATTAAAATGTCATACATCATGTATTTCACTAAAACATTTAATTTTTCATATTTTTAAAGAATAGAAATAATTCTAATGTTTAGCCATTAGATGTTTCTTCTTATTTCCATTGAGGAGAGGTGCTAACTAAACATATCTGATAATACATTTTAAGGTGTCGACCTATCATATTTTTCTGTTTTATATGACTTGATTATATTTCTATATATTAATAAGCTATGAAAATAAAAAAATATTGTCTCTCATTAAGAATGAACAAAAAAGAAACAAAACTGTTCTAATTTTAAACATGACCGCACTTTAAACAACAAAAATCCTCTGCAAAGTGTTCCAAGAAGTAGGACTCAAGCTAAACGTTTTTTAAAACAGAAACTATGATCTGGAATTGGAATGAAATTCTTAAATCCATTATTATGGCTCTTTCCAGTACTGATGGAGGTTTTCTTCCTAACCTTTTGTTTGAAGTCGTGTGGAACGTCAACATCTTCGATTTACATCTGATATCTATTTTAGTTATTGCTGCTGTTGAAACTTCTGAAGTGATATGGTTTCTGTTATTTGATACAGTTCTTTCTTTGTGATTGTGTAGCGCCAGTAAACGAGGTTCGAAGAAGTGTGGTCCTCGCCAAGACCTACAGGCTTCCTTCGCCCGAAACCATTTTTAATCATTGATCTGAGAAAGCGGTTGTGTACAGCTGACAGTTTTGATATTTCAGAACAGGTTGGGCACTATGCATGAAATCTAGATCTGACAAGGCTATTTTAATACATGAATCGAATTTTTAGGTGTAGTCACGCAGCCTGTGCGCCCTTCTCCAAGAACATGTACACCGTATGGCGGATATGAGTATTCCGAAGGTCCCTCTGTACGGCGAACTGGCCACAAGCAAGAGGCCACGAGGGCGACCTCATCTTCGCTTCAAGGACATCTGTAAAAGGGACATGAGGGCGATGGACATCGAGAGGTAGGAAGACGTCGGTAGCGATCGCTCACGCTGGAGACGAGATTTACACCGAGGGCTGGAGCGAGGAGAGGAGAAATGAAGATTTATCCCCGGGGAGAAGCGTGTTTATTCCCGGGGAGAAGCGTGTTCGACGAAAGAAAACGACAAGGCGACATCCGATTGAGGGGTGGGGGGCATCTTCACATGCATTCGTTGCCATTGAGACTGTCACTTTCGTGTGGGCCTGTACAGCCATAACATCAACAGCTGAGGTATAACTCTTTGGGCACAGATCCAAGCTTTCCCGAGGCCAACGGATGCCACACCCCTGCTTACTAGTGATTTTCCCGCATTGCTTGGAGTGAAATGATTAAAAAAAAAAATGAAAAATTTAAAGATAATAAATTTAATAAAGAAAAAAAATCTGTGGAGAGCCATGATCGCCTACCCCGTAAAGATGAAGAAATATATGCCTTCTTAGTCGCTATTTGATATGCAACAATTTCCGTCATTTGGATGGTCTTTGAGTCTGGAAAACTTGTCTTTTAAAGAGATCAATTGGCATAAAACAGGCATGAGCAACTTTTTTCCCTGCCAGTAGGCCGCATCAGATACGGCTCATCATGCGCCGGACCGGACTACTAAAAAGATTTAAGGTAATTTTTCATTAAAGCTGCCTCAGTCATTTTCATCACAGAAGACCATACACGTCAGCATGTCATAGAAATACTGAAAGGATGATTGTTTTTGGAGAAGGGATTTCTCAATAATTAAAAAAAAATGAACTCCCGGTATAATTTTATCACAGATTTTTAGCACACAGTGTTACATGTGATTTGTTTCTTATATTTGTTCATTTAAAAATGTAAAAAAAAATAATTTTTAAATTAAAAAAATAAAAAATATATTTCTTCTCCAGAGAAAAATGTTTCTTCTCCAGAAAATATATTTCTTCTCTAGACAAAAAAAAAAAAAAAAAATTATTATAAACGTTTTTTTGTTTCTAAAGCAAATGATATTTACAGGCATGGTCTTCCTTAATGAAAATCACCAATGGTGAAAAACGTTACCGTCAACGAAAGGTTAGAAAATTCAAAAAACGTTATGGTTAATCATTGTTTAATGTTTATGTATGTGGTTATGCATGAAAAAATGTAAGTGAACAAGTGAAGACGAAACGAAATAAACAAAATTTTAATCAACCTTATTTTTCTCATGGAATTCGGCGGGCCATTAAGAAAGCGAAACGGGACACTTGGGGCTCGCGAGCCCCACATTTTGCCCATGACTGGTATAAAAAAAAATAAAAAAAACTTTATTAGGCACAGTGTAATTTAGCACAAAACTCGTTAGAAACAAAGAAAAGAGTACTAGATTGTTATAAAATAACAGTCATTCTAATGGCAGTTGATTTAAAATAAAAACTAAAAGGTATCAGCAACTTGTCTCAGATGGAATTTGAATTCTGATCTCTGATTTTTTTGCCGTAAATCGTTAATCCACAATACTTGTTGTACAATCTTCTTTTATGCACCGCGTCCCTTTAAGGCGTAAACGCTCATAGCCCTCCACAGTTTCCTGTCCCTTAAGTTTCTTTTGTCTTTTTGCTATTTCTCCCAAACCCTGTTCTACAATCCATTAAGCTCATCAAGTATGTTATGCGCTGTTTTCCTCTGTCCTTCTGTGAGTCTCAGATTTTCCAAGCCCTCCTTCCTCATTACGTGACTCAGAAAAATCTAACTGCGTCTTCCTGATGTTAAGTATAAGTTTCTTTTTTGTTTCCATTTTTTTCCAAAATCTCATCGTTGCTCACATATTCGTTCCATGGTATCCTTAACATACGTCAATCCAAGGGAAATAACTCCTACTACTTCAGCTCAAGATCAGCCTCCATATTACATTTTAATAGCTGTTTCTGTAAACCGTCGGATTTTTACTAAACAAATATATCAAAACTTTTATTCATTTTAAATGATTAGATACGTAGCAACAACTATTTCCTCTTAACAAACAAATTTAAGCTTTATCTGATCACCAAAGTTAAGCAACATTGAACCAGGTCAGTAGGTTACTACTTCATCACATGAAAAACTGTAAAAAAGTTTTTTCGTTTTTTTTACAATGATGATCACCTTGTACAAAGTCCAAGTGCCACTTGAGGGGATATGTAGGGAAGGGTTAGGGTTAACCTTAGACTTGAACAGGTTAAGATTGTAATGATTGGGGTAGTATCCTCTTGGGAGTAACTTCATAGGAAGAAGCTGCTTGAGTGGAACTTAGATTTTTCACCAATGAAATATGAAGGCAATGAGGCTGTTTTGCTAAAATGTGTGTGACATGGCGGTTTTTAAGTTTTTAATCTTGCATCAGACAAAATTAGAAGCTGAACAGGCGACAGTGAAGTCAAACTTCACAAATTAATATTAAATATAAGAAGAATAACTAAATTTCTTAGATGAAGCATTGTTAATTATTATTAATATCTGATTCGTATTTCTTTCATTTTATTTCTCTTGCTTTCTTTTTTTAAATCAATTCAACCGAAGCAAAGCGATAATGCCACTAAAACACAAAGGGCTACTGGGAATGAAAAAGAATTTAGAAGGAACCGGAAACCCAATGCTAAACAAGAAACAAGGAATAAATCTTTACTCCTGTTCAAAAGAATTAGATCATAGGCAAACATTGGGTTACATATTTTTATAATTTTGTAAATTTACTTTGCCATTTATTCTGCTTTTAACTAAAATATTATTCTGTTTGTGATGAAAATATTATTTATTCTGTCTGTAACTAAAATATTATTCTGTTTGTGATGAAAATATTATTTATTCTGTCTGTAACTAAAATATTATTCTGTTTGTGATGAAAATATTATTTATTCTGCTTGTAACTAAAATATTATTCTGTTTGTGATGAAAATATTATTTATTCTGTCTGTAACTAAAATATTATTCTGTTTGTGACGAAAATATTATTTATTCTGCTTGTAACTAAAATATTATTCTGTTTGTGATGAAAATATTATTTATTCTGTTTGGGACTAAAATAGTTAATCTTTATTTTTCTTTACAGTTGCAATCAACATGGATTCATATCAGAAGTTACCATTTCTTCTGCTTCTTCTCTGCCTTGCCACTATGATGTGTGTTGCCTACAACCCGGATTACCACAGATATTCAGTAGAAGAGACAGTGAGAAGAACGTCTCCATTACTAACAAAAATTCTCAAATCTCTCATCTCGAATGATGTCAAAGATCAAGAGAATCTCGATGACCACTATTCAAGTATTTCAGAACTCAATATACCAGACCTCTTCACAGGAAAATTAAAACCTACAAAAAACAACTGGTTCCAGATTCTACCAACGTCTGTAAGAACTAAAGATGTATCTCTAAAAACTGTTGTTGGCTGTGTGATTGCTTCCCTTGGAGAAAGATTAATCAAGGGGATTGAGACAGAAGCAGCTGACCATCCTGGTGAATTCAAACAACGTATAGATTGGGCCAAAGAAAAGCTTGGCAGTTTTATTAAATTCTTAAAGAGAGCTATATGTACTTTAGAGTTGGTTCTGTTGAATCAAGGGAATTCCTCCCAATATGCCATTTTTATGGAAGATTATTTGCAGGTCAGTAAATATTTATACAAAATGGCAATATCAACTTACAAACAGATCAGCTCAGATGGTAAGCACAGCTTTGATAAGATAGTTGTATGCACTTTAGGCCATATACAGTCAAAAGACTGTGTAGATGATATTTCTGGAATTCTAAAACAACTTAAGTGTCTTTCACTCTGTCAACAGCAAAACCATTGCAGAAACAAAATCACCAAATTGAAGAAAACACTGCGGCGTGTGCGAAGAATGTTTATCAATTCTTTGTTTCGGTTAAAAAGGAAAGGACAGAACTTAGACTAAAAAACCAGAAATTTAACCCCGTTACAAAATTAACTTTTCTGTTAAAATCTTTAATAAGAAAGAAGAGTTTGTACAATTCCCTTCCAGCAACAAGGTTTTTTTTTTTGTTTTGCTTATTTTAAATAACGCAGAAAATGTTTGCTTTTTTTTTTAAAGAAAAAAAAAACATCCAAATTCAATCATTCCCAATAATAACCACTGATAATGATGTTGACACTGCGTTAAAAATATCAGAAAAAAAAGGATCATGTCATTGTGAGCTAGAAACTCTTTTATGACATTACAAGATAAAGAAAATTATTATATATAAAAATAAGACATGAAAGTTTTCTATGATACACTTCAATCACAAATTTAACCATGCTGTTTTGAAAAGCAGATATTGACAAGTTTTATAAATTTATCATAATTCAGAAAAACAATAATTAGGCATACCTCCCCTTTGCTCTGCAAAGAGAGTTAAGGCTTTGATTTAAGTTTCTGAAATTTTTATTTTTTAAAGTTTTCTGACTCTTCCTTAATTTAATATTCTGGCATTTACTTTTGCAAGTTTGTGATAGAAATTCCAAATTCCCTATTCAAATATTTTCAATGTCCCCTTTTTGATAAATAGTAATACTTTTTCTTTGCATGTACTGGAATCTCTTTATATACAAATATATTTTTCAAGGATGTATTTTTTTAAAATTGGTATCAGATTTTTATCTTGTTATAATTAATGTCAGATTTTTATCTTATTTTTTATAATTAATTCCCGATTTTTGTCTTAATTCTTAAAATTGGTACCAGATTTTATGGTGGGCACTAATCGGTGCCAAATCAATATCTGAAGATTTCATTTGCAAATTCTTTTTGAGGGAAAAGGGAAGTTGCAAATTTTCTATTATTGCTGGTCGAAAAAACAAATACAAAATGAAAACTCTTGAAAATAACAAGCAATTCTTCATTTAAGTTTCAAGACTTCACATCATGACAGCTTCCAAGGAAGGTATCTGAGAATTAAATATATATCTTACATACCAGATTAAACATTATTAAATGTTAAATTATTTTCTTGAAACTGTTCAGTTTGTTAAAGGTCTAATTAAGAAAGACTGCATTGTGGTTAAAATAACTACATGCTTACCACCAACTGACACCCATGTTTGAATCTAAAAAATAAGAAAGAAAAAGGAATTCAAATGTATATTTTAATAGTAGGCAGGCTCTCTTTATTTGTAAGATTGGCACAACACAGGCTTCTTATATTTGTATCGGCCTAAGCTAAGCTCAGAAAAAAAACTTGTAAATTTTTTTTCAGTATCTTATTGTATATGGACAGAAACATATTAGTCATTTTATAAATTATAACCAAAATATGAACATGATATTCATGAAAACAAAAAAATGGATACTTTTATAGACTATTAAAAAGTAATGGAAGAATTTATGATTAAAAAAAATAACCTTTGTATATTCAAAGCACCTAGAAATATTACAGATTAAGTATTGAAGAAGAGAAAAAATAACAATCACTTCAAAGACAGAGAAAGAAAAATGAATTATATTCCTTTAAGGAGTTTATTGCATTTCCTCCTTATCTAAATCACACAATTGTTAGATTAGTGATAAATATGTCAACATCTCATAAAAACACCCACCTCCATCTTTTAAAAAAATGCTTTACTATGATATTTTTACCTGAAAGCAAGTAATAATTTTTTTAACTCAGATTAATTAAACTTTAAATCACCCTCAAATAGAGTTTCAGAAAAGTTTATTTTATTTTTGAAATAATTTTTAATTTAGAGAATTATACTGTATTGACATATTTGTCAATATGGCCAATTTTAGCAATTTTTTAAAATTCCAATCAATTTAAGGAGTTTGTTTATTGCATCATTTTGTTTGATTTTACAGGAATAAATATTCCTTAAAAAAATGGGAATATTTATATTTTTCTGTTAAATTGTCTTCATGGAAGTCATACACCAAGGCAAATAGTCAAAATATGAATGAGTGTGTTGGGTTTAACAAATATATGTGTGCACCATTAGTTGTTTCCAGTGTCATTACAGATAATTAACCAAACGTTTAAAGTAAGAAAAATAAAAACAACTAAAAAGTCAGAAGAATGTAAATAAAGTTGCTAAAAAAATAATATGTTACAAAAACTCTAGAAATGTGTTATATACCTTCTCTTTTATCATGAAAACGAAAGTCAGTGGATGTCATGAAAGCTGTCTTTATTCGGTACTTCATATTGCAAGAGGCTGTGTTTACTTACACATCAAAAAAAGCATGTTCCCTTTGTGTCATGTCTCTGAAAACTGTTCTCTGTACAGACTGCGCTTCAATGATTGGTCGTTAAGGGTCACATGACCGACCAGGTGTGGTGCATACTGCAGTGTAACCCGGATATAAGAGATCCGAATATAAGAGAAACCCGGATATAAGAGAGATTTTCATCTGGTCCCAAATTAGAGCCTGTGTTAGTGTAAATAAATTAGACCAAACCCGGATATAAGAGACTTCTCCGGTCCCGACAACTCTCTTATATCCGGGTTACACTGTAATTGGAAAAGAGAAGGAAAATGAACCCTACAACTAATAATGTATCTCTTTCCAAAGTTGTTTTTCAATTTTGAAGACTGGTTTAAAAAATATTGGAGTTTTTGTAACTTATGTTGAAAATAAGCTGAACTTACAGCTCACTTTAAAATAATCACAGAACAATAATTAAATTTGCAGCAGATAATTATTTAATGTAGCAGTTTATTGATCAAGGAAAAGTCAATTAAATTTAATGCAAAACTGAAACACGTTTGTGATCTTAACAGCACTGTAAAAATCTATGTTTGTACAAATATAGTAAAAGAGAAAAAAAATGGTGTCTAAATGATTCAGCAGGTTTATTAAAATAGATTATTTTATTTGGTTCATTTCACGCCATTTTTTTTATGTTATAAAATAAAAAATTCAGAAAAATAGTGAAAAAAGATTTATTTATAGAAAACAACATTGGTTTTAAATATATAGAGAAAATGAATAAAGGGAGGTAACTCGTAACAAATCAAGGGAAGCAACTCTTAAACAGTATCGTGAACAAAGTTAATTTTTGTATCAAGTTCCTATGTCCTCGTCACGAAACAATGAAAACCGTTTTGTAACTTTAAATTAAAGTATCAAGCAATTATTTAACAAGTGGCTAATGCTTCTCATTCCTGAAAATCATAAAAATAATCAACCTAGATATATATACGGATTGAGAGAAGTAAAAAAAAAAAAAAAAGCAAAGAACATTGGTGTGTAAAAAAAATGGAGGTATTTATCCGCACGCCCAAATCGTAGCAAAATGGGACACAAGATCACGTTTAATGTGGGATTTCAAAAAACTGTTCAAAAATTGCTCAAGCCCTCTCGGCACTTCGCCTTTTGGGGACAACTCAAGCGCCAGGTAATAACTCCAGCTCCCTCCCGCAGGAGAGGTACTGCCTGTGTGGATGGAGCTTGAGTGCTAATTAATTTCAAACTACCCTGGCTAGTGTTAAACCTTGTATATATGTACGTACGGATCTTTTAGCTGTTTTGTATACATCTGAAATCTTATAAAATATTTAATATATTATTCCTTTTTTATTAGTGTTGAAACATGAAAATGTAATCTCATGATCACGAGAAATAAAAAAAAAAAATAAAAAAAATCTAATATCCCATGATTCGGTAGAAGAAAGGAAACCAGCCTACTGGCGACAACTTTAGGGTCATCTTTCTTTTCATCGACCTCTCACCAAGAGTGCACATGGATTTGAGGATGACGCTAAATTTCCCAATAGTAGGGTGGTTTTCTCTTTCCTGGGGAATCATGGGAAATTAGTTTTTTTTTTTTTTTTATTACTTCTTGTGATCACAAGATCACTAGAAATATGTTGGACATTAGCAATTTTCAAAATATTCAACATAATTCATTTTTTATATATATAAATCAATAAAATCTAAATTAAAGTTCTATTATTGTCAAAAACATTTTTCATCACACTCCATTCCTTTAATACACACTTTTCGGGACATGTAAAATCCTTAACAGCAGTTTCTTTGTACCTCTTTCAAAAATTAATCTTAACAGTCAAGCACCAATTTACTTTTTCTATTTTTTTATTTTACAAAGCAGTAAGCACAGACGAATTAAATATGACTTCTTCTTCTGCTAAGTGCATGTCCCTAAAGGATGTGGGAGATCACGGCTCTTCACAACTTCTTATTTTTTGTAGCTCTTAGTAAGTTTTGCCTTTTAAGTAGGTTACTTGCTGTAAGTGTGAGTGTCAAATTCTCCAAGCCCTCTAGAAATTTAAACTATCTCTTTCTGATTCTAAGCATAACATCTATTTTTGCTTTCACATTACTCACAAGTCCATAGTATTCTCAACATCTTTCTGTAGAACTATGTTTCTGTTAAAAGTCTCTTTTTCATCTGTGACAACATCGTCCAGCATTCACTGTCATAGAGGAGGACTGATGACAAAGTGTCACAAATTTTATCACCCAAACTTTTGGAATAACAATCGTAAACATTGTAAAAATGCAATTCCTTCCTAAAAATATGCAGCGATTCTTAATGCCTAAGAATGTTTTAAATTCGTTTGCAATTTCTGTACTGAAATAAATAACAAGTTATTCATTGAAATAATACATGGATATAAATTCACCATACGTAAAAATAATGTTTTTATGAATTCTCATGTCATTTAGGAGATTGTATCTCCAACACGCAACATTAAATTCATACATTGGCCATACATGCACCACACTCTCTTGTAGGGTGACATGTCATTTGTCACTATATATATATATATATATATATATATATATATATATTATATATATATATGTATATATATGTATGTATATATATATAAAATTATCCTTCATCGATAAAACAACTCAGAGTTTGATGGTAATACAGTTGGGATATTATAGCAACAGACAAATCTTACAATGGGAAAGAAAAGTAGATGTAATTTATGCCTTACTGAAAAACTAGTTGTCTTAAAACACTTACATAACACTAGCTTTTTAAACAAGAGAAATGAATTGATGGTTACATGTAGGCATAAAAATAAATATCCACTTACATACATTGATCCAGATTGATTTTAATGTAAATTTTGATGTTTTTTTAATGAACAACTAATCTTCCATTATGCTTAATATAAAAAATAAAAAATTAATATTCACAAGTCTTTTTTTACCATATACAAATCGTGCTTATTTTAAATGACAAATATATTTTTAGATTAAAAAACTGTAATCTCTGCATAATATATAACTGTGATAACCAGATATTTTTAAAATTTAAATTACAAAACATAACAAGTCTATACTCAGCACCTGAAGATTGTTTGTACATGAAACTCCAAGTTGTGCTATCTGTGAGGGATAATGTGTACTTATTAATATATACTTAATAGCTCTGTTTTATTAAAATGAGCACTATTTTATTAATTAACACCATCTCTCTCTCTCTCTCTCTTTCTATATATATATGTGTGCATGTGTGTGTGCAGGTATGTAGAAAAATAAGAAAGAACACATTAGGTAAATAATCCAGGGTTCTTTAGTATTTTTGTTTTTATTTTTAAAAAACAGTGCTCCATACAGAAGTAGAGCTTAGGTTAAAATTATTTTTTTAAAAATATGATTCCTTCACTACATAAGAGTTCTCATGTTTCAAAAACGAGAGATGAAACCATCAATATAATTATTAAAAAATAAAATTAATTAAAGTAACAAGCCCTGTTTCATCCTCAAGCGAAAATTTAGGAATCTAAATTTTCCTAAATTTGTTGCATCAAAAGTCCTTACTACATTCATTTTTTATTTAGGTAGCATCTCATATGTATTTTTTTCATTTCTTAATGGCTGGAATTGAGATGTTAAAAACAATTATAAATCTTTGGTTCTGTTTTGTTTTTTTGTTTTTTTGCTTGCCTTCGTTGAAATAAAATCAGCAAATATTAATATTATCATATGGAACTTATTTAGTATGTGCAAAATTTTGAAGTGCTTAATTTTTTTTTTATTGGGGTGGGGTGGGCTGAATACTCATTTGCAAAATTATGTTCTTAATTGGAAACCTTTGTACACATTTAATACATGAATATTAAAATATTTTCCGATGTTGAAACATGATCAGCATTCCAAATAAAATAAAATATATTTGCATTTTCTGCAAATGACACTTTGTAAATATTTGTGAATAAATTCATGAGATCTTTTAAACAGTTTTGTTTTCTTTTCAATTAATTGTAATTCATTTACAGGCTGTCAAAAAACCAATATTATGTAGTATTACAAAGCTTAATTATCTCCCCTTAACTTAGTTATAATTTATGCATATGTCAAAGGGTAAGAAATGCGTCATATGAACCGCAGCAAAATTTTTACAGTAAAATCATTTATAGGGGATTTTATAGTAAAATCATTTGCAATGCATTTTCATAGTAAAATCATTTCCAATGAGTTTTTATACCTAAATCATTTTCAATGCATTTTGCGAGTAAAATCATTTTCAATGCCTTTTGCAAGTAAAATCATTTGCAATGCATTTCTATAGTAAAATCATTTCCAATGCATTTTTATATTAAAATTATTTCCAATGCATTTTTATATTAAAAATATTTCCAATGCATTTTTATATTAAAATCATTTGCAATGCATTCTTGTAGTAAAATTATTTCCAATGCATTTTTATATTAAAATCATTTGCAATGCATTTTTATAGTAAAATTATTTGCAATGCATTTTCATAGTAAAGTCTTTTTCAATGCATATTCATATTAAAATTTTTTCCAATTCATTTTTATAGTAAAATCATTTCCAATGCATTTTCATAGTAAAATCATTTTTGTTAAGGATAATCAAAAGCTGATCTATAAGATCAGCTTTTGATTATCCTTAACAAAAATATCCAATATATTGGAGAAAAATTACAATGTCAGACCCATTTCAAGGAAGACATGTTCTTGTTGCAAATCTTAGTAAACTGAACATTTTTATTCTTTTGTTAAGTCAAGATATTTCAACATCTCATTTAAAAAGCAGCAACTTTAAAACTTCTCTTTGGCAAATCCAAATTACCAAAACGTCTCCTCTTTGGCCTTGGCACTATTCTTCACCTGTTTCATCTTGTTGTCGGTTTAAACTGACAATTTTATATATATATATATATATATAGTGTGACCATTATGAGAATTTTCTATTTTCTTGATTTCAGATGAAAACTTGAACATTGTCCAAAATATTTCACAGAAATTTTCACTTTCTAAGATTATAGTTTACAATAGTTTATAGTTTATCATTTTTTATAATTTATATGTTAGATATACCTGTGAAAAAATGCTTAGGTTTTTCCATTTCAACATTTTGCTTAAAATTTGATGATGAAAATCTGTTTTTTTTTCCAACATAACTCCTCATCCCAGAAATTCATTGAGGTATCATTACATTGAGGTATCATTACATTGAGGTATCATTATATTGAGGTATCATTACATTGAGGTATCATTATATTGAGGTATCATTACATTGAGGTATCATTACATTGAGGTATCATTACATTGAGATATCATCATTTACATTATTTATATTCAGATTATTGTCATCTTATCACAACATCTTGGATGCTGTGCCCTCCAGCTTTCCTCAGAATAACCTACAGAGAATTCTGAACTGAACACTTTATTTAATCTACAGGGATAGACTGTTCTCGTTCCTCTGCTCGTGTCTAGGGATATCGTTTAGTTCTTATTCTTAGTACTGCTCAGTTATTGTTCACCTATTACCACTGAATTCAAGTACACATTGCCTAACCCAGGGATTGAACTCATAGTCAGTATGTTAAAAAATTCACAAACCAACACTTTATCTACTAGGGCATTGGCCTGTAGGACAATTTGCTGTAGTGATTGGAGCAATAAACCTAACCTGCCTGGTGATTAATGTTGCAACTGCTGCTGCTTTTGAAGACTTGCTGTGCTTTGGCTTTCTCTCTTTATTAGCGGCCCCCATATAAAAGGTTCAGTTCAGAATTACTTATATGTTACCCAGATCGATATACACCTGAGGAAGCCTGGAAAGCACAATGGCTGAAACATTGTGATAGCAACAGCAAGGATGAAGACAACAGTCCAAATATAAACAGTGTAAATACCTCAATGAAATTTTCAGTTTAAAATTATAGTTTAGAAGTACAGCTCAGATATATATGTGTGTGTGTGTGTGTGTGTGTAAAAATATATAGAAAATACGAAAGAACTCGTTAGGTAAATAATCCAAAGTTCTTTAGTATTTTTGTTATTATTTTTAAAAATAGTGCTCGATACAAAAGTAGAGCATAAATATAATTATTTATTTAAAAATATGATTCTAACGCTACATAAGAGTTCTCATGTTTCAAAACAAGAGCCGAAAACTTCAATATAATTATTTGAATTAAATTGAATTAAACTACCAAGCTCTGTTCCATCTTCAAGTGAAATTTTTTTTGGAATCAATTCCCCAAAAAATTCTTTTTGGAATCAAATCCAAAAACAAATTTGCTTGAAGATAGAACAGAGCTTGGTAGTTTAATTCAATTGAATTCAAATAATTATATTGAAGTTTTCAGCTCTTGTTTTGAAACATGAGAAACATGAGTGTTGGAATCATATTTTTAAATAAATAATTATATATATATTATATAATTATTATTTTTTTAAATTTGATTGCATCAGGTCACAGAAATTACTATGTTTCAAAACTTGACTCAAGTTCTAAATCTAAATTTCAATATTAAACTTAAAATTTAGGGTACACTTTTATTCTCAAGCGATGTATATATACATGGGACATTGCCACTACCAGGAGTTTAGAACTCACAATGGCATTGCTCTCAGAGTCATTGGACCATACAAGCCCTTCCACCATGACAAGGAGCAGCCATGAGAGGACCCAGACTAAGCGTGACAATGACCAAAGATCCCAGCAGTGGATCAAATGGATAACAATTACAAAACAGATCTCAACTGTTAAACCAGTGAATGAAGAGGGCTATACATGACAGACATGCTACAGAAGGTGCCACTCAAAATTATAAGAATGTCAGCGGCAGTTCGTTGCTGTCTCATAACTGGGTAATGCATGTCACATTCCATATGTGCCACAGAGAAATGTCATGAAATCAAATGCATGGGTCACTTCCTGGCAAATTCATTGAACAAAATTCATGCGTATCGGCATATTCTTTTACTCTGATTTTCTTTCACCAAGAAATTCTTGCAAAGCCAGATAGTGATAGAGAACAGACGACAGGAGCAGGTTTTGGTAAAACTGGACGCTTCTAATCCTGAACTTGCACATTGGTGGCAAATTTAGTCAACAACGCACTCATCGTAACAGAAACAGTTATTAAAGAAGAAATTAAATTCTTGGATACAAGATAAAACCACCCCCGATGATGTATCATCAGTCAGTTATGTGCCATGCGTGATACAAGGTTATGCAATCATGTTCAAGCACCCTATGAGGCGTGCATCCCGCTCTCACCCCTTCACTGTCGAAACTCCTATAAGTAGCCGTCTCTTCTACTCCAATAGCTTCATGTCTCGCCACTCTCGCCTGTGGATCTCCCTTCCCTATTCCCGTTTCCCTGAGAGCTATAATCTCCAGCTATTCAAGGGTAATGTCAATCGACATCTCCAGTTGCCTTGATCTATCCACTACCCTCCTCCTTTCTTCTATCACTCCTATCTAATCTTGCTCTAAATTTTCTGTAACCCCTTGCGTCCTAGTAGCTTCCCGCCTTGCTTGGAGTGAAATGCTTAAAAAAAAGAAAAAAATGTATCTTTCAATACATGACTGACACAGCTATTTCTTTCTGCAGTAGATCAGTTGTTATCCAAGGCTATAGAATTTGGTCTGTCCTGCTATTTACCCATAGCTGGGGGAAGAAGAAAAAGATTCATAGCTTTCCCAATGATACTAGTATAATGGAACACACCTATTCTATAGTTAATAGACTCCCCCACCTATAATAAGTAGGAGTAGTAGTAGCAGTAGCTCAGCGAGTCGCTCAGTGAGTGCGTCAGTCAGTCGATGTCGGACGACCGTTAGTCGGATAGTAAAGTACCAGCCACCACAACTAGATTACTGCGTCATTACCTATTATATCAAGTTCCTAACGTTTTGTACGTCGAACCTATTTTAGGACCGACTTAGTACAAATACAAGCCTCCACTGTGAAACCACTACATAACAACTAGCATGTAAGTGAATGTAATAGATTCGACTGGAATTCGAACTCGGCTCTCCGATTTCTCAACCCCAGCCACTATCATTACTCCACTGTGCGTTCCTGACAATGTATAGGAAAGAATTTTTTTTCCCAACAATGTATAGGAGAGAGAGAAAAAATTGACATCAGGAGGATATGTTAAATAATTTGGGAAACGCTGTATTGGTGAGAGCTCACATATTGGTATTAGCTGAAATGAAGAAAGAAGATAAAAGAATTACCTCACCTCCACGCGAGGTGGTTACGGCCCCAGGCTCGAGGTGAATACGGCCCAAGGCCTCAGGGGAAAAGAGAGATCGAGGCAAAAGGTCACCCAGTATTTATAGCAAGGGGAGAGAGAGACCCCTGGTGTAGGATTAAGGAACTAAGGAGGAGCTAACTCCGACAACCTAACGTTTTTTATTAAAAAAAGAAAAAAAATCACAAAGAATGCTACATTACTATTTTCATAAATAAACGAACGCACAACGACCAAACTAACACATGGCGTTAAGTGTAATAGAAAAGAGGAAGGTGTGGAGAAGAAAGAAGATTGTATTGTTGAGCACTTTCATTTTACAGTCTATTTTGTTTACGCTTTCGTATAGCATCTTAACCGACACACTCTTGTGTTTTATGTATATTAATTCGGTATTGCTCAAATTTATTTTTGAACGCACAACTATCATTATTTTTTCGAGCGCAGGACAATTATTCATTATTCACAGATCAAACCATAATGCAAAAATTCAAGATACCGCACTCGCTAAAAAATATTCCTATTCCAAACAAGGAGGAATACTTGCTAACTTCATTACAAAAGATTGAAGAATTCCTCACCAAGATGAGATGGAAGGCATTATTTTCTTTAAATAAGTATTTGAAGAACAAAGAAACCACGGAAAATTTCAATTTTAAAACTAACAAATGCCCCCCTACTAATGAGAAACTAGCTGACTTTGAAAAAGATATGCTTAGCATTATTGACATCAAATTCGCAAAAGTTAATAGCAATTTCCAAAAACTAACTGAGTAAGGGTTATCAGTTATAGTGAAGTGTATGCGTATTGAAACAGATTAGTTTGATTTGGCCTTGTTAGTTAGATAGCCCATCATAAGAGGGGTATAAAACAAGAAAATCAAATTGTAAAGTGAAACAACAAATTTATATACATATAATCAATTAAGGTCTCTATAAATAAAATTAATGTATTTTGGTTGAGACAAGGTCGTCAAAATGTTTGTAGTAGTCCTTGCAAAAATGAGTTTATGTGTACGTAAATAGGAACGTATGTATGTATGTATGTATGTATGTATGTATGAGCGTTATCGTAGGGTAGGAATGTCTTTGAAGTAATCGCTCAGTCTTAAAATGTTCCGTTCGTTTATCAAGTATAAAAGAGGTGAGGGAGAAAGGTAGAGATAATAATAACGATCGCTTGACGTTTGTCAAGGGACGTGTTAATGCGCTCGTCTCCTTCTCTCTGATGACAGGAGAACTTGCCCGTCTTTTATTTTGTTTGCGGGGCTTGAAAAGGTCACTTGGGAATTCACTCCCGAATAGGATTCGGGCCTTTCAATTGGACGACAAACAAACTTCGCGTCGGCTCGCGAAAAGGTCCGTAAAGAATTTGTTTCTGAGAATTGAAAGTTATTTGAATTTTGTTTTTAAATGTTTCCTAGTTTTCTATTGGCCGAAAAACATTTCGCATCAAGGTGTGAAATTTCACGAGTTTTGTCTTGGATTCGCTTTTCCGTGTGTGTTAAGCAAAGTTTGTAAATTCGAGTCATTTTCAATTTCTAACAAAATCAATGAGTCTGTGCTTAGCATTTGAATTTTAAATATAGATCTTGTTTTGTTCACTACAGAAATAAAAAGAATAAAAAGTACGAAAAATATTCTAATTAAAGGCGACAACACAAAAATATTTGCACTATGAACGAAGACGTCACAAAAATTTACAAAAAGAGCACCAGACTCGTACATTAAAAATATAAACGAGAAGGCGAAAAATATTACCACTAAACTAGGGATAAGTGACAGAGTCAACATAATTTGTTGTGAGCAATCATTTCTAAGTATAAAGGACCATAAAAATGAATTTCCCAATAATCTTTCTTTTCGTCTAATAAATCAAACTGAAATTGAACTGGGCAAACCAAGCCAAGAAATAATGAAAACATATGTAACTCGTTAAGAATTGCAACTCAGGCCAATCAATGGAAGGACATTAGTAAGTGAATTTTTTGGTTCCACAAAAATCGAAAATAAAAACATATTTATTTATAAAATACGACATTAAAAACTTTTAGCAATCTATATCTGAAAAAAGTCTGTTGGAAGCTTTGCACTTTGCCTAAGGCTTTGTAAACATTACACCTGACCAAACGGAAATAATTTTACATTGCTGCAAATCCATTTTATTTCATAATGGAGCAACCTGGATGAAAAATAAAAAAAGACGGATTTGATGTACCATAAACTTCGTTTGATGGTGCTGAGATTTCTGAATTAATAGGCGTACATATTTTATATGAAATTAACAAAATCGTTCATATAAATAACCACGGTCTGTATAGGGATGACGGCCTGATGATAGCACTAAGCAACCGAAGAACTAATGACACCATTAGAAAAGCGCTTTTCGAATTCTTTAAAAGCCTCGGCTTTGAAATAGAAGTCTAACGTAAAAGCCCTGCCGCTGGCAGCTATGTCCTGTCTCTCCGGTGGTTCTGGCCGCTAAAAGAAAACCACCTGGTCCTCTTCCGGTGAGCTGAAGGAACCACCACTATTCGCCACGTTGTGGGTTTTCGATCCGAACAGCAGTGTCCCGATACTTCAGAACGGTCCAGTTGTAAAGGATGAAATGGCTGGGTTCTACGCTGAAAGGAATCGCTATTCGTGCAGAAAAAGTTCTTGTCGTAAGCGCAAGGACATAAAAAAATAAGCAACACTTTCGGTTCCTGTACAAAGAGCCTTTTAAGGCTACTGCTTTTATGTCACTACCAAAGAAATTGCACGAATACAAAGTGTCTTAACGAGATTCACTCGTTTGGGTCGGAGAGTCACAGAGAGAGAGAGAGAGAGAGAGAGAGAGAGAGAGAGAGAGAGAGAGAGAGAGACGATTATTATTCTGATAGGAATTCAGCTGATCTAAGGGAAGTAATTCGTAGATCTTCGTCTGCACGCTACGATATAGCAGTCTGCTTTCTCACAGCTTTGTTGACGAAGTTATCTGGATTCGTACGGTTTCTATTTCTGTCTCTTGGTTCGGATCGGTCTTCTTGACGCAGGACAACCAACTGACCAGACCAGCAAGATCCACCAAGCCATTTTCCGCCGCGTTCTCTTTAACTCAAGCGTGCAGGCGGCTTATATAGAGTGGAGCGGAGCTAAATAATCTTTAGGCACTGCCCACAAATTTTAATATGCAAATCGCCTTGAGCACCATGTGTTCCCACCTAATCTCTGAATCTCTGCGGGAAACTAGTTCTCAAGTGGTACTAAAAATGAATTTGGATTCCGTGCTGGGTTTTCCGCAGACATCATCTCCTTAAGCCTTGCGAAAAGTACTTACCTCGTCTAAGGACTTTGGCTGGATTTCGCCCTGCAGACCACCCAAAATCCAAATCACCATTTATCACAAGCTTTACTTAACTAACCCGTCCATTAATCACACTGAAATTAATTCACCTAATTAACTAATAACTCAACCCCAGAAACAATTAAAAAAAAAAAGAAAAACTTGTTTCTGGAATTACTCCGGAATCCCTTCTACCTAACTAATTAGTACCTTCATCCCAATCCTTTAGAACTGTTGATTAATAAACCCTCCTGGTAGGCGTCTCTCTCTCTCTCTCTCTCTCTCTCTCTCTCTCTCTCTCTCAGAAGTCGAAATAAATAAATAAAAGTCGTTAAATATCTGAACGTAGAATTGAATCTTCATGCTGGCAATGTCTCCCCGTACATGAAACCTAACGCAAAGTTGAAATTAATGAAATATGTTAATATTAGATCCTACCAAACTCCGGATATAATTAAGCACATCCTCAAAGTTATAGTCTAGGTTATCCAGAAACTCTTCTAGTAGTATAATTTTTAAGGAAAAAAAAAAAAAAGAGTATGAGAAGAATTTAAAGGTAGAGGGCCACAAAACCAAACTAGAATTTAAACCTCAACAAATTAACCATAATACGAAGAACAAATTCGAGGAAAAGAAAAAATATTATTTGGTTTAACTCCTCCTTTAACTTAGAGTTTTTAAAATGTAAAATAGGTATTTTTGAAGTTGCTTACTAAACACTTCCCCAAAAATTCAGAATTACGTAAGATATTCAATAAAAATACAGTTAAATTAAGCTACAGTTGCACTAGTAATTTAGAAACTATAATAAATAGAGAAAATATCAGGAATCTCAAAACTAACGTGCAGCAAAATATAACAAGTAATTTATGCAACTGCAGAAATAAGGATAGATGCCCATTAAATGGAGCTTGTAAAGCAGAAGCTATAATTTATAATTCAGAAGTAACAGATATTAATGGTCAATATAAAACGTATGTAGGTTGTACAAAAGGTTCTTTTAAGCTTAGATGGTATAATCATAGATCATCGTTTAAGCTAGTAAATTTTAGATAGTCCACCAAACTTGCTAGCCATATGTGGAATTTAAAAGAAAAAATAACAGGGATCCACCCGTAAGGTGGAAAATTAGCGATTATAATATTTCCGGATCCAAAAAATCTTTTAAACCAGAAATCCAAAATTTTAAGTCCTTGCTTTCATATAAAAAAAAATTATTAAGTGAATATGAGGCTGGATAAAAAAAAAAAAGGAATTTTAAATTCCACTGTTATATTTACAATACATCTGCTTTTCTTCACTTCCCACTCTTACATTTACGATACACTCTTTTTTACATTTACATGTGTTGTTTTTTCTTTTCCTTTTTCTTTTTTACGATATGCTTCCGTTTTTTCTCCTCTTCACCTTTACCCTCTTCATCCTTCTCCACACCCACTGACCTCCTGATTTTTAAAGTTGTATAGATATATATAAGTGCACATTGAAGTTAACACTCAGAGGCGACAGGCTGTTTCATGCTAGACGCAATCGTCAGGCGGCTTGACGATTGAATCTAGCATGAAACACCCTGTCCCCTCTGAGTGTTAACTTCATTGTTCACTTATATGATTAAAAAAGGCCCTATCTATGATATTGAACACTTTATCCCATGAATATAGCACACCTTAAAACTATATTGCTTCATATATATATATATATATATATATATATATATATATATATATATATATATATATATATATAAAGGGTGTTCCAATAACTTGGGCCGATTTTAAATGTGAATTAAGTTTAAGCGTCTAATGATTTTTTCTTTTTCTTTCAGATTTAGCGGACATTTGAGCGATTTTATTTTTCATACATAATTGCCATCACTTAAATAATATGATCCAGTAGAGAAATAAACTTTCACCAATAACACTGATTTATTTACTGCTGACTTTGATCCGTCATAATGAAACGCCCTATATATATATATATATATATATATAAACGTTTCGTTGAATAATATAGACATATTGTGCCTACTTCTTTTCATACTGATCCTTTCCAGTTGTGTTATCAGTTTCTCGATATTCAGATGAAATTCATCAAGGAAGTTTCTTTTCTCATCATTCCCGCTTATGGAACTCTCTTCTAGCCTTTTGCTTTCCTGTCAAGTTTTGATATTCTAAAATTTAAATGAAATGTCAATCATTATCTTTTGTCTTCTTAATTCTTGTTCTTTTATTGTTCTCTTTCCTTCTTCTCATATTCTGTCACACTCACTAATCCCTTGCATCTTAGTGGCTTTATTACCTTGCTTGGGGTAAAATGATAAAAGATATATATTTATACGAGAATGCAGCATTTGATCCTTTAGACTCCTTGGACCACGGCCGAGCAAGTTTGTATTTTTGTTTTTAAGGAATACACAATCTATCGTTCAGATTTTGCTCGGATGCTCAGATGCTTCAATTTCATATCCAGAAAGTAAACAAACCAATTTCTAAAGAATCAATGGATGTTTTTTAATTCTGTTTTTTTTTTTTTTAATTTTTTTAATTCAAATGCTATTCTTAGTAGATACCCGTGTTTGGAATAGTGTGACACTATTTAGCTATGGTAATTGATTAACTAATTAACTATAAAAATTAAACAAGAAAATACAGAGGGCCATATGCGAGCTTTAGACAATTGATTAATGATGTTTGTAAAAGTACTGGTTAAAAAAAGGCCGAGAACCCGAAAGTGTCCGAGATCGCAAAGATTTTAGGAGTCGACCAAGCGACGAAGCCATGTGTTAATTGTAAAAATGTTTAGCATAAAATGATGTTCCAGGAGATACGCGTTCAATATGGAAAGATTTTTTTTTTTTTTTAACTTTTCCCAAGATTGGCGTAAACGGTAAATTCACAAAAAGCCATGTGACGAGCTTTGACAACTGATTAATGATGGCCGTTAAATATACTGATTAAGAAAATACAAATGTCGTTCAAAGTCGCAAGACGTTAAGAAATTGGCTAAGTTGGTGTTGTTAGTAAGTCGAAAAAAGGAATTTCATAAGCAAAGTTGAATTCAGAAATCCTGAATAAACAGGGATGTCAAAGGGTTCATTAATGAAGCAAGCTTAGCCACACCCGTACGACCGAGACGCCATTGGTCGAGTGGTAGCAATGGTGACAGGCGGGGGTAAATTGGTAAGAAAGATGGGGAAATTAATAACGCCCACCGAAAGGATTTAGTATGAGGTACCAATGTGAGGAGGAGGGGGTTTAGGAGGATAGCTATCCTGCAACCTCACATCACGTACGAAGGGATCCCTCCCAAAATGGAAAGTAATTAATTTTCCAAAATGGGAAGTAATCAATTTTCCTAGCCGGGCAACAGAGGTTTCTTGTCAGAAATCAGGGAATTGCCAAAAGCTCCAGGCTGCGTCTAACCCCAAACCGGTTTTTGGCCGATGACCATATAAACGAGCGCCTTCGGTTCGCCAGTCAGTTGCAGTTGGAGTTAAGATCGAGCTAAGTTAAAGTTGCCTCGCAGAAGCTGACCGAGAGATTCCACAATTCCTATCTTCGACTTCACCTTCTACAAAACAGCAAGTTATACTGACGAATGAAGCTAAGCCAGCACCAAAAAACTAAACCAATTGACTTAGAAAACCAGAACTTGTCTAGAAGTATGAAAGTGTCACTCTCCGAAGAAATGGGTTGGGAAAAACACATACTCCTGTATAGAACAGACCAATAAAAGTTGATTTGCGTTCTTTCAACATAGCCGAAACGTTTTTATTTAAAAAAAAAACAAAAAAAAAAAAACACTTGTGCCACATCACCTCCAGTTTAGACTCATCTTGCACTACGGCCCGATACCTGATTGATCTCGTTTACCTAAGATCAAATCACAATTTGGGTAGGTTATGCTTGAGATCGAAGTAGTTACTTCGGTAACCAGTCATTAGAAGTGAGCTGAGAACGACGGAGCTGGTGTCGGACCGGTAGCATCTGGTGTGAAGCCGTTAGAATCGACCGACATCCTATTGGTACCCTGACCAAAGTATCCCGCCCGATCGACCGGGTCACATATTGGTGGCAGCGACAAAGAGTCAACCACAAAATGCTGGTAGGAGAAATATCACAGCTTCACACCGCGACTAGGAATTGACCCTGGGCCGACAGTGTTGCGTCATAATAGATGACCCATTTTTATTTTAACATTTAGCACTCTGTAGTGAACTATTTTTGTCAAGCAAAATGTTAGTTGTACCAATGCAAGTTGAATTTGAATCTCTTGGTTGTGTAGTCATATCCTTCTATGGCAACATCTAAAACAATCTTAACTGAAAATGAAAGTCAGGCTACTGCAATTTCAAATATATAGAACTAATATATAAAACACTATATTGTGAGGGAATTCCATATATAGTAAAAGGGGAAGCAATATTCATAAATGATGCCCAGTGCTAAATGTTAAACAGTGCGCTCAAGAAAATCGTAATAGAGAAAATGTGCTCTCTGGCAGGGAACGAACCTACGTCCCAGTTTGTAGAGGAAACCACTGTTTGGTCCGGTGTGCTTTACACTGTTCAGTCGGAGAGTATATATATTTTTTTTAATTAAGTGAGGGCTTCTGGTATAAGAGAAAAAATAGCTACTGGTCACCAGTTCTCGTACAATTACTAAAGTTAAGCAATGTTGAGCCTGGTCAGTAACTAGATTGGTGACTGTTTGGGAATACCAGATGCTGTAAGCAGGTGGCGTAAAAGATAATGGCTCGCAATTGTTAATCAGAAAGCCGAGTTCCAATTCCTGTTAACCACGATATTCACTTACGCACAAATACACTTGGGAAAAGTATGAATCCAACTCTTCTCCCCTCTCTATGGGTTAATTAATAAGACTTGTATCATTAAATCATTATTATCTCCCCACCTCACAAAATTCTTACAATCTAAAAATATTTTCTGGCTTTAAATAACCTGTAGAACACGAATCAATCAACCAAATACTGATTAGCTACACAGGCATGTCTTTTAGATTTATTTCCATTCTCCGGAATATAAATGTATATACACTACCTCGGCCAAAAAATGAGGAATCAATTTATATATTGGTTGTAGTAAAGAAATGATCCCCCACTTTATATCCACATATTT
>OZ010604.1:48010098-48044699 GCA_963932145.1 Acanthosepion lycidas
GTAAGAAGCATCACCCCTAAGCAAGATGATAATGCCACCAAGATGCAAAAGGCCACTGGAAGTGAAAGAGAAGGCAAAGATTTCTTAATCAGGAAACCAGGGATAAACCTCTACTTTTGTTCAAAAGACCAGTGAGAAGTCTGATCTAGGCGATAGGCAAACCTATCTACTCCAGTTAAATGAATCTTCTATTAAACTCGTCTGCAGAGCATCGGACCACAACCTGCTGAATTTTAAAGTAGGTTTTTATGAAATGGATTACTAGCCCCATATCTAATCAGTTTGGCATTCAGAATTTTTATTTTTTTCAATTTTTTATTTTAATAATGTTCACCCAGTACAAGGCCCAAGAGCCATTCAAAGTTGAGGAAAATACCTTCAACCAGACATACTGACTCTAAAAGTAGCTCTGACCAGATTCTAAGCTAAGACGTTTTTGGTAAGAACCAGTATAAATTTGGTTGAGTAGCCCGCTAAATAAACACTTTCCAGACTCAGCCAGGTTTGCATTTTTTGGCAAATACATTAATCTTGTCAATACAACTTCACCGGGGATGAGAACTGGGGTAGCGAAAGGAATTTACTAAATCTTACTCACGAGGGTTATTTTGGGTTCAAATAGATTCTGATTAATATTTTTTAAAACAAACTTTCTTCCACTATGTACTTCTAATTGTTGGTTGGTTGATTTTACAATGTCAAGCCTTGTTGAGCTATTTAATATCTCATTTTGTATGGTTAACAATTGATGATCAAAGTCACTACCCAGTAGTAATGGTCAAGCAGACTAGCCTTGTTAAATATTACTTTGTCATGGCACTAATTTCAGCAGTGAATGTAAAGTAATTCATGTTTCTTATTGGTCCAGTTCAAAACCAGTTTCTTTTGGTACATTCATTGCAAATTTGCGAATGTAGAAAGTAGAGATCTAAATAATGTGAGCTACATCGAACAATCAGTTTAATGGACCGAACCTTAATGAATAGTGAAGTAGAATTAGAATTGGAAAAAAAAGACAAGAATTGTACAGTTTTGTTAAAAACACTGGAACAAGAAATACAATATTTATGATTAGAATATCAGAGAGAAATACAGAGGCAGAAGGATGTGCTCAAGTGTTTTATAGATTACATAAAGGCATTTGATCAGGTATAACACAAAATTCTATTTGAACTGTTAAGAAAACTCTGTCTATTTGGAAAGGATCTTAGATTAATCCAGAACTTGTACTGGGAAAGAATACGAACAGAAAATGAATTAAGTAGTGACCCCCAAAAATAGAAAGGAGTGTAAGACAAGGATGTGTCTTTGCTCCAGACTTGTTCAACCTGTACAGTGAGGCTATCCTAAGCGAGCTGGAGACCCTTCCAGGATTTATCATCAGAGGTGGGGGGTCAATCTTAACAATATGAGATATGCTGATGACATTGTGTTGATGATGGCAGATACAGAAAGAAAACTATGAGACCTTCTAAACATGGTTGTACAGGAAAGGGAGAAGAAAGGACTAACCATCAACAGTAAAAAGAGATAATATATGGTTGTCAGCAAGAGTAAAAACCCAAGTTGGGAACTATGAATTAGAAACAAAGAGAAGAGTGCTGAACTGCTATGTGACATCAATCCTCTCATATGGCAGTGAATTCTGGACAACCTTCCCACACATTAGGAGAAACTTAGAGGCAACAGAAATGTTGTTCTACAGAAGGATGCTGAGAATACCATGGACTGTGCAAGTAAGCAATGTGAAAGTCTTAAACAAAATGCTAACAAAACTTATATTCAGAATCAAAAACAGACAACTAAAGTTTTTTGGACATAAAATGAAGGCTTGGAGAACTCAACCTTCACAGGGCATATCAAGGTCAAGAGAGATAGAGGAAAACAGTGGGCCACCTACCTGACGAGCTTGTATGAATGGATTGTGGGAAGAAAGTTTGGCAAAGGGAGAAAGTCTGCAAAGAACCACAAGAGATAGGAAGCTGTGGAGAGCAATTATGGCCCATATCCTAAAGGCACACAGCACATGGAGTGAGAAGAAAGGACTAAACATCAATTGTAGAGGGCTTGGAGAATTTAACACTCACAGGACATGTTGAAGGACAGAGGAAAGCAGCAAGTAACCTACTTGGAGTTTGTGTAAATGGTTTGCAGATCAGGGATTAGGAGAGATCACAAAAAATAACAAACATAAAGTTTTTCTGTATTTTCTTTTACATGTATATGACAACACTGTCAGAAAAAAAAAATTAAAATTACAACTTTATTTTAATTTTATTATAAATTTGAATGTTATGTATATATTTAATATTAATATTTTTTATATTTGAACAGGGTCACATCAACTTGGAAACTTATTCAAAAAAGGGGTATCACATACCTAAAGTTGGAACAGTGCAAGTGGTAAGTCAACATTCTAAAGAATGTGATACTCTGAAGTTTCCTATTATTTTCGTCAACCTTAAAAGCAATGCCTATTAATATTAGGTTGATGCAAAAATAATGTCGTTTTCTCACATATGTTACTATGTGAGAAAACGACATTATTTTTGCACCAACCCAATATGTATATACATTCCAGGTCAAAATCTTAAGACCAGATACGAAACAGTTAAAAAATATAAAATACTGTTACTTTAATCAAAATATATTTGTGAAACATTTACATTTAATTAGAAAATGTAGTTTATCAACAAACGAGTGAAAATTTTAAGCTTTTAAATGATTAATTTAAACAAACATTGAAAAAGTATTTTTTTGTTTGGTCACAAAGATAAGACCATGTAAATAAGAATAGAAAATACAGAACAAATAAGTCACAATGACAATTTAATTCTCAGTATATCTTCCATTTTTGCGAATTACTTCAAAAATTCACTTAGGTATACTCTTTATTAACGTCTGCATGAGGGTGCTTGGGATTCTCACCCAGGATGCATAAACTGCAGCATGAAGAGCAACCACAGTTTCAAATTGTAATACATGTTTATAAACATCCTTTGCCATCCATCCCCAAACATTCTTGATTGAGTTTAGATCTGGAGAGCGTTGTGGATTGCAGCATTGTCCTGCTGGAAAATCCAGTTTTCTCCATATAGACAAGGGTCTTCAGTAATTAGCGATGCCTTTCTTAACATGTCAATGTAACTTAATGCTGTTTGATGATCTTTTAACTCCTGTAACTCAAGACTTCCATTGTACAAAAATGAACCCAGACCATAATTGATCCACCTCCACTGTGTTGTGTTGAGAAAATTTCTTTTGGGACATCTTTTGCATGCCAGTAATTCTGAAAAGTATCTGGGTCATCGAGGTTGAATATTTTTTCATCTGAAAACAACGCTTTCTTCCATTTATCCACATCCCAAGTTTGATAATTGGAAGCAAAATGTAAATTGGAGGTTTTATGGTGAGGAAGAAGGCGAGCCCTCTGCAGCTGTTTCAAGTTCTTAAACCCTTTCTTATTTAAATGCCGTCGAATTGTTCGAGAACTGCATTCAGCATCTGTATTTGCTTTTATCTGATTTAAGGTTAGGCTTGAATCTCTCTTAACTTCTTGCCTAATACATCTGTCTTGAGATGGTGAGATTTTATTGGGGCGACCACTTGATTTTTTAGAAGCATATGCATTCAAATTTTTAAGTTAGCAATGACAGTTCTGCTACGGCCAATTTCATTTGCAATGGCTTGTTGTGAAAGACCACGTCTTTGAAGTACAATAGTCCTGCCCTTTCAATCTTCTTCCAAGATCATCTTCAGGGGCGCAAGTAGTACGAAACTATATGTTGTGCATTAGCACTACTTCCACTCCTGAAGATGATCTTGGAAGAAGATTGAAAGTACTTGGGAAATGAAAATAAAACAAATTTAAGCAGTTATAGCACATTTCTCTCATTCTTTAACATCAATATATGGAAGGTTATTTGTGAGTATCAACAGATTTTCTTAAAAATTAGCAGGCATATTTGTCTATAATTTATTCAGTCAGACATGCCTAAAAGAGAATTTGCTTCCTAAATACACAAATATATATATATAATTTGTGTATTTAGGAAGCAAGTTCTCTTTTAGGCATGTCTGACTGAATAAATTACAGACATTTTATTTATATATATATATATATATATATATATATATATATACATATATATATATATATATATATATACATATATATACACTTTGTACCTTAAGAAAATTTAAACTACATGTAATATTTACTAGTTTTTTATGATATAAAAATTATAAAAAATATGTTTCTAGCATAGAGTAACTTTGATATTTGTTTGGAGTCAATTTTACTTCTATTTGCCCAGTCCCTTCAGGACATCAGTGATCATGGCTCTCCTCCATTTCCTGTCCTTTGTAGCTCTTAGTAATTTTTGTCTTTTCACTGTCTCTCCTGAACCCTGTTCTGTCAGCCATTTACACAAGTTTATGAGGTAGGTTATACACTGCCTTTCCCTGTCTCTTTTACCTTCAATCTGTCCTGTGAGTATCATATTTTCTAAGTCTTCTTTCCTTATTATGTGCCCTAGAAATTCAACTCTTTCTGATGTTAAGTACAAGTGTCCTTTTTGTTTGCATTGTCCTTAAAACTTCCCCATTGTTCAGATGTTCAGTCCATGGTATTCCCAATATCCTTCTGTAGAACCACATTTCTGTTGCCTTGTGACTTTTCTTCATCTGTGAGGAGACTGTTATTTACTGCCCTTCCAATCTTCTTCCAAGATCATCTTCAGGGGTGCAAGTAGTACAAAACTATGTTTAATTAATATTAATTTTCAGTACTCTTTTCTTTGTTTCTAACAAGATTTTCCTGTTTCATAACACTTTGCTTAGCTTTTGGAAGGCATTTTTCACTATCCCAATGCACCTTTGGATTTCAGTGTTGCATTTTCCATTCACTTTTAAACACTTCCTTAATATTTAAATTTTTGTATTTGCTTGATTTGGGTATATCCAATTTGTAATTTGCTGTTTCTTTTACTGACAATCATACATTCTATTTTCTTACAATTGATGGTTAGTCCTTTCTTCTCACTTTCCTTTACTGCCTTCTGTAAGAGTTTCTGCAATTTCCTTTCCAAGTCTACGATCAACACTGTGATATCAGCATATTTAATATTGTTAAGATTGTGGCCACCAATAACGAATCATGGTAGGACTTCTAATTCTATAGAATGACCTAACTGTAAAGATTGAACAAGTCTGGTGAGAATACCCATCCTTGTCTTTCAACCTCTTTCTATTTTTGTATATTTACTAAATTCATTTTCTGTCTGTATGCTTTTTTCCCCACTATAAATTCTATATTATCCTAAATATTCTCAAATAAATCAATCTAGGAGTCAAAAAAAATAATTTTATAAAAATTAAGTCATCTGTAATTATGAATATTATGGTGATTTTACTGAAGATTTTAATACATTATATCTGTTACTAAATACCATTTATAATTAAGGGGTGGCATTTAATATATAAATATAAAAGTGGACATTGAGGTCAACACTGAGTGGTGACTGTCTGTTTCATGCTTGAACGCAATCTGGTGTTTTTATTTTTATGATATATATATTTTAAAAAGAAGATAACAAACGTTTTTGGTTGAAATGTGGATTTCTTTTCTCTCTTTGGAACAACTATAACATCTTCCCTATATATATATATATATATATATATATATATACTCTCACACATACAAGTTTCATTATATATGACTGACAAGGCATTGCAGTTAAGTTTTTTTGTTTAATTTTTCTTGTTTTCTTATAATTTTCTTCTTTTCAGGACATAAATTATGTAATTGCAGTATGTTGCCAGTTGTATTTAATGAAACTTGTATAAAAGAGGGATTGCTGCCCAAATACACACTTTTATATATATATATATATATATATATATATATAAAGATGATCTTGGAAAAAGATCGCAAGAACTTGGGAAATGAAAATAAAAGAAATTTAAACAGCTATAGTACATTTCTATCATCCTTTAACATCAATACACAGAAGGTTATTCGTGAGTATGTACGGTTTTGTTAAAAATTAACAGACATAATGCCTCTAATTTATTCAATCAGACATGCCTAAAAAAGAATTTGCTGCCTAAATACACACACACACACACACACACATATATATATATATATTAAGGGGAAAATATTACAATGCTAGATTATATACCTAAAAACATTAAAAAAAAAGAAAACATTTAAATTTAAAAATTCTTAGCACGCCCTTTTCCTTCATGAGCAGATGCAGTTGTATCAATGTAAACATCAGTTTAGACTGTTGAAGTCAATAAATGACAAACTGCATTATATGAAAACTTTGTCCATTTTGTCCTTCTAAAATTGTTCTTGATATAGAAAAAATGAGAAAGTACAAAGGAAAAGAAAAAAAAATAATCAAATATTTAACATTAATATTGTGACATTGTTGTGATTTTGATTTTTAGTATCGGAAGGTTGTTACATGGCTGACAGTTTTTAGTATAGCAAAATTTTAAATTTTAAAATTTATTTAGTGTGTATAAATTTGAGATCAGTTAATAATCCAATAGTTTTATTTGGCCCTGATTAATGACATGTTTGTGAAAATTTGAAGTCAGGTTGAGATAAGTAATTGTGCATTCAGTGATTTATTGATCATATATATATATATATAAATTTTAATATTAAATTTTATCATATAATTTAGTAATTATTCGTTGGAATAAATTATTTTTTAATACTAAACATCTGAATAGATATTATAACATGACTTCGTTATCGAGCTTTTTGAATTTTCCTGTAATTGTGTTCTAATTGGTCTACCTAGCCTCTGTAATAACGTTTTCCCCTTACGTAGAATATTAATTAATTTGAAACATTTAAAACCATTTATTTTACATTCAACGTCATCACTTGATAAGACACCGTAGGTGTTGAAACAAAATGGCTATTTTTGTAGTGATTTTATAACATATTTATGTTATAAATTTTTTTTTCTTTAAAAATAAATAATTATATATATATATATATATATATATGATCTCCAATTGAGAGAAAGAACAGATGAAGTAAAAATCTACTGTTTGTAGCATTTACTTTTAAAAAAGTGCTCAATGCAAAGTAGAGCAATATATTATATGTATTAGAATGGATTATAATAAAAACATTTTAAAATTGCTACACAAAAGCTTTCATGTTTTAATAGTATAATTGTATTGAAGAAGTGTATGTATGTAATATATATATATATATATATAATTTAAGACATTTTTTTATGTTTAGACATTCTTTTTATAGATAAAAATATTTGAGTAGATGCTTTGTTTATAATAAACAGTATTAACAAAATTTACCGGCCTGAATGTCAGAGAAATTTTCATAGAAAGTATGCGTCCTCTCTGACAGGAATCGAACCTGTATCCTACACAGAACCGTCATATAGCCTGATGTGCTTTACTGATTTAGTCACAGAGGTGTTAGCAAGGTCGATTTTATTGTTTTTAAACTACAATTCTTTGTGATTTTTTCTTGTACATATATATCTGCTTGAAGCGTATTTTGTAAACAAATGATATCACAGATAAATTGTATAAGCATAAAAAATGTCTTAAAATAATTGTCAGACTTTGTCCATTTCATAATATAATTGCTTAAACCAAGTTGTTCCCAAACTTTTTTTCTCTGGGCTGCATTTTCAGAATAAAAATTTGCTCATGCATCACCAAATTTTATGGAATAAAATGTATATATAAAATTTAAAAAATAAGAAAAAATCACAGGCATAAGGTTAAAGGGAGATAACCACGGATTTGAAGTCAGAACATTGATAACTCTTTCCCATAATTTGTGGACTGTAGTTACTACATTCTTAATACTTGATATAATGTGAAAATATCACAGTGATAAAATCAGTCAGTAACTATTTATGACTATTTATACTATGACTCATGCATGCAATTACAAGTAATCCATAATAATATTTTAAATTTTGAAATCATTTATTTTTGGCATATGAATTATTTGATTCTGTTTCTAAATCTTTGATTGTCTTTCAATCATTCTGCCTCACTTGCTATTCTCTTCTGCTGCACCTATTAGATAGGGCCTCACCATTTGGGAACTACTGACTTAAACATTATTTTTAATGGATAACCATATTTGAGTAGAAAAATATGTGCTCTCCAGAGAGCGTATATTTTTCTAATAAGTTTTCTCAAGCATTCTTGCCAGTAGATGGAAGTAAATAAATATATTGTTTAATAAATAGATAAAAGCAGATCAGTTAAAAAATATGTCAGTTTAATAAATGAAAAATCCATTCTTAAAATGATATGCATCTAATATATATATATATATATATATATATATATATATATATATATATATATATGACATAGTGGAAAAAGTTTTCATGTGATGCATTTTGTCCTTGAGGACTTCATCGGACTAAATTTATGTTTACGTTGATGCAACTATGAATGTGCATGAACGAGCGATGCTGGGAATTTTAAATTTAAAGATGATTATTTTTTTTCAATGAGTTTAGGGTATATAATCTAACCGATTTCATTTAGATTCTTTTTTCTTTTTAATTCCATCACTTTTGTTATTAAATGTCCCACATTGTGAAAATAGAAGATCTGCCAAAAATGGTAAAACACATGAAACTGGATGCAAATTTACTGTGGACGATTTATCAATTAAAGCACTTAAACATTTTCATCTTAGTGAATTTTTTTCTCTTTTAATTAGAGTAGAACTTTTTCAATCAAAATTGTGGTCACTTTCATTATAGCGAACAACTAATGCATTTAATGTGTTTTGTAATAGATCCCTTTTGTATTCATATAAACTTTTATTTAAATTTCTTGAGGTTTCTCCTATGTATTCCTTGTGGCAATCATTACAGATTAGAGAGTAAATTCCTCCTTCAAGTTTTAGCTTATTGTTTTGTTTTGTATTAAGTCTTTTATTGTTTTAGATGTAGTTGTGACAAAGTTTAGATAAATTCTTTTCATTTGTAGTTGTGATAGAGTTTTTGGGTAGAACAATATATTTTGATTTGTTGGGTTTGTCTGGAAGGACTACTTTACTATTTTTAAATATTATACTCGCCTTTTGTTTCGCATTGAATATGAAATAATTAGTGTATTGGAGGATCTTGAAAGTATTTTCAGTGTATTTCTCCTTTTAATGTTAATATTGAGGGGTGCTTTCAAGTTGAATCTGATTGTTATTCCGGATTTTATTTTGGTGCTATGATGGGAATGATATCAAAACACATATATAAGGGAAGATTCATACTAGTTATAGTTACTATGCCTTTGATTTTTAGAGAAAATGTTTTTATCTGTATGTTCATTTTTGCCATAGAAAGAAAAAGTCTGATATGGTAATCTACAAGCTTATCTGGAAAACCGTTATTGACCAGGGCTTATTTCATGCTGTTAAGTTACGTGAACATAGAAGTCAACACTTAGAGGCGACAGTCTGTTTCATACTAGATGTAATAGTCAGGCCACAATTGCATCTAGCATAAGACAGACTGTCGCCTCTAAGTGTTGACTTCTATGTTCACTTTTATATTTACACATGCTCTATCTCTGATATTGAGCACTTTGTCCCATAAATATAGCACATCTTAAGACTATATTTCTTCATATATTCACACACACGCGCGCACGCATATATATGTGCGCACACACATATGCTTACATACACATCCATACACTCACATGTATAAATGCTTTTCACACATATGCTCAAACTCATGTATGCATGGACACACAGACACACACACATACATATATGCTTACATACACATGCACACACAGACATAAACATGCATACAGACATACATGGTGTGCTGGATAAATTGTCAACTCTTCTGGATGGTCTCCTTGTTTAAGTTGGTGAATGCTGCCATCATCCTTGCCTTCAGTTCATCTTTGGTGTTTCAAGGAATTTTTGTTGGTCTCTCTCTCATCTGTGCCCCGATACATAATAATCAAGGGGTTTGCAGTCTGAGGAGTTAGGTGGCCAGATGTAAGGGGTGATGTGGTTGTAGAAATTGTCTGACAGTCATGCCTGAGTTCTCTTGATTGTATGGCATGGTGCAGAGTCCTATTGCCAGACATAAGGTCTTCCAGCAGCCACCCTCTTGACCCGGGGCAGCATTACCTCTTCAAGGCACTTGATGTAGGCCTCTATGTTGAGTCTGAGGCCCTCACCAACAAATTTGAGAGTGCTTTTCTTATCAGGATGATTTTCCAAGCTGCCATACCTTTGTAATCACCATTAGATTCAGCCAACTCTTTTTGAATCCTCTGTATTTGACCCCCAAACACTCTGAAATGCTTGTATTGGAGCTTCCAGCATGAATACCAAGTAGTATTGCATGCTATTTCCAAATTTCTGGCAGACTGAATTGCATCATGATGCTCTTTTTCTTACAGACAGTGACTAACTGACCCTACTATACTGTGCAGTTGACAAAATGAAAGACAAACAACATGCATATGTGAAATTAAAAATATAAAATGGCAACAATTTACCCATCACACCCTGTATATGTGCACACACACAAACGTCTCTCTCTCTCTCTCTCTCTCTCTCTCTATATATATATATATATATATATATATATATATATATATATTAGTTGATAACAATACTCACACATACCCACAGTAAAAAGAACCTTCAGATATTAGAGGACATCTTCATTAAAGCAAACCAACCCACACTCAACAAAATTACATTTCAAACTAGTCACAACACATTACATTGCATCTAGACATATGATTCTGTTGTTAATATTTCAGTCTCTCATGTGGTATAACGTCATATTATTAAAAAAATTTATGTTGGTGCAAAAATAATGTCGTTTTCTCACATAAAGTTGAATGTCAAAAACGACATTATTTTTGCACCAACCTAATAATATTAAAAAAATATCCAAATATATAATATAATAATATTAAATAAATATCCAAATGTAGGACAATTTTTGTCTTTATTTTCACCCAAAATTAAAGCAAATATACGAAGTTTAGAATGGCTCATGACCAAACATAATAACCATTTGTTATTTGTTATGTTTAACAATATAGGTTTAAATATATATATAAATATGCTAAGTAGCCTCTATTTCATGCTCTTATTTTTTTTTCTTTTTTTATCCTATCCTTTGTTTTCACTTGGGCATTGGTTTGTTCAGTTACAAGCCAAAATACCCAAGGTTTTTCCAAAACAAGTATAACTATATATATATATATATATATATATATATATATATATATATATCCATCCAAGTATATGATTGGTGTATATGGAATGAATTCCAATAACCAACAATTACTATTCTTAAAAGAGTGCTCAATACAAAGTAGAGCAGATATAATTATTTATTTAAAAAAATTTATAACAAATATGTTATAAAATCACTACGAAAATAGCCAATTTGTTTCAACACCCTCGGTGTCTTATCAAGTGATGATGAATGTAAAATAAATGGTTTTAAAAGTTTCAAATTAATTAACAATCCTTCGTAAGGGGAAAACGTTGTTACAAAAGCTAGATGGACCAATCAAAATACAAGTATAGGAAAATTCAAAAAGCTCGATAACGAAGTCATGTTATAATATCTATTCAGATGTTTGAAATATGGGTAGTATTAAAAAGAATTTATTCTAACCAATAATTACTAAATTATATGATAAAATTTACTATTAAAATTAAAAACTGCTAATTTCAAAATCAAAATTTAATCGCTATTAAGTTTACAACTATAAAATTACTGAGGATAAAAGAAGAAATATATATGTTATTGAATAGATATTATAACATGACTTCGTTATCAAGCTTTTTGAATTTTCCTATACTTTTATTTTGATTGGTCCATCTAGCTTTTGTAACGTTTTCCCCTTACGAAGGATTGTTAATTAATTTGAAACTTTTAAAACCATTTATTTTACATTCAACATCATCACTTGATAAGACACCGAGGGTGTTGAAACAAAATGGCTATTTTTGTAGTGATTTTATAACATATTTATGTTATAATTTTTTTAAAAAATAAATAATTATATATAATGTGTGTGTGCATGCATTCACACACTTACACATACACATATGCATCTATAGACACAAAATAAAACTGAAATAAAGCCGACAAATTTGGAAATGATCTTCATCCCCATAACATGTTACTTAAATACAAATAGGGAAAACTAAGAAAATTGATCAATTACCTGAACAATCAGTAAATCTGTGGTTTACAAAACAAATTAATTTCCAAAAGTAAATGATCCAAAGTCAAACCATTGGAGACACAATTGGAAACTCACATTTACCATTGCGGAAAGAAAATTTTACAGACAATTAAAAAAAAAAAAATAAAAACTAGCAATAAAATAATAACAGCCACACACACACACACATGTACGCACATTTTTTTTTTTTTTTTGTCTGTGTTGGTATGTTGTCAGTGGTTACACTGAAGCATTACTATATGAAAATGAAATATATTCATATATCATCAAACACCTTACTTGGAAATAAGCCAATGATATATACAGTAGGCTACTGTTAGGCTTGTTTTTGAATATTGGATGGAATTAGGTTAGAAATATTTAAGAGGTTTGCTTTTTTTTTTAATTTTTAATTTTTCTGTTTATTTGCATTGGTTACTTATATTAAAAAGGTGTTTGGAAAATAAAGACGTTTTACCAGAAAGGATGTAAAAACAAATGTAAGTTAAATTTATTTAAATATTATTTATCAAAAACATAATCATCTTCATTTTCAACAACTGCAGTCCAGTGGGAATGCAAATTTCTGATTTCACATTTAAAAAAATTGATGTTTTTTTCTCCCCAAATTTGAATGCCTACTATAAACAAGTATTGTATATACTCGCATATCATGTGACTTTTGAAGACCTAATTTTAAGGGGGTCACATCATACATGAAATTTTAAATTAGCATATGTACTGCTGGCCCTGGCTATGCTGTTGACTAAACTATATAGCCATTTACTGTAGTCAAAAAATACGGCTGTATTTAAAATAAACATGATAAAACTGATGTTTTACTTAACTGTATCCAATAATAATGCATGTAAGATTCATCTGTTATAAAATACAAACATAGCAAATATGCATCTTTTCCATTGTTTATAAGATGTTTAGCGGATTCTCATTTGGTTGTTTATGGCTGTAGGTGTTTATGCAAAGAGTATAGCGTTACTAACGATACTTTTATCATTCTCTTTTACTTTCCCAACTTATTTAACTACAAAATGAGATTAGTCTGTTGTAATTTAGTCTCACAAAAAAGGAACTTGCATGGTACATGAGATATGTAATAAAATCATTTTTTAGAAGTGAAAATTTGTGGGTCACACAATATGTGAGATCATGCATTACATGCAAGTATTCTTTATTTAAAAACAAAAACTGCCACTAAACTAAAACTACCACTCCATGATTAAGTGTCTTAGCATGATGGAATGGTTCACAGGTTCCCATGACCCAGAGAGTTATACTGGTGGGAATTTATCTCCAGGCAAATCAAACCTAGTCAGACAAGTGAACAGAAGCCAAATGAATAATTTAGCCACCTCAAAGAGTAAAACCCAGTGTCAAAAAAGGGATAATGGCTTACCAGTTGCAAAGATAGGTAGCCATCAACAAACCAATACTTTGGCTTGATACCCAATGATCAATGGTAGATAAGTGACACAGCCAATTACAATGGTATGGAACAACCAGTCGATTGTTAGAAGTTGTGACCACTAGTACTGAATTGTACTTACAATAAAAGTATGAAAGCAATTGAAAAATGACACGATTTCAATTCTTCATACTACATTAGTCGTCACATTGGAGACAGGCAAGAACAGAAGAAACTTTTTAATACTGTTCAAGTTTGCTTGAAATACTCAAGTTTCATAGACTCTCTGAGGAGTAAGGGGGCCACAGCATTTGTACCATGAACTAGGTGAGGAGAATTGGTGCCACAGCAGACCCTCTGAACAGTATGAGGACCACATAACTCATACCATAGACTCTCTGAGGCGTATGAGACCCACAGTTTTCAACACACTCAGCATTACTGCCGTAGCTTCCATAACAAGAAGGCTTTTATAGGATGGATTTGATATCCTCATGTTCAACCAATTTTATATTCAGCATATCCCTTCTAGACTGGTTGTAAACAAAGGCTGAAGCTATTTATTACATTGTCAGTGGAAGAAGTGATGGATTCATGCCTTTCTTAATGGTATTTGTATGAAAAGTGAATGTAACAAATTTGACTGGAATCTGAACTTGGCTCTTTGATTTCTCATTCTGAGTTGCTAACCATTACACTAACTACACATCCACAAATAGCAAGGAGTTTTTATTTTGAAATAAGTCTTTTTAATGTAATATGAAGTCTGTCCAGAAAGTATCTAGCCATTTAATATGATTATTTACACTATTTATTTACAAACCATTGTCCTCATCTTTATTGTTATCATGACATTTCGGCCAGGGTACCTTCCAGCCTTCCTCAGGTGTATATCGAGCTTGGTAGCCTAAAGGAATTTCTGAACTGAACACTTTATTTAATCTATATCTAGAGATATTTTTTTTTATTTTTAGTACTGCTCATTTATTGCTTACCTGTTTCCAAGCACACACTGCCCAACTCAAGGATTGAACTTACAATCACTGTAAGCAAGTTCAAAAACCAAATCTTTAATCCAATAAGCCATTGTCCCATAGATTGAATAAAGGGCTCAGTTCAGAATCCGTTATAGGTTACCCAGATTAATATGCACCTGAGGAAAACCAGATGGCACAACAGATGAAATATTGTGATAACAACAACAAAGATGAGGACAATAGTCTGAAGGTAAATAATGGCAACACCTCACCCCAGACATTCAGAAAGACGGCAATCAGATGATAATAACAACAAAGATGAGGACATTAGTCAAAATGTAAATAATGATAACTCTTCATCCCAGACATTCAAACAGAAAATCATTTAATATGAATGGAAAATAACCTATCTAAAGCAATGTTTCCTTAGTCTCCTTTAAATTGATCCCTTTGGGACTTTGAATTTATCTCACTGTCCTTTTCATTTTTCAAAACAAACTTCTGATTCCTGTTTTGAAATTGCCATCAACTGCCTTATTTCATTCTCCTTAATCTCGATCACACCATAAAATCTGAATTCTTGTGGGGTATGGCTGACAGACCTGTATGATATGATTTTCCAAAAGAGCTCTGTATGAGATGTGAAAAAGCTACTTGCTTGTCATTATGAATGCTCTAATCAAAAACGATACATAGGCTAACACAATAGCATCTCACTGCTGACCGAGTAACCACATGGGAGAGATCTTGTTCACACATGTACTATAATGTGCTCTCTCATTGGTTAACAACTTACCTCAAAACTGTGCAATTGATTCTCAAAATATTTGGAATGCTTTGATATGTTCCAGACAGACTTTGTATTGCCATTGAGAGAACGTTGAAATTGACCAGAAATGTAATATTCACATCGAATTTCATTTCCCACCATTCCAATCATTTTTTCCCCAATATGTTTGGAAAGAACACAAACTTTAAAACTTCTATTTCTTATTTCTTATATAGACACCATGCATGCATGAACAACACTGAAAAATAAAACTGTTCAAATCTGGCTGAATGCAGAACCAAGACATTATTGCCTCTTCTTTTGGCTGGTCCCACCACCAGTCATCCACATCTTTTTTTTTCTTTCTAGCAGCTGGTAGGATACAGGAAAAGAATGAGTGAAAGAAAGTGAAGTTCACTCTTTTTCTGAGACTGAATCAGTAATGGCTGCTATATCCATTGTAAGTTATTGTTGAAAGGAACTGATTTTTGGAACTTCTCTTCATTGCTCCTAACCCTGAAGTTTTCTTTCATCAGAGGGTCAGACTGGTAACTTGACTGTCACTCGAATGATTATGTCAGCTACTTTTAACTTTTTTCCTCGTATTTTGAATGTAATATTTTTTTGAAAATTAAATATCATCAACTATTTTCAATAATAATATTTTGTATTATTTTTCTTGTTTTTGATGCCGTTGGAACGATTGGATAACCATGAGATATTTGTGAAAGATATTAGAATAATCCAGAACCTATACTGGCATCAAACCACCTGCATATGGATAGAAAATGAATTCAGTAAATATATGAAAATAGAACGGGGTGTAAGACAAGGATGTGTCTTCTCACCAGACTTATTCAACCTGTGCAGTGAGGTAATTCTGAGGGAATTATAGCTCCTGCCAAGATTCATTATTGGCTGCCATAATCTTAACAACATAAGATATGCAGATGACACAAGTTTGATACTAGAGAGAGAAAGGATATATTGTTGAATATTATTTGTTTAGCGGCATATCAACACCTTATGGGTCATTTAATGCTGAAATTTAATTTTCTTGGGAGCATTAGTAATTTCTTTTACAAAAATGTATTGATGGTAATTTTTTTTACTATGAAAATGTATTATTGGTATTTTTACTATAGAAATGTTTTTTTATACTTTAATAGTGTTTTGTTTTTGTTTGGGAGATTCACTATTTGCCCATAGCTGGGACTCTGACAGGTGCTACTGCCCTGGGTCAGGGTGGACCTAAGAATAACAACAATTAAGAAGTGGTTCCATGTTCCTCAAAACCTCCCGATTAGAGGTTTTTTTGTCAGATGTAGTTTATTGTCATACCCAGGATGCAGAGTGAAAGGAAACTACAGGAACTCCTTAAGAAGGTAGTAAAGGAAAGTAAGAAGAAAGGACTAACCATCAATTGTAAGAAGACAGAATGTATAGTTGTCAGTCCAACATGCAAATTACAAATTGAAGATATCAAAATCAAGCAAGTACAAAACTTTAAATATTGGGACAGTGAAAGAGGCTCAACCAAAAGCTAAGCAAAGTATTAAGGAACAGGAAAATTTCATTGGAAACAAAGAAAACTGTACTGAACCATTATGCATTATCAGTTCACCTATATTTCAGTGAAAGCTGAAAAGAAACTTTAAAAAAGTGGAAACGAAATGACACTAATTACTTAACATCAGAAAGACTGAATTGAAATTCTAGGATACATAATGAAGAAAGAGGGCTTAGAAAATTTGACACACACAGGACATAGTGAAGACAATTGGAAAACAGTTTATAACATACCTAATGAGCTTGTGTAAATGGTTAACAGAACAAGGTTTAGTAGAGATAGCAAAATAAACAAAATTTACTAAGCTACAAAAGACAAGAAATGGTGTAGATCTATGAATGCCAATGTCTTGAAGGGACAACAAATTCTTTCTTTTTATGTGCCATGTTCTTTCAGGACGTAGACAATCCACTTCCCCCTATCCCTTGCAGTTCTCAACAAGTTCCTTCCCTCTGCCACTTCCCCCATACCACATTCTGTCATCCACTTGCTTAAGCCGACCAGGTATATCACATGTTGTTTTCCTTTGTCTCTCTTTCCCTCTATTCGACTCGTTAATATCAGATTCTCCAGGCACTCCTTCCTCATTATGTGTCCCAGAAACTTCAGCTGCCTCTTCCTCGTGTTAAGTATAAGCCTCCTCTTTGTTTGAAACTTCTCTAAGACCTCATTGTTGCTCACATGCTCAGTCCATGATATCCTTAGCATCCTTCTTGTAGAACCACATCTCTGTCACCACAAGTCTCTTCTTCATCTTTAAGGAAATCATCCAAAATTTGCTGCTGTAAAGGACAGATGTCATGTAGCAGTTCAGTATTCTTTTCTTTGTTACCAAAGAAATCCTCCCGTCTTGCAATACTCTGCCCAGCTTTTGGAATGCGTCCTTGGCCATCCCAATATGTCTATGTGTATGGGATTATTTACATAGGGATTGGCATTTCTATCTAGAATCAGTATAGTATGTGTGTGGGCTCTAAATAGGGTTAAATTGATGCTTCCTGCTATTTTTCCTAGGATCAGAGTGTAGTATCTGTTTTTCACCTCTTTACTCTTTAGACAGTTCACAGAAAAGCTTTGAGTCATGTCTGGTACTGTGATTACATTAAAGAGAGCTGGTTGGTGGATACCAATACCAGTGATTCTAAATAAAATATAAAGAACAACTTGCAATGTTATTGGTCCTGACTTGGCATCTCAGCTTTATAGCGAAGAAAATGGCGACTTACCTCGTCAAACCAAGTGACAGCGTGTCGCGTGTATTCTACGACGGAAAAAATGGCGAAAAAGAAAATTACTTACCAAACAAAAGGGCACGTATTCCGCATAACATGCTGAAAAGGGAATATTTGAATTAAAAAACAAGTCCATCGCAGGAGTCGCTATAAAAGTATTTTGATATGCAAATTACTGAACATCCTATCCCAGCTGTTGACGAATGAAAAAAATAGGTTCTGCCAATAAAAGCAGTTGGTGTTCTTGATTTGAGAGCGGAAAATTCAGGCATTTTTGGCTACGACGTTTGTTAGAGAGTGAGTTATTTTTCCTGACTGGTTACACGCATTGTGATTTGAGATAGTACCGGTGAATCGAGTTTTCAGCATTTCTTTCTGCCCCCGATATTCGAGTCTGTACTCACAGTGATTTTTCTTTGTGTTGTGGAAGTAATCTGCGACAAATACTTCCTTTGCTTTCAGAACGCTTACAAGCTTCAGTCACTTTCCCATCACCGTAATGTAGCTTCTTTGTGTATTTTCTAAAAATATTTTTAAGGTAATTGTTCTGATGAAATTTCCTCTTCAGTACTAAAACTTTATGAATTTAAGCACAGTACTTGATTGGAGACAAGGTTTCATCATTTTATGGTTGAAATGGCTGGATGTAACTGTAAGTTCTATGCTAACAGTTTCTTCTATCGCACTTCTCACTTGTGGAACTCTCTTCTGGCTTCTTGCTTCCCAGTTAAGTTTCATCTTTAAAAATTTAAATGCAATGTCAATCATTATCTTCTGTCTTCTTCATTTTTGTTCTTTTATTGTTCCCTCTACTGAATGTTTTTTTTTTTACTCATATTCTCTCACATTCAGTAACTCTTTGTGTCTTAGTGGCTTTATTGCCTTACTTAGGGTGAAATGATTAAAAGCAAAAATAGCAGCAGCATTGTGAAAAACAAAGATGAATAAATTAGTCGCAACAGACTACATGCCAATTCCTTATTGTTTTTAAATGATAAGTTTGTACCTTTTTATTTATAAAAATTAATTAATGAAGAATTAATTTTCATTCAGACATTGTTCAACCCGAACAAGACAGTTGTGAAGATGTTTGTTGTGATGTATGATCTTCAAGACATGCCATCCAATGCCCAGACTTTCATGCGACAGCGGACAATGTACATGCCTGCAGATGCTGAAAGCCAGGAACCTTCGTATCTACGATACTTGATACATTTGAGGTAAGAATCCAATAGAGAATTTTTTTTTTTTTTTAGTTTCTTTCCTCATTTGGAAAGCTTTCTTCTGGCTCCATTTCTTTCCAATCAACTTTGATCTTCAAAAATTTAAATGCAATGTCAGTCGTTATCTTCTGTCCTTTTAATTCCTATTCTTTTATTGTCTCCTCAACTCAATGTTTTTCCTTATATTCTTTCAAACAGAGTAAACGCCCCCCCCTTATTAGTATCACTGTTGCTATGTTTGGGGTAAACACACATACACACAAACATATTAGTATCACTGTTGTTATGCTTGGGGTTAAATGATTATAAAATAATTCTCGGGATTACCTGGCAATTTCGTATACTAGGCTGATATTCTGAGGGGATCTACAGTTTTCATTTGTGGCAAGGAATCATATTTTCATATACACAGCTTTTTTGTGACATTAAATGTGTATACCTCATTTGTATATGATTACACAGATCAGATAATTCATTTGTCATACCAGTAGTTTACCAACTGTTTTCACACATGCATACTTTTCACCACATTTCATCTCCCACCCTTCCAAGATTGTCCCATACACCCTTTCCATCACACTTCAGACTGTCATCTCCCACCCTTCCAAGATTGTCCCATACACCCTTTTCACCTCATTTCAGACTGTCCTCTTCTACCCTTCCAACATTGTCAAACAATGATACTCCATGTTTTTTTCCTCATGCACTATTTTCACCATAATTCAAAATTTCACACTACTTCAAAGAAAAAGGTTAGAAAGGAAACCCACCGTCAATACTGGAAAGAGCTATAACAGCTACTGGACTTGAGAAATCTAGTTTCTTGAGAAATTGTTTCAAGAGAAAGATTTTATAAAAACTTCAACCAAAGACAGTAATGGTTGCTTGGTCAATGATTGCCAAAATGTTTCCTTATGACAAAATGGCTAATACTACTATTATCATTTCCTACCCTTCCTAGACGTGTGGCTGGTGCAATGGATAGCAGTTTGGAGTGAGAAACCAGAGAACAGAGTTCAAATAACCAATCGAGTTCATTACATTCACTTACCTTTGGGTATAAATCCATCTCCTCTCATCTGCTATGGGTTAAATAGTAAGACTTGTAGGATTTGTATTAATCATATTGCCATCTTTATTTCAAATCTTCATGTCCATGATTTCCATCCAACTTTAATCTGCAAAACTTTAAATGAAATGTCAATTGCTATCTACTGTCCTCTCGATTACTCTTTTCTCTTTGTGCTCATTATTAATATTTCTGTTCCTAATTCTTCCACACCCTGTAACCCTTTGCGTTTTAGGGGCTTTACTGCCTTGCTTGGGGTGATATTGACTTTTAAAAAAATTGTTTGTTACTACCTAAACTAAAAAATGAAGTTATTTGAATTCATAGACGATGAATTTTCATCATCAATTTTTGGCTAGTCTTTTCTTTATTTCAGCATTGCTTTTCATCATAAAACTCTGCATTGCTTTTCATCATAAAACTCTGCATTGCATATCCATGGCATATTAAAACAAGTTGGGAGAAAGTAGTGGCTTCTGATGGTACTTGAATTTTGTCCCCCTGGAATGGGTTAAATAGTGGGACTTGTATCTGGAAAAATAATTGTTATTCTCAAAAAAAATGTTAACAAAATATTCATGTTCCCGAGTTATGCTGTTAACCAGTCGATTATCTTCACTGAATGTTTTGTCTGCAATCAATTAAAAGACAATGGTGAGGTACACTTAAATTACTTGATTACCAATGAGCATTAAGTGTACTCCACCATAGTGTCCTAGATATATAAATAGAAACACAAATATAAAATATATACAGATTTTACCAGTTAAACAGAAAACTTAACCAATTCAATAAATTTTAGAGAAAACATTTTTTCATAGCATAGATATTAATAATATGTAGGACTTCTGTAATTATTATTACCTCTGCTCTTGTAGCACACCTACAGACAATAATGGGTTATGTCCCCATTCACATAAATACAGTAGTAAATACTGTATGTTGGTCTGCAGTTGGAGATTTGGACAGAGTTGAAGTCCTTTCCAGACCTGTTATGACCAACTTTACTGTCATGCTAGGAAAATCTTTTTTGTTCTACAAACTCCGTTTTAGTTAAGTTCTTCTTTATTTTACTTTTTATGTTCTCTTTTGCTGACTGTTATTTGAAAAAGTTTTTTGATTTTTTTTCTTTTTCTTTTCTTTTTCATTTTATTACATTCCCATTTTTATTTTTCCTTTTATTTTGTATTTATTCTTCTATTATTAGTTTTTGAGTTAAAGTCTCCTTTTTTAAGTTATTTTATCGTTTTTGATTTCCTAAACTCCACTCCAAGAGTTTATCTGTTTTATTTTTCTTAGTGTTAATATTTCTTTTGTCTTCCAACTTTATTTTTTCTTTGTTCATTTATTACGTGCGTTCTTTGTTTTGTTTTCCTTTTCCTAAGTGTTCTATGTTTTATTTGTTTAATTTTTCTGTTTTTATATTTGTTCTAATTTTTTGTGTTTATTTAGTCTAAACTTGAGTTTTTATTTTACTATTTCCTTTATCGATGCATCTTTATTTTTAAGGCAGCCGTATTGAATTTTTTTAGTTCATACATATTGTGTGTTTCGTATTTGCAGCTTTTCCTTTTTACTTTTATATTTAGTTTAAAAAAAAAGGTTTATTGTTGTTTAAAGTGTTTTCCTTATAGTTTACCTTATTTTGTGTCTTTTTTCGGGTCTTCATTCGTATAACGTTGGTTTTTTTTTCGTTTTTGACCTATTGTTCTCGTTTTTCTTGCCCTTATCTGAAATGTTTTAACTTTTTTTTGGTTTCTGTTTAAATAGAAAAAAGCCCCCCCACCACCATCAATTTTTCAAAGTGATGTTCTCATTTTGGTTGTTACAATGTTTCAGTCAACTTAGGTACTGTTGTAGCATACCTATGCTATAATAATAATGGGTACATCCCCATTCATATAAATACAGTAGTAAATACTGTATGTTGGTCTGCAGTTGGAGATTCATCTCCAGCTGTACTGGTCAAACTCTCTGGCCCCAGGCAGAGAGGATCCCCAGACAAGGCTATGTTGAAGGGCAGAGTTGCGTCTTGGGAAACAGTTACCTGACCCCATTTTATACGGGGTCTATGAGGAAGTTTTGGCCAAGCATATGTCCTTGGATACACCATGTTAAATTCGGCCTTGTGCCACATCTGACTGCATGGGGCGGTTGGTAGATATCCTGCAGATATGGAATTCATTTGACTCACTTTTAGCAGTTGACTACTTCTATGCGCCGCTGGCGGTTCTTATATGAGTTGTTCATGTGCTAAGTATTATCGTTCCTTACTAAACTTCATTTGATTATTCTATCTAGTAACCTTCCCTAGGTTACAAAATATGCTATGAAATAATTTTGTCTAATATTAACTGAATTTGTTTTTCATTTCAACTGGTTAAAAGGTGATCTATTATATATATTTTATCTATCAGTTCATGTCTGTATATCAAGTTAATTGCTGATTAAATTTTTTTTTTTTTTTTTTTTTTTTAGTTTTAATCATTTTACCTCAAACAAGGCAATAAAGCCACTATGATGCAAGGAGTGTTGATTTTAATTTCAGTGGAAATGACTGCAGAACACATGCTCCTCCTCTTTTATAGGAAAAAGCACACAAATGCATGGTGTGATTTTTTTCTCAGCCAATAAAATAGGCAGATTTGTAGTTTAGCATGATACAGTCAGAAGTCAGAATGCTATGTTTGCTTTCGACACCAATTCTTAGTTTGTGACTTTTTTACCCTGTTCCGTTTTATTGTAAACTTTGTTAATTCTGTTTGTTGGACATTCTTATTCTTTCTTTTGCATTTGATCATGGCTAATCACTCCACAAGGAGTTACTGAATTTTAGAAAGTATAAAATACTGTTATGGTGTGAGAACAATAAAGGAATAAGAATTAAGAAGAGAGTGAAGTATTGAAGGATAATGACGAAGAAACACACGTTATATTTAATGAAACAAGATAAGGAATTTATTTACACATTTGAAGTTGTCAGTAGCTTGTTTCCGGAAAAAGAATCACATATTTAAAGTTCGTAGTTTCGATGACTTGTCAAGAAGAGAAAATGTTCATATTAAATCATCAAGCACAAAGTAATATTCCAAAATGTTTAAAAGAAATTGAGAGAGTTCGTTTTTCACATAAAAGTTATACGGTTGTATTCAACATGAATGAAAAGATATATTTTGAGGTACTTAGCTTTGGAGTTGAATAGAATTCTTTGAAATTTGTCCTTCTCTCTTTAGAGACATATAATGTATCAACATGTAATTTGATACTGGAGTTATTTAGATGCATGGAACTTTGACTTTTTGCCTCCTACTTCCTTCTACTTTTTCTCTCTCTCTCTCTCTCTCTGCCTTGATTCAACTTTATCTGCCTATTTATATCAAAAAGTAATTTCACATCCGCTTACTTTTTTCTCAGTCACTCAATTTTCCATTGGTCAAAATATATTTTTACATAGGCTTGTTAAACTTTACCTTAGTCTTTTCTTCAGCTCAGAGCCAATCCCTTTTTCTATATGTCAAAATAAATTTTCACATAGGCTCATGAATTTGAAAACAGTGGAGAAAAGAGAGTTATTTTTATTTCATATTCACCACATCGGGTGAACCTGATGTGATAACAATTTACATTGCATTTAAATTTTTGAATATCAAAGTTGACTGGAAAGAAAGAAGTTGAAAGAGTTCGACAAGCGAGAAGTGCAATAGAAGAAACAGTATAGAACTTACGGTTACATCTAGACATTTCAATTTTAAAATGATTATACCTTGCTGTCAATCTAGTACTGTGCTTAAATTCATAAAGTCTAGTTTACCAGAAGAAAATTCATATTGACTAAAATTTAAATCAGTTGATCGTCATCAAATAAAGTTTCAGAAAAAATATATTTATTCTTGAAAGATTTTTTTTCAATAAGGCGAAATATGTTAAAAGATTTGTTACTATGAACGATTTCAGCAATGTTACTGATAAAAAAGAAATTCAATCAATTTAAATTCGGTTTTAAAAATAAAAATTATTTTGCTTGTTGGAAATACTAAATTTAATCTATTAGCTTGGAATTAAAACTAAACTAAATGCTTGTAGAAAGGTTTTTCATTTTTAAAATGCATTTCAAACATTAGATATTGCTTCTTAGTGATAACAGTAGAAAGCAAAATTTGGTTTGGGGGAGATAACTCTAGTCGAAAAATTGAAAATGTTAAGGGAGGTAACTCTGTTCTTTTCATGATGGTTGCGATACACAAATATTATTAGCGATTCTGTTTGTTCGTGTTTTTCATCTTTTTTTAAAACTTTTTATTACTAATATTCACTCTATACAAGGTCCAAGGGCCACTCAATGTAGAGTATAACTTTGTTCTTACCTGTGCTTGCTTACGAATAAATTTTCTAATTGTTTTTTTTTCTTCTTTTTTTTCTTTTGCAGAATATCCAGTAGTAGATCAGGGAAGTTGTACCTACACACTGACATCCGTCTTATTTTTGCCAGAGACAAATTTGAATATGATGCTCGTGTTGCAAATTATGAATTACGATCTTTTACAGAAGGACCAAAAAATCCTAAATTTTCACCAAAGAGGTGATGATGGGAGGATCTAGGAAAAAAATCATTCAATTTTGTTTTTTTTTATTCTTTATTTTAAATGATTCAATTTTATTTATTGAAAAATCCTTTGGGCAGTTCATGAATTAACCAAAAAACAACAACAAAAAAAAAATGGTTATTCTTGTGTATCTTTTTTTTTTTTCCTTTTTTAAATGAATGTGGATCATGAAAAAAAACATAATCTGCAGCAACAAAGAGAGAAAAAAAATCAAAGTTTAAAAAAAAAAAAAATAAGGAGACAAAAAGTAAACCAATTAACAACAAAATTACTTTAAAATAAAACAACTGATTTAAACAAAAAGTTAATATAATGGAACAATAAATTTATCCAGTGAGAAAAAAAAACTCTAAAATGTGTGGGGGGGGGACCCAAAAAAGACATAAATTGATTTTCAGGACTTTTATTTGCCATTACTTCCCACCCTCAAGACATCTTTCATCGATGGATCAGATTGATAACTCGACTATCACTCTGTAGCGATTATATCGACTACTTATTAAGTTTTCTTATTTTTTGACCATGACAACTTATTTTTTCAAATGTCAATTACCAATGAGCATCTCCTTTATTTATCTTTGACGAGTCTTTTCATCATTTTGTTGTTTTGTATCACAATGTTCCCAGTCAAATATGTTTTGGCTGTAAAAGTATTTTTTTTTTTTTAATATATACATACTAAATTTCACCGAATACAAGGTTCAAGAACCACTTATGATAGATAGTTACAGTCAAATTGGTAATGATGAATAAACAGTTCGATATGAATGGAAGAGAAGGAAGTGAGAAGAGAAAGATAAAAAAGAAAAGATATGAATTAGCTTTTGGCTTTAAAGAGATTATGGGTGCAGTTTTCAAAGAAGCTCTCATGTCGGAGTCAGTTCCCCAAAGTGGCAGTCCTTGGCAGGGGTACAACAAAGCTGAGTGGAATGTAAAGGAAATGAGGGTGATTTGACTATGTGGAAGGGTCATGGCACATTCTAGCTGTAAAGGTCTGAACTGGTGATACTAAAGAATAGATTTCATCTGAACATTTGCCATGGAAAATAGTAACATTGGAATAAAAAAAAAAATGCTTTTTATTAGGTTGGTGCAAAAATAATATCGGTTTTTGACATTAAAAAATATGTCAAAAATCAACATTATTTTTGCACCAACCTAATATAAAACTTGCATTCCAAATTTTGGGATCTTGTTATATTTCAGCCCATAGAATGCAAGTCTCATCACAAAGTTGATTTTTATTTCAATATTAGCCCACCTTACCTTCATTGGTCAGGGTGTATTCAACTGGTTACATTGTGATTCATCTCAGTGAATAGAAATGAAAACTCATCAAAAATTAATGATGAAAAAACTCAAAATTTGAGTATCTTGAGATGCCGGTGCAAGTATGTCTGCAATGACTGACTGAACCAATCAGCCAATCAATTGACTTGATCACCTATTGATTATTGATTTTTTTTTTTTTTTTTTTTAAGTCAGTTCTTTAGGGTGGATGGCTGACCAAACTGACTGATGACTTCACTGACCTGGTCAACTCTCTGTTGACTGGAAGACTGTCAAAACTGACTGACTGATTGATTGATCAGTCAATTACTTGTTGATCAATATATTGATAATTCAAAAGAAGCAAAGAATAGCAAATATTTTTTTTTCTCTTTCTAAGAATTATGACCGTTTTTGGACATTATTATAGGCATCTTTGTGATAATGGTCCAGTGAAGAAAACGTACTAATCTATTTTTTTTTTTTTTTTTTCCTGACTATTTCTCTATCTGCCTCTTTGTATGAATGTATGCACATGTATGCAATGTTTCGTATGACTGTATGCAAGTGTTGGTGAAAGAAGTTTGATTGAAAAAAAAAAATGAATTGTAGCATTGACTTGACTTTTGGGAATTCTTGCTACATGTCTCTCTTTGAGGTCTCCATATTTCTGGCAGTAATTCTGTGGCATATGGATCCTCTGGAAGAAGGTTTCCTTGTGGAGAAGGTTGATGACAACTGACAGCATATTTGGCCATATTTGAACACTGCTGTACTTGAGAAGACAATATGGCATTCTTAAGCTAAACTTTGTAAATCTCTCCTTCCCTACCTCTCCTTCTTCCCCTCTCTCTTTCTCCACCTCTCACTCTCTTTCTCCTTCACTTCCCCCTCTCTCTTTCTCTCCTTCACTTTCCCTCTCTTTCTCTCCTTCACTTTCCCTCTCTTTCTCTCCTTCACTTTCCCTCTCTCTTTCTCTTCTTCACACTCCCTCTCTCTTTCTCATTCACTCTTTTTTATTTGCTCTCTTTCTCGTTCACTACCCTCTTTTTCCCTATATATAATATATATTAAGGAACAAATTCTTAGACTATCCTTACAGCCAAGTATATATATATATATATATATATATATATATATATATATATATATGGGGGGGCAGTTATTGAGTTTTATGTGTGTGTGTGTGTGTGTTTTTTTTTTTAAACATTACAAAAGAAACACTTGTGAACATAGTCAATCTTTTTTTTTTGTTGTTGTTCTCTTCACTTAGAAAGAAAAAGAGAGAAGGAGAATTTTTTTTGTCTGACAATAGATAAATGACTGAAAACAAAGACCAAAAAAAAAAGAAACAGTTAAAAAAAATACAGTTAACCAAAAACAGTTACAAAGAGACTGAAACTTTATTTATTTTTTCTATCATATTTAGAAAGAAAAAAGACAAAAAAAAAACAGATAAAAACTCATATAAATGAATAAATAATAAATAAAAAATTTAAAATCTTTAATATAAAATTTTATGCAGGATATAAATTTCTGTGATGTTTCATTTATTGTTGAAATATTTAATGAAAAAATAATAAATTTGTTGAAATTTTCTTTAAAAAAAAAAAGAAAAAAGTTTTGCCATTAGTGCATACAGTTGAAAAGCCTGTATTATTTCTGATTACCCTGGGCTGCAAATTTTGAAAAACATTTTGGCTTTGGAGGTAATGTATTTCTTTCTCTTTATGGATTATGCAACACTAAAGAAACTAGAAAAAAAAGAAAAAGTATTTAAATACATTTTTAACTTTATATGTAGTTTCTTTAAGAATTCTTGTTGAATAAACTCCAAGACTCCCACATTTGGGTCAAAGGATTTGATCCAATCCAATAGATAACTTTGATGGACTCATTTTTCCACACTTCCCAATCAGAGAAAAATGGTGGAATTGTCCATGATTTTCAGTTGACAAGTTATTTTCTTTAAATAGATTAGACCAAACATTATTTTAGTTGAACCTTCTTATTTGAAATAGAGGCCTCATCATCATTTATTTATTAAATGGGGGTTATTATGTCTTTCAGTTGACACATTCTAGAAATTAAAGTAAAGAAAATGTGTCCTCCAGCAAGGATCAAATCTGTACCCCCCTTTGTAGGAGAATCCAGTATTTTATCTGGTGTGCTTTACCATTCAGCCACAAGACACTTCACAGCAAGCAAGACACTTTTAGATGTAATGCACACAGTTTATTAAATAAAAATGTGGCGTCTATTTCAATTAAGAGGTATCCACTATAATAATGTTTGAAGTAATAAAATAAATCCATTAATTCTTGTGTGTATATATATATATATATATATATATATATATATATATCATACACATGACCAACCATGACTATCAGTTTCTTGTGAGCTAATGAATGCAGTCATTAGGCAATCGGTACTGGCCTGTTCGTTGATATGGGTGTTTATAACCCCTTGGCTAACTCAAGTTCTTACAATGAGGGTAGATGATGAATATATGTAATGTACTCACCAACTGAAGCCACAGAAGGGGAATATCTACTGAAGATTGAATTTCCCAGAAATCACTGTTATTTGAGAGAAAAAAAACAAAAACACCAGGATCAGTTTATTTATTACTGTGTACATTAGCTCGCAAAAAACAGGTAGTTGGGTTTGGTTACATGTTATTACAATGAATATAATGTAAATGCTCTGCTATTGCAACATTGAGCACTTTTTTTTCAACTGTGCCATCTTAGTATATTCCTTTGGGAATTACACACACACACACACACATATATAGATATATATGTATGTGTGTGCGTGTGATAAATAAATTAGGAAATATTTATACTTTTATTTAAGCATCCTCAGAAAATAAAATATGGAGGAGAAAAGAAAATTCTGTTTTTTTTTTTTTGTGTGTTGTTATTTGTTTTTCACTTGTTATTCACATGTATATGTCTTGTCAGGTAGCGTTCGCTTGTATAATTCTTGCGTGTTTCTAGTAGTGACCATACGTTTATTGGGGATGTTTTCTATGTGAAAAAATTTAGGTTACATCCATTAAGGTTGTAGGTAGACAGATCTTAGATTCTTTCAGTGTGAGTTATATAAAAGTTAGTGATTTAATAAAGTGTGTTTGTTGTGTGTGTTTATTGATGGGTAAAAATTAATCAGGATTCCTTCAAAGTATTTTCTACATGATAAATAATTATAGATATTAACATTGCTTGAGGTCTGCATAATCAGCATAAAACAAGACAAAATTAAAAAAAATACAGAATTTTCTTTCCTCCTGTATATTTCATTTTTGGTGTATAAAAGTGAAACCCGTTAGATTTATAAACATTTCCTATTTTTCCTTATCCTATCATATATAATATCATCATATACAATATCCTATATATATGTTTAATTAAAGATGACTGACAAGATACAAACATAAGGGTATTAAATAAGTTTTCCTTGTGTTTGTATAAATACTTTTTCTTTTCTGGTTATAAGTTATGTGAAAATTGCTCAAAGGTTCTGTCCAAACACTTTCAGCTATTCTTTAAGCCATTGTCAAGGATAATTTTTATTCTTAGAGGAATACAAGCAAAAGAAAAAGTAAATAAAAAAATACTGACCATGTCAGTTATCTTTAAGGAAACTTGTATAAAAGAGCAATTGCTGTCCAAATACACAATGTATGTGTGTGTTTATATATATATATATATATATATATATGGTGTAACAAAAAGACTTTGGGTTGTGTTCCTCACTTCATTTTTGAAGTTTAAAGAAAGTTTATGGTAGATGGAGTTGTGTTACTAAATAGACTAGGTTACATTAGTCGCTAGTGTGTCCTTGATGTTTAATACGTATTGTAGTGAGTTAGGAGAGTTCCGTTGAACAATGGTAGGATATTCATATCGTGAGAAGGCAGCTATGAATTTTACATGTGGCAATGTGAAGGTAAGGAACGGGAAGGTATATTTAAACATAAAAAATCGAAAATGAACGATTTACAAACTGGTCTTTGTGTGGAGTTATGTCCTTGTTCAGGTGTGAGGAATCGGCCCTCAAAGGTGTAAAAGTATTTCTCATACATACATACATACATACATATATATATATATATATATATATATATATATATAGTGTATGTGTGTGTGTATATATATATAAATATGTTTATGAATATGCGTATATATGTGTGTGTATATATATATAAATATGTTTATGAATATGCGTATATATGTGTGTGTATATATATATATATAAATATGTTTATGAATATGCGTATATATGTGTGTGTGTATATATAAATATGTTTATGAATATGCGTATATGTGTGTGTGTATATATAAATATGTTTATGAATATGCGTATATATGTGTGTGTGTATATATAAATATGTTTATGAATATGCGTATATATGTGTGTGTGTATATATAAATATGTTTATGAATATGCGTATATATATGTGTGTGTGTGTGTATATATATAAATATGTTTATGAATATGCGTATATATATGTGTGTGTGTGTATATATATAAATATGTTTATGAATATGCGTATATATATGTGTGTGTGTGTATATATATAAATATGTTTATGAATATGCGTATATATATGTGTGTGTGTGTATATATATAAATATGTTTATGAATATGCGTATATATAGGTGTGTGTGTATATATATAAATATGCTTATGAATATGCGTATATATGTGCGTGTGTATATATATATATATATATAAATATGTTTATGAATATGCATATATATGCATGAGTATATATTGTGTGTGTATGTATATATATATATATATATATATGAGTATATATATGTGTGTGTATATATATATATAAATATGTGTCTATATGCCTATCTCTCTCTCTATATATATATATATATAAGTATGTCTATATATATATATAAGTATGTCTATATATATATATATATATATATATATAAGTATGTCTATATATATATATATATATATATATATAAGTATGTCTATATATATATATATATATATATAAGTATGTCTATATATATATATATATATATATATAAGTATGTCTATATATATATATATATATATAAGTATGTCTATATATATATATATATATATAAGTATGTCTATATATATATATATATATATAAGTATGTCTATATATATATATATATATATAAGTATGTCTATATATATATATATATATATAAGTATGTCTATATATATATATATATATATAAGTATGTCTATATATATATATATATATATATGTCTATATATATATATATATATATATAAGTATGTCTATATATATATATATATATATAAGTATGTCTATATATATATATATATATATAAGTATGTCTATATATATATATATATATATATATAAGTATGTCTATATATATATAGATATATATATAAGTATGTCTATATATATATAGATATATATATAAGTATGTCTATATATATATATATATATATAAGTATGTCTATATATATATATATATATATATAAGTATGTCTATATATATATATATATATATATATAAGTATGTCTATATATATATATATATATATATAAGTATGTCTATATATATATATATATATATAAGTATGTCTATATATATATATATATATATATAAGTATGTCTATATATATATATATATATATATAAGTATGTCTATATATATATATATATATATATATAAGTATGTCTATATATATATATATATATAAGTATGTCTATATATATATATATATATATATATAAGTATGTCTATATATATATATATATATATATATAAGTATGTCTATATATATATATATATATATATATATATATATATATATAAGTATGTCTATATATATATATATATATGTCTATATATATATATATATATGTCTATATAATTTATTTGAAAATTATAACATAAATATGTTATAAAATTACTATGAAAATAGCCATTTTGTTTCAACACTTCTAGTGTCTTATCAAGTGAAGATGTTGAATGTAGAATAAACAGTTTTAAAAGGTTCAAATCGACCAAACACCCCTCGCTAGGGGAAACGCTGTTATATAAGCTGCAATGACCAATCAAAATACAAGCATATGAGAATTCAAAAAACTTGACAACAAACCTTGGTTATAATAATTAATGCCTTAATGTTAGGGTTAGACTAAAATAGAAATCATTCTAATTAATATTTAATTTTACTATAAAATTGAAAATTAAAAATTACCAATTTTAAATTTAATCTGTATTAAGGTTAAAAGATTATAATATTATTTAAAGAAAAAGGAAAAAATACATATATTTTGTTATTTATTTTGTTTTTATTGAAAGGCCAAAAATTGAGTTAGAATAAACGTTAAAATCTAATGTTGCTCTAAGCTTCGTTACAACTTAGATACATTTGAAGTGATGATATGGGCAGGGGAGGGTGAAATCTTGCAAAGTACAATACATACACAATCAGATTATAATACACAAACAGGTAGACATATTTAGATATATAAATACGTAAAAAAGCGAACGAAACAGGAAATAGGTGTCCACAACCCTGAAAAAAAAACTGACAGCATTTCCATACAATGAAAGTCATATATAAGCAACCATAAACACATACATTGATAAAGGCACACATATGCACACCAAGAAATATTCAAATTTGGAGGTGTTAGTAAACGAATTCAAACATACTATTAAAATATAACTTACATGGTCAAAAGATAAAAATGATTGAATATATAAAATTTAATAGGGGTAGAATAGAAAAACAAATATTCGTTAATGAACAACATAGAGACACTAAAATATATAGAAATGGATAGAAAAATAAATATTTACGGATACACAAATAAGAAAAAACCAAATTCAAATGTCAAGGCAAAATGTAACACTTAAAAATAACACTATTTAAAATAATATATAAAAAAAAACCCATAAACACACAAATATATAAATATCTCGTATATATGCATGACTACACATACATGAATGCAAATATATAACAATATGTAAAAAAAAATACGTGTGTACACACATTCATCACTCCAAATAGAAACATACAAAAGTATACCTACGCACATACATATACACACAGAAATAAATATGACTATATCAACCTACACAGCAACATAATATATATATATATATATATATATATATATATATATATCTATAATTAAGTTATGAAGAACTTGGTAATCCATATGGGTAATCCCAAGGAAGATGAAATCCTGAGAGCTCAATGTAAATCCAGAGCTAATATTTAAAAGAAAAACAGACCACTTTAATTATAATAATTTATTTCACCAGAGTCTTTTTAAAAGGATTCCGGATCATCAGATAGCACTTCCAACAAAGAAATGAAACGAAAAATGAGATTAAAATTGATGGGTAGCGTAAGTTTTTGTAATTTAACAGGGGGTGTGAGAGGGATAGTTAAAGAGACATGGTAGAGTATAGGGAGGGATTAATTTCATATCTCTCTCAAGTGTACTTTATATTGGGGTAGGAGCAGTGACCAGACCATGACCTATTTAGATGGTTAACTTAACGAAAATGATATATAGAAATGCGAGGGGAGTAGGGAGAAAAGAAAAATGAAAAAGAAAGAGGAGACAGAAAACAGTAATACAGATATATACAAATGAGTGTTACAGCAAGGAGAGAGGGGGAGGGTAGTAAATCGAAAGAGGCTGTAATTGGGTTTTAACAATTTATGTAAAGGATAGATTTCAATGCTTGATAGAAATTTATGTCTAAAAGAATTTGATGATTGCTATCAATTTGAATATTTAATTTTTTAAGCAAATAGTTTAGGGACTTAATATAAGTTAACTACTATTTTTATTAACACATTTATAGAGAACATATTAAAGAAGTATTTTAAATTATAATAGTTTATTTACCCAACCAATCGTACTTCCTTAATATTGTAAAAATAGTTACTGTAACATCTTTATTAGTTTTACTTTTAATCTAATTTATGAATGCAATTTTTCTTTATTATGATATGGGCAAACTTACTTAAGGTTTAGGTTTCATTATGGAATAATATTTGAGGGTTATATTAAAGATTTTCCTTTCTACTTATATATATCACAAACATATTCATGCAAATCCCATATATACATCCGTTTATTTACATGCGCAAATACACACATAGACATACGTGTAACAATATATATATATATATATATATATAC
>OZ010604.1:48054899-48084899 GCA_963932145.1 Acanthosepion lycidas
TTTTTTTTTCTGTTTAAGATGCACTCTTTTTTGTCACCAAAAATCTCCTTGCATCTTATATACTAAAGATATTCATGTGGGGGAAGAATTTGTGAGTAAAAAAAAAAAAAAAAAAAAAAATAAGTGATATTGTGAAGAAGTGTGGTATCAGTAACAAAATGGATGAGGCATTCACTTTGATAATGATCGTGAGCCCAATACTGAAATGTTTGATTTTTTTTTTTTCAAAGTGATTGTGAAAGCAAAAAGGATTTGGTAGATTTTGAACAAAACTAAATAACAGTAAACCTTTTTTTTTTTTTTTATTTACAGCATTTTCTTATTTTGATATTTTGAGTCATTTTGTGTTAAGAACAATATGACAAACATGGACCTTCGTGCTTGCAAAAAAGCAGAATGTCAAAAGCATGTTTTTTCCCATGACAACACTACTATTTTTAACTACCTTCACTCATCAGTAATGTTTATTTTTTAAAAAAAGCAATGATTAGAATTTTAATAAAACCCAAACATATGAAAGTGAATTTATCCATTTTCTTTGGTCTTAAGAATTTACAACAAATAATAAAACACTATTGGATAGTTTATTCACACTATTATAGTGTTTAATGGAATGATTGGCAAACATCGCCAATCAATTCGAACTTTATAAAATGGTAAATAATAAGAATTTCTTTATATAGGGTGTCGTAATAACTTGGACTAATTTTAAATGTGAATTAAGTTTAAGCGTCTAATGATTTTTTTTCTTTTTTTTTCAGATTTAACAACTTAAGTCTTTGGCAATTTCAATGAAGGAAAGATTAACAATCAAACAACGTGTTGAAGTTATCAAAGCCTATTATGAAAATGGACGTTCGAACAGAAATGCGTTTCGCACACTTCGCAATTTTTTTGGTTGACATAATCAACCAAAACAAGAATGCAATTGGAAACAATGTAACGTCATTGTGAAGAGGTTCAATTCCTGCATGCGATGATGAATAGCGGTGTTTGGATTTTTGGCCACATTTTCGTGCACTGCAGCAATGTTTTCAGCTGAACGGCGTAAATGAGCATGTAGTGGTGTTTTCACATCTGCCACCAAACCAGTCTGTTTGAATTTATGAAAAATCTTTCCAATTGCACTCTTGAAACTTTAACATGTTTGATTATTAATCTTTCTATGGTTGAAATTGGCAAAGACTTAAGTTGTTAAATCTGAAAGGAAAAGAAAAAAATCATTAGACACTTAAACTTAATTCACATTTAAAATCGATCCAATTTATTGGAACAGCCTTTAATTGGTTCGCATATTTTAATAATTTAGTAAATGTTTATAAATTTATGAATAAAAAATTGTTTTCATGTTTATTTCTTTATAAATTGGTAAATGATAAATATTGCATTTTATTAGTGCTTAGTATGTTGTAAATATAAAATTATTCTTGTAAATAAACAATCTAATAAATAAATAGTGCTTAATATATTTGTTGTAAATTCTCAAGAACAAAGAAAAACAAAAAAACTTTCATCAAATACTTTGGTTTTATTCTAATCATCGCTTTTTAAAACAAACATTGCCAAGGAGTAAAGGTAGAGAAAATAAAAGCAGTGTAAATGGAAAAAACTGTTCTTTCGACACCCCATTTTTTTTGCAGGCACAAAAATCCAAGTTGACCAATATATATTAATTATTTTCAGATTTAAAGATTTTACTAAAGAAAAATTCAAATACAAAAGTAGCTTTTTTCCAAAAACTTCTCTTCAAAATAAATCTTATAAACTGGAGCATATTATGAAAAAATATAATATAGGTGTCTTTCTTTTTTCAATGTCCTGTCTGGCATTGCATTTAGGGATTTTTAGAAATGGATCTATTTTCTTATGATACAACTCTGCCCCAAAGACAATGCTGTAAAAACTGGTCCAAATGGATCAAAAACGTAAAAGTGAAAGAAAGAAAGAATGAAAGAACGAACGAAAGAAAGAAAACCAACCAATACTTTATTTATCAGCACAACACTCGACATTTCTTCATGTGTGCAACTCTGACCCAAACCTGCTTTCTTACCTCAAAATTTCCCAGCAGGCAATTAGTGGAAGCTGGAGCGCTCGTGCTAAAAGTCTTTTCTGAATTCTCTTTATTGTCAATATCATCACAAGAGCTTGTTTTTGTAACCAGTTTGGAACACGACAAAGCACTGAAAAGAGAAAAGTAGACAGGCATGATTTCTATGCATAAAATGAGAATCTTATATAGAGATCTTTGCTTAGATATGATGATAGAGTTATTTTTTTTTCATTTTTGCTAAACTTGAATACCTCAGGTATTCACGTTTAGCTGTTATATAGACAATTCATAGATGACTGCTTAGGAACACCAAATTGTGCAAATCACTAGTGTCCTTGTGAAGAACAAATCAAAGCTTTGATCATCAAATAAATTTCTGATGGGTGGAGTTTATCGAGAAAATTCTTTCCAATTGGCATTACTATAGAAATACATCGGAAATCATTTTACTACAGAAATATGTTGGAAATAGACCTTGTATGATTTTGAATAGAGTTGTTATCATTCCGAAAGTATCTCAGACAATTGAATTCATTCATTATGTTCTTTTTGTTGCAGCATTTCAGCTGATTCATTTTACAGCCGCCTTTAGGTGTGCAGTCTATATAGAAAATACTATCAATAATTTTGAGAAATATCATTATCATTCCAAGGGTTCTTTGAACTATAGAACTCATTGATTTGCTTCTTATCACAATTCTTTGGTGAAAGGATATTTTGCAGCTATAAGTCTATCATATTCTATTCTGTCAAACATAACACAGGTAGATGAGTGCAGCAAATTCATGAAGGAAAAACCAGGCAATCACATGAAAGAATAATCATATGGTTTACGTTTTGGCCAAAATAAATTTTGCAGTGGGGGGGTGGGATACCAGTAAGCTCCAAATAAAGTACCATATGGAACTTTTTATGCCAGACTTGACCAATATCATCTAAAATTTTTAGATGTATCATTGCCATTATTTCCCAAGTTGTTTGGACTCACTTTCTCATTGTGGTTGATTTAGAATTGCAACATTTCAACTGACATGTTCAATATATTTCTCAACTGTTCAAATCACTCAGGAAAAGTCTTAAATGCTGACTTTCAAGGAAGGACCTCATACTGACTTGCTCAATAAAACTTCCCTCCAATTTTGCCTTGTGCCAGACAAAGCTAAACTTCACTCATTTGGGTGACAGCTCATATTTATGAAACTTAGCTTTGCAAGAACAGTGATGCCTAAATGAGAAAAATCTCAAATTAGGTAAAAAAAAAAAAAGAAAAAAAAAAGAAAGAAAACAGTAGTACACAGTTACAAATGACATGAGCACAGTTTCAAACTTGACACTTGTAAATAAAAGCAAAGTACAGGTAACTCTTTAAAAAAGTCAGGGATCGATATGACACAGCATTTATATTATGAACAAGACTCCTTTCTAAAATATCAATATATTTTTTTATTCTGACAAATGTTAGGATTACAGGAAAGTCTAATCGATTGATGTGTTTGTTTAACAGCATATCAACTTCTTATGGGTCATTTAATGCCGAAATTTAATTTTCTTGGGAGCTTTAAAGTAATAAAATTACAATATATTATTCTGCTTTCACAATTGAAAACACGGTAGATGATACTCAGCTTTTGTGCATATACATGTTTTATGTTGTAATTTGTTTGACTATTTTCGACCATCTTGGTCATCATAGGTTCTAAATGGTAGTGGCTAACAAACTCTTGCCTATGATACCGACAGAATTTTGTTCTTGATAATGACTGGAGCAGTTGAAAATACTCCAACAAAATAAGATTAAAAAGATAAATAATCAACAGTTTATCCATAATTTTGATCCAGATGTTCATCAACTTCCTCAAAAATGGGAAAAATACAATAGAGCATTTTGAGAGACAGGCTTTGTTGGTTAAATTTAATACAACATATTTAAATGAATTCTTGCGCTTTATATATTTGGAAGATCTATGGTATGTTAATAAGTCTATAGCCTGACATAAAACCTCCTCCTATTGGCTGTGTCTCTTCAGGGCATCAGTGATCATGGCTTTCCACAATTTCATGTCCTTTCTAGCTTTGAATAAATCGTCTTTTTGTTATCTCTCTTAAATCTTAATCTTCTACCATCCATTTACTGAAGTTCGCTTGCTAAGTTATGCATTGCTTTCTGCTGTCCCCCTTGCTTTCAATCTACCCTGTGAGTATCAAATTTTCCAAGCTCTCTTTCCTCATTATGTGCCCTAGAAATTTCAACTCCCACTTTCTGATGTTAAGTACAAGTGTTCTTTTTGGTTTGCATTGCTCACATATTCGGTGCATAGTATTCTCAATATCCTTCTGTAGAACCATATTTCTGTTGCTTCAAGTCTCTTCTTCATCTGTGAGGAGATTGTCCAGCATTCACTGCCATAGAGGAGGATTGATATTACATAACAGTTTAGTACTCTTTTCTTTGTTTCTAACAACATTTCAACCAACCAACCAACCTCTGTCATCAAATGGGCTTGTCCATAAACAACTTTGTAAATTTCACTTCAGGTTACTTTCTACAATCACCAAGAAAGTTATCAACTACCCTTAAAGAACAATATATATATATATATATATATATATATATATATATATATAAATTTTCATGGCTATGACACAATACTTACATTCTTTACATGCAAACTTTGAATCATCTGCTGACTTTCATCAGGTGGTTGTAAATCTTTTGAATAGGGTGGGTGGGGTATTCTTCTCATTCTGCTGAGCATATTTAGGGATATCTACTCTATTTTTAGCACTGATCAGTTATTACTCACCGCAATTCCACTTACACACTTCCTGACCCAGGGATTGAACTCTACGTCACCAAATTCACAAACCAACATTTTAATCCACTGTTTTGTGTAACAATGACTCTTCATCCCAGAAATTAATGCAGAAAAACATCAAATGCAAAAATGTCAATACTACACAGGGTTAGATGGAGAAAAGCAATCTCATCACGATAAAATTATAATTAGAGAAAAATAAAATGCATCTCACTTTTTTATAGCCTTTGTAGATGTCAGGGAGCTGTCATAATCAAAACGACCAGATTTTTTCTTTACTGGTGCCTAAAAAAATAAAAAAAAGATAAGTAAACACAAATTCTTATGAAAAATGGTCCTTGAGTTAACATGAAAATGTACCTAGTGAAAAGACGGAACTTACAGAAACTGTCTTTAAATTAATTTTCTGAAGGTTTTTATATATATATATATATATATATATATATATATATATATATATATATATATATATATATATATAAAATAATCAAAATGTATGTGTGTGTTAGAGAGAAAGATCGGATGCTGTTTATGCATTTCCAGTTTTCATCCGATTTTGATGAAATTTTTTTTATTTGATAGATAATTCTTCAGTGACAGTTTTCAGTCCAAATTGTTGGTGACAATGGCTCTCCACTACTTCCTGTACATTATAACTTACAGCAACATTTTACTATTTACTATCTGTTCTTGGATGTATATCTTTCATAAAAAATTTAATAAACATAAATAGTTTAAATTATTATAATAATATTATTTATTATTATACAGTTCTCTTTTTAGAGCCACCCTCCATTCAAATTGTTACCCCCCACCATTTGGGGATATGCCTCAGTTGCACCCAAATGTTGGTACTAATTTTGATTTTCAGGTGGGCTGACTTTAAACTTAAACTGCTCCAACTGAATGGCAAAAATTCCCAGTAATGAAAGATCCGGTCAAAGATAGGTTATACTGCTAGTGTGTGTATATATATATATATATATATATATATATATATATACACACACACAGGGTTATTCAAAAAGAAAGAGCAGATTTCGAAAACATTAATAAAAAAATGCAAAGAGGCAGAAACACATTCAACCCATTACTGGATAAGAAAAGGTTCAAAGTTATTTTTTCCAATCTAGTCTAAATGCATCTTTTTGGTTATTTTTTTCTTTTGGGGGTGGTTCCAGATTTTGTATAAATTTAAATTGTTATAATTTGTCAAAGGTCACCAGATCTTACTCCATGTGATTTTTATCAGTGTTGGTATATAAAAGAAATAGTATTTGTTCCACTCATGCCTGTTACTCTTGAAGATTTGAGATATTGAATTGTTGAACCAGTTAAGTCAGCATCCACAGACCATTTGATTCAAGTGTGGCAAGAAGTGAAATACCATTTCGATGTTTGTCGTGCAACACATGGTGCTCATATCGAGTACATACAAGCTGAAAACCTTAGAATAATAATCTTTGAACCTTCTCTTATCCAGTAATGTGTTGAAGTTGTTTCTGTCTCTTAGTATTTGTTTTTATTAAATTTATTAAAATTTGCTCCTTTTTTTAGTAACCCTGTGTGTGTATATATATATATATATATATATATATATATTAATCAATTCACTCTAAGTAAGGTGATAATAAGACACAAGGGGTTACACTAGGAGTGAAAAAAAAAATGAAAAAAAGTTTTGAAGAAACCAAAAACCTAACCTTAAATATTCATCAATATACATCAGGTTAGCTATTAGGTTGGTGCAAAAATAATGTCGTTTTCTCACATAGTAACATATGTGAGAAAACGACTTTATTTTTGCACTAACCTAATATTAAACCTATTATTCAACCTAATATTGAACGTAATATTTTACATACTATTCAACCTAATATTCCACCTACTATTAGGTTGGTGCAAAAATAATGTCGTTTTCTCACATAGTAACATATGTGAGAAAACGACATTATTTTTGCACCAACCAAATAAAACATCAGGCAAAGTATGGGAGATGAGAAGCGATACAATTCAATGTCTAACACTTTGCCTCATGTTTCAGCTAATCTGATGAATATTGATGAGCATTACTAACTTAAAAGTTTTGAAAAACCACTAACAGTTTTACTCTTGTATATAAATACTTGTTACAATATAAAATCCTTGCATTTGACTTGATAAAACCCCACAGAGGACAAAACAAAAGTTTTCCTTTTGTCTTTATTCACATTGCCTTTTTACATATATACTCTGTATGAAATTATATATATATATATATGTGTGTGTGTGCGTTTTACATATTCACATATAATCCTCATATAAAAACTGGGCGAGAAAAATGTTTTTGTACATTTGTTTTCATTTAGTTATTTAGCACAATAACATTTTTAAAAAGTAAAAAATAATTACAAATTTTTTTTTTTTTAAAGAATACAAGAACCAACAAAGATTGCAGTAACAACCAAAAATCTTTTGACACTTTAAAAACTTGTCAAGTAAATATTAGGTTGGTGCAAAAATAATGACATAATAATGTCGTTTTTTGACGTATTTTTTAACGTCAAAAAACGACATTATTACGCCATTATTTTTGCACTAACCTAATAAAAAACAATATTACATAGACAAACATTTCAAAAATTTCTAAGGTAAAAATATGTGGTCCTTATACAGTAAGGTTTGGAGACTTCTGTATAAAATATACAATGTGCTGTGCACTGAAAAGTTTGAAGACTGTTGTATAAAAATATATTTTGCAGCACATGTTCTTAAAACATTGGAGATTACTAGATTTTAGGTCTTTAGTTTTTAAAAAGAGTTTATAATTTAAAATCTTAAATATAAATAAGAAAAATTATGCTTACTGGACTTGACTGTGTTGGCAACCCTGTCGAGGCATTGAATAGCATACTCGTACTCTTGTTTAGGTGTTTGTGGAAGTTTGTGATGTCTTCCATTGAAGGAACGTCTCTCTTGGAACATTTCTGGAGAATAAAATTCATTAATTCATATAGGGAAAAATAATTGAGAAAAAAAAAAAAAAAAAAAAACTAATAATAATGTAATTGAAAAAAAAAAAAATGCTGTTCTCTGTCTGCTTCTCCAAAGAATTTTTTATCATAATCTAAGCACCCATTCAATGTGCTGGGACGTTTCATCAGTGATGCTTATTACTGGTGTCAGAGATTTTTCAAATTATTAAAACATCAAAAAAACTCACCCAGGTGATCCAGCTTCTCATCTTTTCTGTAAAGTGAATGAGAAGCTGGCTACTCCTAGTCTGCTTTTCCCCCATAGCTTTCGCTTCTCTAGGTTAGCTGGTGATGTATTAACAATTATTGTTAAATTAGTCTATCAAGCTTTAGATAAGAATAATGAAGCTCAGGCTATTGCTTTAGATATCTCTCATGGTTTGGCATGCTGGTCTTTTTCACAGATTTAATGGTTATTGTATTTCTGGATTAATTTTTGAACTCATTCAGTCTTTCTTATCTAATCCAGAAATGAAAGCTGTCTTCTAAATCTTTTTGCGGGCTTCTGTCCTTTGACCTATGTTTCTCTTAATTTGATCCTTCTAATATTCTGCCTATTAGCCTTCTACTTCTTTTTGGCAAAGTACTAGACGCTCTAATCAACTCTGAACTGGTTAAGCATCTACCTCACAGGGTCTTCTTTCAGATAAGCAATATGGTTTTCACTTCTCTAAGTCAGCTGGTGATGTATCAGCAATTGTTTGGAGACAATTTACCGATCGCATTATAACAGCGCATCTATGTGTATTTTTAAACATCCCTATCACGACGGAGTGCGGATTCCATCACAGTTATGTTGTCTTTGTAATTTGCCCCTGAAGATGATCTTAGAAAAGGTCAAAAGTACTTGGGTTAAAAAAACACAAAAAACTACAGTACCTTCCTTGATAAATTTCATCTTATCAAAAAACTGGAAACGATCAGTATAAAAATAAGTAGACACAATATTATTCAGTGAAATATGTTTGAATGAAAATATGCTGCTTATATATATATATATATATATATATATATATATATATATATATAAAATGGATAGATATTGTGTTTTAAATGTCTATTTTAGCAAATAAAAAGATGTATGATAATTTTCTATATTCTAATATATGTCTATCCACAGAATCATTTACTTATCTTTATCATAGAATGATGTATAAATCCTAAATTGGAGGAAATGGAGATAAAATAATAATGTATTAACCTTCTAAGAGGGAAAAGGCCGGCTAAATGTTTGTATTTATTACAGGAAAAGGCATCACAAATGCATTACTTTCAGTAGAAAGGATCACAAATGGATCCGCTTCAGTAGAAAGCATCACAAATGCATCCGCTTCTGTAGAAAGCATCACAAATGCATTACTTTCAGTAGAAAGCATCACAAATGCATCTGTTTCAGTAGAAAGCATCACAAAAGCATCTGCTTCAGTAGAAAGCATCGCAAATGCATTACTTTCAGTAGAAAGCATCACAAATGCATCCGCTTCAGTAGAAAGCATCACAAATGCATCCACTTCAGTAGAAAGCATCACAAATGCATTACTTTCAGTAGAAAGCATCACAAAGGCATCCGCTTCTGTAGAAAGCATCACATATGCATCCGCTTCAGTAGAAAGCATCACAAATGCATCCGCTTCTGTAGAAAGCATCACAAATGCATCCGCTTCTGTAGAAAGCATCACAAATGCATTACTTTCAGTAGAAAGCATCACAAATGCATCCGCTTCAGTAGAAAGCATCACAAATGCATTACTTTCAGTAGAAAGCATCACAAATGCATTACTTTCAGTAGAAAGCATCACAAATGCATTACTTTCAGTAGAAAGCATCACAAATGCATTACTTTCAGTAGAAAGCATCACAAATGCATCCACTTCAGTAGAAAGCATCACAAATGCATCCGCTTCAGTAGAAAGCATCACAAATGCATTACTTTCAGCAGAAAGCATCACAAATGCACCCGCTTCTGTAGAAAGCATCACAAATGCATCCGCTTCAGTAGAAAGCATCACAAATGCATCCGCTTCAGTAGAAAGCATCACAAATGCATTACTTTCAGTAGAAAGCATCACAAATGCATCCGCTTCTGTAGAAAACATCAAAATGCATCTGCTTCTGTAGAAAGCATCACAAATGCACCCGCTTCTGTAGAAAGCATCACAAATGCATCCGCTTCAGTAGAAAGCATCACAAATGCATCCGCTTCAGTAGAAAGCATCACAAATGCACCCGCTTCTGTAGAAAGCATCACAAATGCATCCGCTTCAGTAGAAAGCATCACAAATGCATCCGCTTCTGTAGAAAGCATCACAATTTGCATTACTTTCAGCAGAAAGCATCACAAATGCACCCGCTTCTGTAGAAAGCATCACAAATGGATCCGCTTCAGTAGAAAGCATCACAAATGCATCCGCTTCAGTAGAAAGTATCACAAATGCATCCGTTTCTGTAGAAAGCATCACAAATGCACCCGCTTCTGTAGAAAGCATCACAAATGCACCCGCTTCTGTAGAAAGCATCACAAATGCATTACTTTCAGTAGAAAGCATCACAAATGCATCCGCTTCTGTAGAAAACATCAAAATGCATCTGCTTCTGTAGAAAGCATCACAAATGCATCCGCTTCTGTAGAAAGCATCACAAATGCACCCGCTTCTGTAGAAAGCATCACAAATGCATCCGCTTCAGTAGAAAGCATCACAAATGCATTACTTTCAGTAGAAAGCATCACAAATGCATCCGCTTCAGTAGAAAGCATCACAAATGCATCCGCTTCAGTAGAAAGCATCACAAATGCATTACTTTCAGTAGAAAGCATGACAAATGCATCCGCTTCTGTAGAAAGCATCACAAATCCATTACTTTCAGTAGAAAGCATCACAAATGCATTACTTTCAGTAGAAAGCATCACAAATGCATCCACTTCAGTAGAAAGCATCACAAATGCATCCGCTTCAGTAGAAAGCATCACAAATGCATCCGCTTCAGTAGAAAGCATCACAAATGCATCCGCTTCAGTAGAAAGCATCACAAATGCATTACTTTCAGCAGAAAGCATCACAAATGCACCAGCTTGTGTAGAAAGCATCACAAATACATCCGCTTCAGTAGAAAGCATCACAAATGCATCCGCTTCAGTAGAAAGCATCACAAATGCATTACTTTCAGTAGAAAGCATCACAAATGCATCCGCTTCTGTAGAAAGCATCACAAATGCATCTGCTTCTGTAGAAAGCATCACAAATGCACACGCTTCTGTAGAAAGCATCACAAATGCATCCACTTCAGTAGAAAGCATCACAAATTCATCCGCTTCAGTAGAAAGCATCACAAATGCATTACTTTCAGTAGAAAGCATCACAAATTCATCCGCTTCTGTAGAAAGCATCACAGATGCATTACTTTCAGTAGAAAGCATCACAAATGCATCCGCTTCAGTAGAAAGCATCACAAAAGCATCTGCTTCAGTAGAAAGCATCACAAATGCATTACTTTCAGTAGAAAGCATCACAAATGCATCCGCTTCTGTAGAAAGCATCACAAATCCATTACTTTCAGTAGAAAGCATCACAAATGCATCCGCTTCTGTAGAAAGCATCACAAATGCATTACTTTCAGTAGAAAGCATCACAAATGTATCTGCTTCAGTAGAAAGTATCACAAATGCATCCGCTTCAGTAGAAAGCATCACAAATGCATCTGCTTCAGTAGAAAGCATCCCAAATGCATCCGCTTTAGTAGAAAGCATCACAAATGCATTACTTTCAGTAGAAAGCATCACAAATGCATCCGCTTCTGTAGAAAGCATCACAGATGCATTACTTTCAGTAGAAAACATCACAAATGCATCCGCTTCAGTAGAAAGCATCACAAAAGCATCTGCTTCAGTAGAAAGCATCACAAATGCATTACTTTCAGTAGAAAGCATCACAAATGCATGCGCTTCAGTAGAAAGCATCACAAATGCATTACTTTCAGTAGAAAGCATCACAAATGCATCCGCTTCAGTAGAAAGCATCACAAATGCATCCACTTCAGTAGAAAGCATCACAAATGCATTACTTTCAGTAGAAAGCATCACAAATGCATCCGCTTCTGTAGAAAGCATCACAAATGCATTACTTTCAGTAGAAAGCATCACAAATGCATCCGCTTCAGTAGAAAGCATCACAAATGCATCCGCTTCAGCAGAAAGCATCACAAATGCATTACTTTCAGCAGAAAGCATCACAAATGCATCCGCTTCAGTAGAAAGCATCACAAATGCATCCGCTTCTGTAGAAAGCATCACAAATGCATTACTTTCAGTAGAAAGCATCACAAATGCATCAGCTTCTGTAGAAAGCATCACAAATGCATTACTTTCAGTAGAAAGCATCACAAATGCATTACTTTCAGTAGAAAGCATCACAAATGCATTACTTTCAGCAGAAAGCATCACAAATGCACCCGCTTCTGTAGAAAGCATCACAAATGCATCCGCTTCAGTAGAAAGCATCACAAATGCATCCGCTTCAGTAGAAAGCATCACAAATGCATTCGTTTCTGTAGAAAGCATCACAAATGCATCCGCTTCTGTAGAAAGCATCACAAATGCACCCGCTTGTGTAGAAAGCATCACAAATACATCCGCTTCAGTAGAAAGCATCACAAATGCATCCGCTTCAGTAGAAAGCATCACAAATGCATTACTTTCAGTAGAAAGCATCACAAATGCATCCGCTTCTGTAGAAAACATCAAAATGCATCTGCTTCTGTAGAAAGCATCACAAATGCACCCGCTTCTGTAGAAAGCATCACAAATGCATCCGCTTCTGTAGAAAGCATCACAAATGCATCCGCTTCTGTAGAAAGCATCACAAATGCATCCGCTTCAGTAGAAAGCATCACAAATGCACCCGCTTCTGTAGAAAGCATCACAAATGCATCCGCTTCAGTAGAAAGCATCACAAATGCATCCGCTTCTGTAGAAAGCATCACAAATGCATCCGCTTCAGTAGAAAGCATCACAAATGCATTACTTTCAGTAGAAAGCATCACAAATGCATCCGCTTCTGTAGAAAGCATCACAAATGCATTACTTTCAGTAGAAAGCATCACAAATGCATTACTTTCAGTAGAAAGCATCACAAATGCATCCGCTTCAGTAGAAAGCATCACAATTTGCATTACTTTCAGCAGAAAGCATCACAAATGCACCCGCTTCTGTAGAAAGCATCACAAATGGATCCGCTTCAGTAGAAAGCATCACAAATGCATCCGCTTCAGTAGAAAGCATCACAAATGCACCCGCTTCTGTAGAAAGCATCACAAATGCACCCGCTTCTGTAGAAAGCATCACAAATGCATTACTTTCAGTAGAAAGCATCACAAATGCATCCGCTTCTGTAGAAAGCATCACAAATGCATCCGCTTCAGTAGAAAGCATCACAAATGCATCCGCTTCTGTAGAAAGCATCACAAATGCATCCGCTTCAGTAGAAAGCATCACAAATGCACCCGCTTCTGTAGAAAGCATCACAAATGCATCCGCTTCAGTAGAAAGCATCACAAATGCATCCGCTTCTGTAGAAAGCATCACAAATGCATCCGCTTCAGTAGAAAGCATCACAAATGCATTACTTTCAGTAGAAAGCATCACAAATGCATCCGCTTCTGTAGAAAGCATCACAAATGCATTACTTTCAGTAGAAAGCATCACAAATGCATTACTTTCAGTAGAAAGCATCACAAATGCATCCGCTTCAGTAGAAAGCATCACAATTTGCATTACTTTCAGCAGAAAGCATCACAAATGCACCCGCTTCTGTAGAAAGCATCACAAATGGATCCGCTTCAGTAGAAAGCATCACAAATGCATCCGCTTCAGTAGAAAGCATCACAAATGCACCCGCTTCTGTAGAAAGCATCACAAATGCATTACTTTCAGGAGAAAGCATCACAAATGCATCCGCTTCTCTAGAAAGCATCACAAAAGCATTACTTTCAGTAGAAAGCATCACAAATGCATCTGCTTCAGTAGAAAGCATCACAAATGCATCCGCTTCTGTAGAAAGCATCACAAATCCATTACTTTCAGTAGAAAGCATCACAAATCCATTACTTTCAGTAGAAAGCATCACAAATGCATCTGCTTCAGTAGAAAGCATCACAAATGCATCCGCTTCAGTAGAAAGCATCACAAATGCATTACTTTCAGCAGAAAGCATCACAAATACATCCGCTTCAGTAGAAAGCATCACAAATGCATCCGCTTCAGTAGAAAGCATCACAAATGCATTACTTACAGTAGAAAGCATCACAAATGCATCCGCTTCTGTAGAAAGCATCACAAATGCATCTGCTTCTGTAGAAAGCATCACAAATGCACCCGCTTCTGTAGAAAGCATCACAAATGCATCCGCTTCAGTAGAAAGCATCACAAATGCATCCGCTTCAGTAGAAAGCATCACAAATGCATCCGCTTCAGTAGAAAGCATCACAAATGCATCCGCTTCTGTAGAAAGCATCACAGATGCATTACTTTCAGTAGAAAGCATCACAAATGCATCCGCTTCAGTAGAAAGCATCACAAATGCATCCGCTTCTGTAGAAAGCATCACAAATGCATTACTTTCAGTAGAAAGCATCACAAATGCATCTGCTTCAGTAGAAAGTATCACAAATGCATCCGCTTCAGTAGAAAGCATCACAAATGCATCCGCTTCAGTAGAAAGCATCACAAATTCATCCGCTTCAGTAGAAAGCATCACAAATGCATTACTTTCAGTAGAAAGCATCACAAATTCATCCGCTTCTGTAGAAAGCATCACAGATGCATTACTTTCAGTAGAAAGCATCACAAATGCATCCGCTTCAGTAGAAAGCATCACAAAAGCATCTGCTTCAGTAGAAAGCATCACAAATGCATTACTTTCAGTAGAAAGCATCACAAATGCATCCGCTTCAGTAGAAAGCATCACAAATGCATCCGCTTCAGTAGAAAGCATCACAAATGCATTACTTTCAGTAGAAAGCATCACAAATGCATCCGTTTCTGTAGAAAGCATCACAAATGCATCCGCTTCTGTAGAAAGCATCACAAATGCACCCGCTTCTGTAGAAAGCATCACAAATGCATCCGCTTCTCTAGAAAGCATCACAAAAGCATTACTTTCAGTAGAAAGCATCACAAATGCATCCGCTTCAGTAGAAAGCATCACAAATCCATTACTTTCAGTAGAAAGCATCACAAATGCATCTGCTTCTGTAGAAAGCATCACAGATGCATTACTTTCAGTAGAAAGCATCACAAATGCATCCGCTTCTGTAGAAAGCATCACAGATGCATTACTTTCAGTAGAAAGCATCACAAATGCATCCGCTTCAGTAGAAAGCATCACAAATGCATCCGCTTCAGTAGAAAGCATCACAAATGCATCCGCTTCAGTAGAAAGCATCACAAATGCATTACTTTCAGTAGAAAGCATCACAAATGCATCCGCTTCAGTAGAAAGCATCACAAATGCATTACTTTCAGCAGAAAGCATCACAAATGCACCCGCTTCTGTAGAAAGCATCACAAATGCATCCGCTTCAGTAGAAAGCATCACAAATGCATCCGCTTCAGTAGAAAGCATCACAAATGCATCCTTTTCTGTAGAAAGCATCACAAATGCATCCGCTTCTGTAGAAAGCATCACAAATGCACCCGCTTGTGTAGAAAGCATCACAAATACATCCGCTTCAGTAGAAAGCATCACAAATGCATCCGCTTCAGTAGAAAGCATCACAAATGCATTACTTTCAGTAGAAAGCATCACAAATGCATCCGCTTCTGTAGAAAACATCAAAATGCATCTGCTTCTGTAGAAAGCATCACAAATGCACCCGCTTCTGTAGAAAGCATCACAAATGCATCCGCTTCAGTAGAAAGCATCACAAATGCATCCGCTTCAGTAGAAAGCATCACAAATGCATCCGCTTCTGTAGAAAGCATCACAAATGCACCCGCTTCAGTAGAAAGCATCACAAATGCACCCGCTTCTGTAGAAAGCATCACAAATGCATCCGCTTCAGTAGAAAGCATCACAAATGCATCCGCTTCTGTAGAAAGCATCACAAATGCATACGCTTCAGTAGAAAGCATCACAAATGCATTACTTTCAGTAGAAAGCATCACAAATGCATCCGCTTCTGTAGAAAGCATCACAAATGCATTACTTTCAGTAAAAAGCATCACAAATGCATTACTTTCAGTAGAAAGCATCACAAATGCATCCGCTTCAGTAGAAAGCATCACAATTTGCATTACTTTCAGCAGAAAGCATCACAAATGCACCCGCTTCTGTAGAAAGCATCACAAATGGATCCGCTTCAGTAGAAAGCATCACAAATGCATCCGCTTCAGTAGAAAGCATCACAAATGCACCCGCTTCTGTAGAAAGCATCACAAATGCATTACTTTCAGTAGAAAGCATCACAAATGCATCCGCTTCTGTAGAAAACATCAAAATGCATCTGCTTCTGTAGAAAGCATCACAAATGCACCCGCTTCTGTAGAAAGCATCACAAATGCATCCGCTTCAGTAGAAAGCATCACAAATGCATCCGCTTCTGTAGAAAGCATCACAAATGCATCCGCTTCAGTAGAAAGCATCACAAATGCACCCGCTTCTGTAGAAAGCATCACAAATGCATCCGCTTCAGTAGAAAGCATCACAAATGCATCCGCTTCTGTAGAAAGCATCACAATTTGCATTACTTTCAGCAGAAAGCATCACAAATGCACCCGCTTCTGTAGAAAGCATCACAAATGGATCCGCTTCAGTAGAAAGCATCACAAATGCATCCGCTTCAGTAGAAAGCATCACAAATGCATCCGTTTCTGTAGAAAGCATCACAAATGCACCCGCTTCTGTAGAAAGCATCACAAATGCACCCGCTTCTGTAGAAAGCATCACAAATGCATTACTTTCAGTAGAAAGCATCGCAAATGCATCCGCTTCTGTAGAAAACATCAAAATGCATCTGCTTCTGTAGAAAGCATCACAAATGCACCCGCTTCTGTAGAAAGCATCACAAATGCATCCGCTTCAGTAGAAAGCATCACAAATGCATCCGCTTCTGTAGAAAGCATCACAAATGCATCCGCTTCAGTAGAAAGCATCACAAATGCACCCGCTTCTGTAGAAAGCATCACAAATGCATCCGCTTCAGTAGAAAGCATCACAAATGCATCCGCTTCTGTAGAAAGCATCACAAATGCATCCGCTTCAGTAGAAAGCATCACAAATGCATTACTTTCAGTAGAAAGCATCACAAATGCATCCGCTTCTGTAGAAAGCATCACAAATGCATTACTTTCAGTAGAAAGCATCACAAATGCATTACTTTCAGTAGAAAGCATCACAAATGCATCCGCTTCAGTAGAAAGCATCACAATTTGCATTACTTTCAGCAGAAAGCATCACAAATCCATTACTTTCAGTAGAAAGCATCACAAATGCATCTGCTTCAGTAGAAAGCATCACAAATGCATCCGCTTCAGTAGAAAGCATCACAAATGCATTACTTTCAGCAGAAAGCATCACAAATGCACCCGCTTGTGTAGAAAGCATCACAAATACATCCGCTTCAGTAGAAAGCATCACAAATGCATCCGCTTCAGTAGAAAGCATAACAAATGCATTACTTACAGTAGAAAGCATCACAAATGCATCTGCTTCTGTAGAAAGCATCACAAATGCACCCGCTTCTGTAGAAAGCATCACAAATGCATCCGCTTCAGTAGAAAGCATCACAAATGCATCCGCTTCAGTAGAAAGCATCACAAATGCATCCGCTTCTGTAGAAAGCATCACAGATGCATTACTTTCAGTAGAAAGCATCACAAATGCATCCGCTTCAGTAGAAAGCATCACAAATGCATCCGCTTCTGTAGAAAGCATCACAAATGCATTACTTTCAGTAGAAAGCATCACAAATGCATCTGCTTCAGTAGAAATTATCACAAATGCATCCGCTTCAGTAGAAAGCATCACAAATGCATCCGCTTCAGTAGAAAGCATCACAAATTCATCCGCTTCAGTAGAAAGCATCACAAATGCATTACTTTCAGTAGAAAGCATCACAAATTCATCCGCTTCTGTAGAAAGCATCACAGATGCATTACTTTCAGTAGAAAGCATCACAAATGCATCCGCTTCAGTAGAAAGCATCACAAAAGCATCTGCTTCAGTAGAAAGCATCACAAATGCATTACTTTCAGTAGAAAGCATCACAAATGCATCCGCTTCAGTAGAAAGCATCACAAATGCATCCGCTTCAGTAGAAAGCATCACAAATGCATTACTTTCAGTAGAAAGCATCACAAATGCATCCGTTTCTGTAGAAAGCATCACAAATGCATCCGCTTCTGTAGAAAGCATCACAAATGCACCCGCTTCTGTAGAAAGCATCACAAATGCATCCGCTTCTCTAGAAAGCATCACAAAAGCATTACTTTCAGTAGAAAGCATCACAAATGCATCCGCTTCAGTAGAAAGCATCACAAATCCATTACTTTCAGTAGAAAGCATCACAAATGCATTACTTTCAGTAGAAAGCATCACAAATGCATCCGCTTCTGTAGAAAGCATCACAGATGCATTACTTTCAGTAGAAAGCATCACAAATGCATCCGCTTCAGTAGAAAGCATCACAAATGCATCCGCTTCAGTAGAAAGCATCACAAATGCATCCGCTTCAGTAGAAAGCATCACAAATGCATTACTTTCAGTAGAAAGCATCACAAATGCATCCGCTTCTGTAGAAAGCATCACAGATGCATTACTTTCAGTAGAAAGCATCACAAATGCATCCGCTTCAGTAGAAAGCATCACAAAAGCATCTGCTTCAGTAGAAAGCATCACAAATGCATTACTTTCAGTAGAAAGCATCACAAATGCATCCGCTTCAGTAGAAAGCATCACAAATGCATCCGCTTCTGTAGAAAGCATCACAAATCCATTACTTTCAGTAGAAAGCATCACAAATGCATCCGCTTCAGTAGAAAGCATCACAAATGCATTACTTTCAGTAGAAAGCATCACAAATGCATCCGCTTCTGTAGAAAGCATCACAGATGCATTACTTTCAGTAGAAAGCATCACAAATGCATCCGCTTCTGTAGAAAGCATCACAGATGCATTACTTTCAGTAGAAAGCATCACAAATGCATCCGCTTCAGTAGAAAGCATCACAAATGCATCCGCTTCAGTAGAAAGCATCCCAAATGCATCCGCTTCAGTAGAAAGCATCACAAATGCATTACTTTCAGTAGAAAGCATCACAAATGCATCCGCTTCTGTAGAAAGCATCACAGATGCATTACTTTCAGTAGAAAGCATCACAAATGCATCCGCTTCAGTAGAAAGCATCACAAAAGCATCTGCTTCAGTAGAAAGCATCACAAATGCATTACTTTCAGTAGAAAGCATCACAAATGCATCCGCTTCAGTAGAAAGCATCACAAATGCATCCGCTTCTGTAGAAAGCATCACAAATCCATTACTTTCAGTAGAAAGCATCACAAATGCATTACTTTCAGTAGAAAGCATCACAAATGCATCCACTTCAGTAGAAAGCATCACAAATGCATCCGCTTCAGTAGAAAGCATCACAAATGCATTACTTTCAGTAGAAAGCATCACAAATGCATCCGCTTCAGTAGAAAGCATCACAAATGCATCCACTTCAGTAGAAAGCATCACAAATGCATCCACTTCAGTAGAAAGCATCACAAATGCATTTACAATAGAGAAGCATGAAACATTTAAAAACAAAAAAAGATTTTTAGTAGTCATCATTGCATATGTATAGTGTTATTGTTATAATGCCATGAAATGCAGTAATTTTCTTTAAATCTTTTAACAATACACCTATTTTTTTACTTAATGAAGAAGCTTTTTAAAGATTCAGACCATATTTCCTTGTAATAACACAGACATTAAAATATATTGCTGATATCAACAAAGACTGTGTAGTCTTGGTGAAAAGACATGGAAAAAAGGGAAGAGAGTAAAAGGGAAAAAGAAAGAAGAGATGATATTGAATTGGGTAAGAGTCAAAAAGAAAGTGACTGTGTGAAGATGATTGCAAAAAGGAAAAATCAGCAAAAAGAGATAGGAAAGGAGAGAGGAAATGGGGAGGGGGGTCTGTTTAATAGGGTAGGGCAGCCCACTTAAAGCCAATAGGGATACCCAGCTTTTTGAAAATTAAAGATTAAAATCAGTTACAACCTAAGAAGATAGTGAACTCTGGCAAAGGCAAGGTAGAATGGACAGAACAGGAAACTTAGACATTCCAGAAGTGAACCGGATGGATAAAATGCAAGCAGATGTCTGCCATCTTGTCTGCTAACAAAAAACAGAAACTTCAAATTCTTACCCAACTATCTAAAGTAGATTGCCTGCCATATGGTTAGTATAATTCCTGTCTGAATTTCTAAGCCAAGGAGTTATCATTATTTCCATTCAGAGTAATATCCTCATCTTTATTGTTATTATCACCTGACTGACTTCTGTCTGAATTTCTGGGATGAGGAATTATAATTATTCATATGTACACTAATATACTCATCCGAGTTATCACCACCTGATTGTTTTTTGTCAAAATTTCCGGGATAAGGAGATCTCATTATTTCCATTCAGACTAATATCCTCATCCGAATTATTATCACCTTCTGCCTTACTTTCTGGGAAAAGGATTTATAATTATTTATATTCAGACTAATATCCTCATCTTTGTTGTTATTATCACCTGATCACCTTCTGCCTTACTTTCTGGGAAAAGGAGTTATAATTATTTATATTCAGACTAATATCCTCATCCTTGTTGTTATTATCACCTGATTGCCTTCTTTCTTCAATTAATTGTGAGTCTGCATTGTGCCCTTTACCAGCTTTTGGTACACACCAATGAGATCAAAGACTGAGATGAAACATGATGTGATCATTGGCCAGTTGGTGGAAAGCTTGAGTGAGGGTCACACATTGTATGCTGCTTACACGATAGTCGGAGAACAAACACTTCTGACAGTTACAAAGGATAAGGAGATGGAGAAAGTCATCATTGCCTACATCCTGAAGGGACACAGCACATAGAATGAGGGAGGAAGGCTAAGCAGAGATGCTGGGAATAGCTTGTCAATCTTCCAAGTGTGGAGGGCCTACTGGCTTAAAAATCAGAATTAAATCTAGATATTTAATATGCTCTTATATAATACATTGAGCTCATTTTGCAAATCAGTTTTAATATTTCATATTATTAGGATTCACTTGGATTATATACCTTTGTATTATTAGCTATATATATATATATATATATATATATTAGGTTGGCCAGAAAGTCCTGACTCAGTTAGGAAGTGAAAGGAAAACAACAAAATTTTATGGAGCAATACCAACATTTATTCTTCAAAATAAAGTCCATCATTCTTGACAATATTCTACCAATAATCAGCTAGCATCTGAATCTGTCCCAGATACCCATCTGCTGGCTTTGAATCAAAAAGCTTCCTTCACTCTATCAAAAGTGTTGAATCGCTGCTCACAAAGGAAGTGTACCATTGAACAGCATCAAGACTGAATGGTGGATGTAAAAGAATCTCAATACCGTCCATCTGTTTCAACTTCTCCTTAGTCAATCTAGCAGTGTGTGGCCTCATATTGTCTTGTTGAAACAAAGTTGAACCTCAATTAACCAAAGTAGGCTAATCTTCCTGTGCACATGGTCTGGCTCCTAGCAATACAGTTTAGCATTGATGGTGCGACTATGTGGAACAAGTTTGAAATGCAGTACTCTTTGGAAATTCTACCAGACAGAGATTAAGGTTTGTTGTTTACTTTCAGCTTCCTAAGTGACTCATGACTTTCTGGCTGATATATTATGAATTGACTTAAAATATTTTTTTTCGCTACACAGTTCTAACCATGTTTCAAAAATGGAAGCTGCGAATTTAATTTTGTAATTAAATTAAAGACATTAGTTCCATTTCATCCTCAAGCGAATTTTGGTGTAACTTTTAAAATTACTGGGTTTTAAACACACAGCAAAAATCATAATTCACGTTTCCGAGGATACAGAGAAATCCAATTCATTTTTGAAACATGGTTACAACTGTGTAGGGAAAAAAAACATTTTAAATCAATTAATTTATACTATTAATGCTCTGTAAATTTACATTGAGCACTATTTTGTAAAAATAAAAATATCTCTCAGAACACTGGATTATATATCTTACTGTTCTTTCTTTATATATATATATATATATATATATATAATGTTCAAACATATTTTGTTAAATATAACAGATAATAAATGTCTATTATGTTTGATCATGAGTTGTTCTAAACTTTGTGTAGTTGCTTTAATTTCAGGAGAAAATAAAGACTATATATATATATATATATATATATTACAAGTGTAGCAGCAACATATTGAAGTGCATATAACAAACATTTAATACCATTTTACATTTTGACAAATTTCTGGTTAGCTCCCTTATATTGAAATGCTTGTTTTGCAAAAAATTCCATAGGTACAACAGGTAAACTTAAATTTTGAAATAATTACAGTGTGTGTTTGTGTGTGTTTTTAAAAATCACCATCACAATAGAATACAGATTTTATTGCAGTTATAATAAGTTTGACTTTGTAATATACTATTGAAGATGATCTTGGAAAAGACCAAAAGTACTTGGGTTAGAAAAAACTATAGTGCCTTCTTCGATGAATTTCATCTTCACATCAAGAAACTGATTAGATAATTGGAAAAGATCAGTATAAAAATAAATAGAATATGTCCATATTGCTCAATGAAATATGTTTGAATGAAGATATGCTGCCTATATATATATATATATATATAATGTATGTGCGCGTGTGTGTGTGTGTTTATACATATTTTTAAAATATACAACATTATTTTTGTGTGATGCAGCTCATCCTTTAGCACTTCAGACTAAAGTGATGTTTACATTGATGTGATTACACGTGTATGAAGGAGAGGAGATACTAAAATTTTATATTTAAATTAAAGAAAATTTTTTAAAATATGATAATAGGTGCCAAGGTGAAATGTGAGAACCTGGACATAAATTTACTGAGGATGATCTAGTGATTAAAGCACTTTCTATATTTTTGTCTTAATAAATTCTCTTTAAAGTATCATTTTTTTTAAAATCAAAATTATGATGAAACTCATTATAATGAGCAACTAATGCATTAAGTGTGTTGTTTTGTAAAAGATCGCCTTTGTGTTCATATAATTTTTTATTTAAATTCCTTGTGGCAATTATTACAGGTGATACACAAAATTTCTCCAAGTTTTATATTGTTATAAATTATTCTAAAATTCTTCTATATAAAAATCTATATATCATTTTCCCATATATATATATTTTTTAAGCATTACGCCCCAAGCAAGGCATGAAGCCACTAGGTTGCTGGGGGTTGCAGAAGATTTGGAGCGAGAGCAGATAGGAGTGATAGAAGAAAGGATGAGGAGAGGGATAGTGGATAGATCAAGGTAACTGGAGATGTCGATTGACATTACATTTGGATAGTTGGAGATTATAGCACTCAGGGAAACAGTAATAGGGAAGGGTGTTCCACAGAAATTATCCTTTGCTTTTTATTCTTTTTAATCATTTTACCCCAAGTAAAGAATAATGTCACTAAGAAGCCAGACATTACTAAAATTGAAAGAGGAGAAGCAGATGAGATTAGCAAGGAGAAAGGTCAATAAAAGAACAGGGATCAGGAACACAGAAAATGGTGAATGACGTTACAATTAAATTTAAAGATCGTAGGTGGTAGGGAAGGAAAAAACCAGAAGAGAGTTCCACAGGTGAGAAGTGCAAGAAAAGAAACCATTAGAATAGAACATATGTTTGCATCTAGCTAGTTCAACAGTAAGATGATGAGACCTAATTGCCAATCTAGTAGTATGCTTAAATTCATGCAGTTGAGGTACCAAGGAGGAGAAACCCATTAGAACTGTCACCATAAAAATATTTATAGAAAATCCATCCACTGATCCAAGGATGTGATTAAAGTTTGTTTTCGTTGTCATGTTATAATTTTTTTGTTTTTTTAAGATGGAAAACATCTGAATTTTTTTTGCGTCAATAATTAGAATTTTTTATGTATGAGAGAATATATATATATATATATATATATATATATATATATATATATATCAGATGATGGGCAGGTAAGTGAATGATGAAAAAAAAAAAAAAAAATCAGAAGTACTTCGTCCTTAAAAAGGACTTCTTCAGATTAAATAATGGAATCATAGGTAGAGAGAGGGGGACAAAAATATAAACAAACATTGTTGTAATAAAACAGAAACAGAAACAATGAAAATGCAAGGACACTTAATTTTAGATTTAAATTTTAAATTTATAGTAGCCAATGAGTCTAGATGTAAATTTTAACCAACTTCATTTGGCTTCTTATGGGTTTTGTTTTTAAATATCCTTCATACAGTGTATATAAATACCATATCTGTTAATAAATTCAATAGATTTATCTGACACTGACAGATTGTGTATTTGCAAAACTTGAAGTCATATATATATATATATATATATGTGTGTGTGTGTGTGTGTGTGTGTGTGTGTGTGTATGTGTTAAAGATCAAACGCAGATCACATATGGATCAGAATCCAACAGGATGATAAGATAAAGAATAAATAAGACGTGTATATCAATCTAATATGCTTCACTTTTATTAAGGCTTTGTCGGAGATTTAAAGAAATATATATATATTATGAAATGGACAAAGTCTGACAATTATTTTAAGACATTTATATATATATATATATATATATATATATATATATATATATATATATATATAATCTATAAAAAAGAATTTATAAACATTGAAATGTATTAAAATAATTGTCAGACTTTGTCCATTTCATAATGTGTGACATCATTTGTTTACATTTGGATACGCATTGAGCAGATATGAATGTAAATAAGAAAATTATGCAAAATTGTAGTTTAAAAACAGTAAAATTGACCTTGCTAACCCAAACGCTCCTCTGTGGTGAAATCGGTAAGAGCACATCAGGCTATATGATGGTTCTGTATAGGATATAGGTTCAATTCCTGTCAGAGGACATATATTTTCTCTGAAAAGTGAACATAGAAATCAACACTTAGAGGTCACAGTCTATTTCAAGTTAGATGCAATCATCAGATGGCCTGACGATTGCATCTAGCATGAAACAGACTGTTGCCTCTAAGTGTTGACTTCTGTGTTCACTTTTATATTTATACACGCTCTATCTCTGATATTGAGCACTTTATCCCATAAATATAGCACATCTTAAGACTATATTTCTTCATATATATATATATATATATATATATATATATGTATGTATTTAATATTTATAATTCATGACAAAGTGGACTTCATCAGAATAAGTGATGTTTATGTTGATGCAACTACACATGTATATGAAGTGGGGATGCTGAAATTTTAATCTTTTAAAATAAATTTATTTTCGTAAGATGTACTTGGTGATAGAGTCTAGCCAATTTCACTTAGTTTTTTTGCTTTTGTTATTAAGTATCCCACATTGTGATAAGATCTGCCAAAAAAGATGAAATGTTCTAAGAACTTGAATGTAAATTTACTGTGATTTATTTATAGATTAAAGCACCTTCTATGCACATGAAGGTGTATAGAAGTAAATTGCTTTCTATTTTAATTAGTGACATCTTTTAATAATAGATTTTAATATAAAATATATTATTCTACCTACTAACTCTATCACATCAATTGAAAAGATTTTATCTAAGCTTAACATAAAATTTGTCACATATATTTCTAAAACAATACAAGACTTAATACAAAACAAAAATAAGCTAAACTTTGAAGGAGGAATTTTACTCTATCACCTGTAATGATTAACACAAGGAATACATTGAGGAACTTAAATAAAAGATTATATGAACACAAAAGGGATCTGTTACCAAACAACACACTAATTGCATTATTTGCTCACCATGATGTGTCTCCGTCCTGGGTAAGATGATAAAGTACATCTGCATCCTGGGTATGACGATAAACTACGTCCTACGGCAAGGCCTCTGATCAGGAGGTTTTGAGGAGCATGGAACCACCTCATAATTGCTGGTGTTCCCAGGTCCACCCTGACCCGAGGTGGTAGCACCTGTTAGGGTCCTAGCTATGGACAAATAGTTAACCTCCAAACTGGGGTCAAAACACTATGAAAGTGTAAAAATAGGTTTTAATACCAGAAATATTTTGTAGAAAAAATATTACCATTTTTGAAAAAAAAAAAAATTAAAAATTACCAGCAATACATTTTTGAAAAAAAAATATTACCAGCAATAAAAATTGTCAGTATTAAATAACCCATTGAAGTTGATATGCCATAAACAAATTAAACCAAACTGTAATGAGTCTGACTATAAATTTAAATTAAAAAATGCTACTTTAATTGAAAGAGAAATCAATTTACTAAGACAAAAATGTATAGAAAGTGCTTTAATCTGCAGATCATCCATAGTAAATTCAGCTGATTTCTCTGAAGTACTTTCATGCCACATATTATGCAAGAGTGATAAAAAAAATTGTGTTGATGCCCTGAAGTTAAAAGGAAAGAAAGAATAAGCCTTTCAAAAATTGCACTGTTAGTAAATACAAGAATATGAGTATTAAGATTGTTTTAAGAAAAATGAAAACAAAAACAACAAACTTAGAATCATAAAGAGACAGTTGAAACTTCTATGACACATAATAAGGAAAGAGGGCTTGAACAATTTGATATTCACAGGACATATTGAAGGCAAGAGGGATGTAGGGAGGGGTAACCTAACAAGCTTGTGTAAATTAATGGCAGAACAGAGAGCAGGAGGGATTTTAAAAAGACAGACAATGCTAGTGGTATCTAGCAACTGCCCCACGCAGTCACATGTGGCACAAGGCCGAATTTAATGTGGAGTTCCCAAGCTCGTAGACTTGGCCAAAAAATCACTATAGACCCCGTAAAAAAATGGGGTCGGATCGGTCTACCTACCCGAACAAGACTCTGCCCTTTGGCATAACCTTGTCCAGGTTCCTCTCTGCCCAAGGGCAGAGAGTTTGACCGTATAGCTGAAAAGATTTCAGCAAACAATGCTAGTTGCTAAAAAGGATAGGAATTTGTGGAGAGTGATGTTAAGATTCACTTACCTTTTCAACAGCCTGTGCAAAATCTTTCCTCAAAACACTGGCATAAAGAGATCTTTTGATTTGGTTTAGAGGCATTTTCTGTGGAGATTCTTCACTTGAAACATTGTTGTCAGTCTCTGTTACTTCTTTTTCTTCCCCTTCACATTTCGCGGCATTACCATTCACCTCCACCCCATTCAAATAAAGACTATCAACATTTTTATTATAGGGTGATAAATGCTGGGAAGGACTGCTGACTGCAACAGGAGAGGATGGAGGAGATGGCCTTTGACCCAAATCAACACCGTTCAAATGGGAAACATTTCTGTTTTTACAGTCAGGGGAAAAACAATCCGAACTAAGCGTGTTCATAATACTGAAGCTGTTGTCAGTAACATTACCATTGGAGATCAACTGGTCAGCGGATGATTCCTCAGTGTTTGAGGCATGAGCTGGATCATCAGACGAAAAGTCCAACCATACTGCCGATGACTGTTTGGTTGGGGACAAGTCTTTGTCTCGACAAGCTTTTTCAAGATCATTCCTGCTTTTCTCTTTGGCCTGCACTTTTTCTTTCAGGGACAGAATCTGACTGTTGGAGTCTGTCAAATTTGCAGACTTATATTTTGGCGCTGGCAGTGAAGATATCTTTTCTGGGGTTTTTGTAACTGCTTCTTCATCCTCAGTCTCAGAGTTTACATCACCGATCTGAAACTTACATTTTGTGACTGGAATGTTTTCAAGGCATGTGCGTTTGACCTTAGGCAATGAATTTCCCCAAGCTGGAAGACTGGCCAGATATGCCTCAATTTGGTCAGATGTCAAAGGTTTGGACAGTTCATGAAGGCTGGGCTGACCCAGAAGAGTTGTGTACCAATCACTGTCTTTAGTCCGTTTTTCATCACTTGGATTGTGCCGTTGCTTTGAGTAATATGCTTGCGTGTCAGAATTACAGTTTGTGAGCAAAACCTTGGGACTATGAAGCAGTTTCATTTTGTTTTCAACATTTTGATTGTTGTACGCACAGGTTGAGTCAGCTTTGACATGAAAGACAAGTGGTTTTTCAGAGAAGATTTGCCGAGAGGCAGATGTGTACGAGTTGTGTGGGTTTGATTTTAAATCAAGCTTGGCAAATTTAGAGGCTAGGCTGTCAGAGTAATCTTGGTCGTCCAAGACACTGTGCACTGAAGTTGAAGATGGGGGTGGCAGCAGGGAGGAAGTCTTACGTTGTAAAACTGCCTGTGGCTGGGCATCACAGAATGGCTGAAATTTTGACTGCTGGGCTTTGGCAATAATGGTACCAACTTTGGATTTTGAATGTGCCAAAACCTTTTCTGTTGTAGTCGTTCCCTGATTGGAGTTGAGGGTGTCACTTTTATTGACACTATCACAAATTGTAGCTGATTTTTTGTTCTTTACGTAGTGTCTTGTCGAGTGCTTGCCCTTCAGTTTTTGGTCTGTAAATTTGACAGGCTTCCGGTGAACCAAAAGATCTTTTGGTTTTTGGCACAAAAGGATAGGAATGGCTTTTAGCCGTTGAAGAGCACTGACACAAACCTTTACTGTACTGTGGGGTAGATCAGCAGCAGGAAAGTGGTGGACATAAGATTCCCCTTGGAATATGTGGGAGGTAGATTCCCCAGGGGCATACAACCTGAAATTTAAAAAAAAAAAAAATATTAAAATCAGGAGCCAGTATCATCATCATTATCAAATTTCATCTTTTAATGGATTTTCTTTTAGCCACAACCTGTGCTTTAAAACAATAAAAAAATGAGACAGGGGAAGGCAGTGGGCCAACTACCTGATGAGCTTGAGTGAGTGGATGGCTGAATGGAGAGTGGGAGGCTTGACAAAGGGATATATGTTGCTAAGAGGTACAAGGGATAGAAGGCCATGGAGAGCCATGATCGCCCACGTCCTGAAGGGACACGGCACATAGAAGTCTTTATTCACAAAGAAGTGAGAAAAAGGATCTGCAAAGAAAAAAAAGAGAGATGTGGAAAGAAAGAAAGAAAGACAAAAGAAATAAAAAAAGGAAGAAATAAGAAAAGAAAGAAAGAAATAAGAAAAAAGAAAGAAAGAAAACATTCAATTCAAGATGTGCTTTCTACCTATAATTTTAAGAGTCATTCCAAATGAAATGCATTGGAAATAAATGTTCAATTTAAATAAAACACAAATAAAATTATATTACTTAAATTTGAAATACATTGTAAATTGAGCTATAATTTTGAGAAGTGTCATTGATATTCTATGAGTTGGTCAGACTATTGAACTCATTCTTTTCAAATCATGTTACTAGAGAGAAGTGCATTGGAAATCGTGTTACCAGAGAGAAGTGCTTTGGAAATCGTGTTACCAGAGAGAAGTGCTTTGGAAATCGAGTTACCAGAGAGAAGTGCTTTGGAAATCGAGTTACCAGAGAGAAGTGCTTTGGAAATCGAGTTACCAGAGAGAAGTGCTTTGGAAATCGAGTTACCAGAGAGAAGTGCTTTGGAAATCGTGTTACCAGAGAGAAGTGCTTTGGAAATCGTGTTACCAGAGAGAAGTGCTTTGGAAATTGACCTTCTATATTTTTGAGTTAGTGTTATAACAAGAATTGTTCTGAATATATTGAGTTTTTATATTTTATTTTGCCTTTTTTGTTTAATCAACTTCGGTCAATCTGTTCTAGAACCTTCTTCAGGTAATCTAAAATATAACAACATTCAGACACCCAAGATGTTTTTAAATTCCAAGAGTTATTTTGACTACTAAACTGTTTTGCTTTTGTTATAACAATGTTTCAGTAGATCCATTCTACAACCTTCTGTAAAATGTAGAAAAAAACTTATAATTCCAGTGTTTATAGCCGTGTTTTAGATTAATGTATATCCTCATTAATTTTCTATGAA
>OZ010604.1:48089899-48099899 GCA_963932145.1 Acanthosepion lycidas
ATGGACTGAATATGTGAGCAATGACAAAGTTTTAGAGAAAATGGAAACAAAAAAGGAAAGTTATACTAATCATGAAGAAATAGTATGTATCTTGTTACTGGGAAAACAGTAATGATTGAAGCCAAGAGAAAGTACACAATGGTTAATAACTGTCTTTCATGCAATGATCAAAATATTATATTGAAGAAATCTGAAAGACAAAATCTAATAATTTGCCATTCATAGAATAAAACTACTTGCCAAGATGAATTCTTCATGGAATAATAAATGGCAAAAGAATCATCTTAGATGAATCAGAAAGACTTCCTAATTCAGCTAACTACTGAAACACATTGTATCAGATATAGATTTCTCTGTCTCTTTGATGGTTATCACTTATGCAAGACCTTTGGGCAAATTTATTCTACCCAAAGCCAAATGGATAACCATGAGGAACCAATATTATCTATCTGATTGGCCTCAAATGAACACTTTTGACCATTTCTTTCCAACCATTTCTGTCATACATAGATCTATCTGTCTTTCTGGCATCATCTATAAAATAGAATGTAGTAAAGAAAGCGAGAAAAAAATGAATAAATACTAATTGCAAAACAGAATAGTTGTCAGCAAAATGAACAGTCCAATATGCAAATTCCAAACTGGAGATGTTCAAATCAAGTACAAAAATTTAAATATCTGAGAAGTGTTTTAATAGTGCATGGAAAGTGCAAGACTGAAATTCAAAAGCACATTGGGATAGTGAAAAATGCCATCCAAGAAGCTAAGCAAAGTATGGAGAAACAGAAAAATTTTATAATGTTTTGTAAAAAAATGGTTACATTTATGTGTAAAAGGTTTTTTTTTATTAAGAATTGGCTCTAAAAAGAACCACCAAAAATAACAGTCATGGCAGACTGCTTGTCATCCATTTTTTTTTTCATATTTGTTAAACATACTGGCCTTGTAGCTTTTGTCCAATCGAAAGGGGTGTTTCCACCCACATTAATTTAAAGTTGAAGCTTGTTTGATTCACACCTGAGAGTATATAAGAACACAGTTCAGCAGACAACAAGTAGAAGGGATTTTGACATCAGACGGAAAAGAAGTTGGCTGGATGCTGGGAGGCAGATAAGGGACTTAGATGTCAGATGCGAAGGAGACCAGCTGAAGTGGAAGGGTTTTTGGCATTCACATGTGAAAGTTGCTAGGAGTGCAAAAGGCTAAAAGTCTCTGCATTTTTCAAGAACTTATTCCAACAACTTCTATGATGATGAAAAAGAAGAACAAAGAAAATCTTTTAGCTGACCATGCCATGGACAACAACAAAAAGGAATGCTTCATTTAAGAAATTTAATAATATTAAACCTAATATGACAAGTGTAAATAAAGCAAGACCAATTTTCAGTACTTACTTTTTTTTATTATTATTATTATTAGTCACATTTTTGTCTTCCGGGGGTGGCAATATCTTGCCACAAAGTTGACAAATATTGATTATGCAGCTATCACTGCAAGCACCATTTCCAATGTCGCAGTCCAAGGAAGCAAAATAAATTCTACTGAAAAGGATGCGTAAATTCACAAAGCAAAAGCCTGGGTCGCCTTGAATAAAATTGATGCTATTTGGAAATCTGATCTACCAGACAACCTCAAATGGAGATTCTTCCATGCCACTGTAGAGTCAGTTTTAATGTATGGTGTCACTGCTTGGATATTAGCTAAAACCTTCGAAGCTAAGCTTGATAAAACCTACACTCAGAAGCTTCAAACTACACTCAACATCTTTTGGAAACAACATCCAACTAAATCACAGCTCTATGGGCCCATCTCTGATATTTCTACAATCTTACACGAACACAGAATGTGCTTTTACAGGACATTGCTGGCAGTTGCAAGTGATGTACTGTTCTGAACACCTACCCATAGCGCAAGACAAGTTAATCGCCCAGAAATTACCTACATTCACAAGTTATATTATGACACAGAATGCCTCCCTAATGACCTTCCAAATGTGTGATAGATTCATAAATGTCTGAGCTAACCCAAATGTAACTGAATGGTTGCAAATTGTAATTGTTACTATAAAATATATTCATATAAAAATATATAGCTGATTTTCACTATGGGAAATATCATTTCAACCACAATGCAGAGTGGTGACTATTTTTAATTACTGATAAATGAATGTAATAAAAATAGAATAGATATGGTGAAGTATTTCATTCATCTTATATCGAATTAAAGAAATTAAACTTTAGACTTCAGTAAAAGCTAAATTGGAAGCTGAAGCTAGATTTTTGTCAATTTTTTTTTTTAACTAATGTTTTAAGATTTTCATCATTAACTTTTACCACACTGCAAGTGAGAATTGTCGCCATAGAATTCTCTTCCTTTGCTACTCAAGGTGCTTTCTGCCACCTTGAGATGGTTTCTATAAATAAACACTTGTCAACTGTTATTTCTGGTATTTTAAGCTGGAAATCGCTTATGACTGCTTTGGAAGAAGGTTAAACTTCCGTTTTTGATCGCCATTTTGAATTCTTCTAAACTCTATACAAGGCATAACACCAATTAAACCCACGTTAATTTTTCACGATTTTTTTGTAAACAAAAATGGCCACATCAATATCAAACAAAGCTTTTATTCGGGGTTTTTTGTCTTTTTTTAATGTATTTGTTTTTTATTTTGTGTTTCAATTTTTTTTTGTTTTCAACCTCAAAACATGCATGCAAAACGTAATGCATTACATCAAAATATTACTCATCCATTCTTTTATTAGTGTACAAAAATTAAAATCTATACACACAATACAAAGAAAGTTTTAACAATTTTAAAACTGTAAGTGTTCATGTTTTTGCACCCTAAAAAAACAAAAAAAAAACAAAAGCAGTGGCAAGGCGAACAATTCTAGAAAGAAATAGTATGGTAAAGGTTAAAGATGCTTTTCGTTAAAACATATTGGAAAGGAATAGATTTCTCTTGACTAAATAACATCGCCAGAAAACTGAGCCACTGAGCAAGATGAGTTGGTTGCCCAACAACCACCTACACTGACCAGATACGACACAGAACCCTACCCAATGATCTTCCGACCTTGATACAGGACTGTAATGGCTGACATGATAGACTCATGTTATGTCCAAGCTAACTTGACTGAATAATTATAAATAAATAAAGCAATAAAAATAAAATGAAAAATAATCTTAGAAAATTAGTAACTATCAAAGGTTCATCATTTGTATGCAATGTAAAACATTTTACCAGATATTTTTCTGGCAGCTTTCTTCATTTGCAATTCATCATAACAAATGCTCGACTTGAACATAAACCTGTTGCTGCTTAACAGCCTTGACTACATCCAGATTGTTCACCCTATTGATAAGCTAAGCTTTCATAACTGGATAAATAAACAATATATATATATATATATATATATATATATATATATATATATATATATATATATATATATATACACACACATTAAGAAATGGACAAAGTCTGACAATTTATTTATTAAAGACATTTTTTATGTTTAATGTTCTTTTTATAGATACATGTATTTAAGTAAATGCTCTGTTTATAATAAACAGTATTAAATAACATTTACCGGCCTGAATGTCCGAGAAATTTTCATAGAAAATATTTGTCCTTTGACAGGATTCGAACCTGCATCTTATACGGAACTGCCATTTAGTCCGGCGTGCCTAACCGCTCGGCCACAAAGGATCGTTCGGTTGGCAAGGTCGAATTTTACTGCTTATAAACTTCAATCTTCCATGAATCTCGTACATTCATAACTGCTGATGGCGTATCAAATGTAAACAAATGACGTCATACATTAAGAAATGGACAAAGTCCGACAATTTATTTATTAAAGACATTTTTTATGTTTAACGTTCTTTTTATAGATACAAGTATTTAATACTGTTTATTATAAACAGAGCATGTACTTAAATACTTGTATCTATAAAAAGAACGTTAAACATAAAAAATGTCTTTAATATATATATATATATATATATATATATATATATATATATGTGTGTGTGTGTGTGCGTCAGAGTAACAAATATAGTGAAATATTTGTTAAAAGTGAATGTATTAAAAGAGCTCAATACAAAAGTCAGAAGACAAGACTTGCAGAACTGTTTAATATTTTAAAAGGATGAGAGCTGACCAGAACACACAACCACGGTTTTGACCTCTTCGGTCTCCTTAGGTGGTTTCTTCAGCAAATCAACTACATGGAGCTTGACAACTTAAGCATTTTCAAAACCAAAAGTAGTGGGGCAAAACAAAAAAAAAAAAAAAAAAGTGCTTAAGTTACCGAGCTCCACATAGTTGATTTGATGAAGAAACCACCTAAGGAGACCGAAGAGATCAAAACCGTGGTTGTGTGTTCTGGTCAGCTTTCATCCTTTTTAAATATATATATATATATATATATATATATATATATATATATATATATATATTGAACAATAAAAAATATTAAAAAATTAAAAAATTCAAATCTTCAGACACACTGGGTTGTAGATTAATATTCTTTCGTTTTTTTTTATTATTATTTCATTTAGATTCTTCGACTAGTTTTTGGCCAAAAATGTCATCATCAGGAGAAGAAATATTTCTGCTTGCTGGTAGCAGTGAACTACAGAAATGAATGTCTTGATGGAGAATATATATATATATATATATATATATATATATATATATATAATTAGAAGAAAGAGTCCATGTGTGCTTCATATAGTTTATAAAATTGAATAGGTTGGCTAATATAACAAAAGCAAACGAATGGGTACCGATGTGATCAGTATGAAAAACATTAATTATTAACAACATGACAGAAATGAAGCATGGAAATTAAGGTTCCAAGTTTGGAATTTTCAAGCACGCCTGTGCCCTTCATCAGCACATGCGAGAAATAAACAGGAAGATGGGGAAGACTCACCAACTGTTATTCTTGAGGCTGGTGAGAATCCTGGTGTAGATGGTATTATTAGTAAAAATCTGATCTCTGATTACTCGCTATATATGAGTGGAGACTTTAGGTCATCAATGTTTGTCGGGCTCATTACAATATTTAACAAAATACACTATTGGTATAACTTAAATGCTAAAATGATTCCTTTACTCTAACTAAAATATATCATTTTTAAAAATATCAGTGCATGAAATTAACAAAACACATTTTGGTCTTTTAATATTAATTGTAATAATTCAATAAAAATAAACATTTATTTAAAAATTTTTCCAGGCATGTAAGAAAAAAAGAATGAAAACAAAGTCTTTCATATGTTTCTCTGTTTATCACCGTTTCCATTTTTTTGTTTTATAGCCAGCTTATCAAGTCACTGATGGTAGAGTGTATGTTTGTATATATGTATATGTGTTAGTGTTTTTATGTATCTCTGTGAATTTTTCGTTTAATTTATTGTATATTTATAATCAGTACTGCTGACTGATATCATATTTCCTCAACACCACCCTAGTCACACTGCTCACTCCAACCCTCCAGTCGATGAGTTAAGGTAAGGTTGCCACTTTCTTTGATTTTTGCTGAATTTAAGTTGGGCTAAATTTAATTTGACCTTTCTCAAAAGATACATTTAACTAAATCTTATACCATTTCCACTATACCTTATACTGTACAAAATAAATTATTTAAAATGGACATTTGAAAACAATAAGTTGAAATAAAAATATGTTCTTTGAAAAACAAGGCATACAAGTCATTAGAGAATTTTAAAAGATTTATAAAATTAAAGCAATTGGTTATTAAGTATGTCTCCAACTTTGAGAGGGCTCAGATCTATGCAGTCTGACTAATCATGTTAATTACATTTAATTCTTTTCTTTTTTTTTCTTTACTTTCTTTGGTTTTTTTCTTCATTATTATGAACAATATCAAAAAAATGTATTTTGGTCAATATTTTGAGGCACAGAGTTAAAACAATTAATTTTGAATCCAGCTGAAGTCAAGAATAAAAATGATGCTATAAAAGATTTTTATTGCTTTGAAATATATATATACTTGAATGCTGACTCACTTGGGCTGAGCCCAACAAACCTGATCCCAGAGTTGCCACTGAAATATATATATATATATATATATATATATATATATATATATATATAAATTAAATATTTACTCTGAGATTTACAGAATTACATACACACAATCATCAAGAGCCTGAAGGTTGCATGAGAACCCCTGGAATGTTTTAGTAGTGGGGGCAAGGGTCACTGACTGACCAATCAAAGTTCAAAATCTTTGGGTCTACATGTGGTGTAGAATTGATGAAAGAGCTGCAAACCCCTGTATCACACCAACCATAAAGCACGGCAGAGGCGCTCTGTTATATATGGAGGGGATTTTGCCAATTGCAAAGTCGAGGATTTGCACAGGCAGATTGAATTAGACCGGCTAACAAAACATAATGCAACATCACGTTATCCTATCTGGAACGTGGCCTGTGGGTGAAGGATTTGTAATCATGAAAGATAATGACCCAAAGCATACTAGTAAACTCTACCAGATGTACATTAAAAGCAAAGAAGAACAATACGTCCTTCAACTGATGTCATGGCTGGCACAATCAGCGGAATTAAATCCCACTGAACTGGTGTGGGATAATCTTGACCAAATAGTCAGAGCTAAAGAACTCACAGGTGTAGCTCACCTCTGGCAACTCTTGCAGGAAAGCTAGGCAGAACTATCTTCAGGCTACCTCCAGTCTTTGGTGGAAAAAATACCAAGAATCTGTGATGCAGTGATAGTGGCAAAAGGGGATCATTTTGATGAATCAAAAGTCTTTTGGAGTTTTGTGTGTTAATTTGTATTCAATATGGCTCAGGACGACTTGTATGTAATATAATGAATAAAACCATTCTGGTGTATAATCATTGACATACTAATCTTGAGAACTGAGTCAGACTTAGAACTTTTTAGCATATACACAGATGTTCTTGTAAGTGTATATATATATATATATATATTAAGTTAGCGCAAAAATAATGTTGTTTTCTCACATATGTTACTATGTGAGAAAACGACATTATTTTTGCACCAACCTAATATATTAATAATAAATATACACTTTTTTTTCCTCACAACTCTGAGTTTCATGCAGAATGCAATCTACAAGTGCTGAATTGTGTTGTGCATCAAATGTAAAGTTGCGCTGCTGGTGAGGAAAAATCTATAGTTATTATTCATATATAATTCATATCTCTATTATTTTAGATTGAACACTATTTTATTAACACCAGCACTCAATGTGCAATTATATATATATATTTATCTGCTGAACACAAGTTTTAATAGCATTAATATTATAATCAGACTCTTTTGATACAATAATAAAGCATTTGTTTTTTTCAATAAAAAAAAAAAAAAAGAAAAAGAAAAGATTGTGGATACCCACCGATAAGCAATTTTCAGAGGAAGGACTCCACCAGTGGAGTTGAGCCAAGAACTCAACTGGGAAAAGAACAAATAGGAGCGCATGGCTTGGATAAGGAACCTGCCAGTAACGAAATCCTCAGACTTTTCCGCCCACCTGGAAAAATTAAGGACATAATCAACTTAATAAAAAAAAAGACAAAGCATTTCAGTTGTATTAACATGTGTGTGTGTGTGTATATATATATATATATATATATATATATATATATATAGAGAGAGAGAGAGAGAGAGGAGGCATGGTGGATAGTGGCTCAGATTGAGGAATTGGAGACCCAAGTTCAAATTCCAGTCAAATCCATTACTTTCACTTATGTGCTAATACCCTTGGGAAAATAATTAATCCTCCTCTTCTCTCTCCAACTATGGGTACATAGCAGGACAGATTGAGTTTTATAGCCTGGATGGCAACTGGTCTAGGAGAAGGACAACTCTGATTTCAAAACCTGTGGAGGGTCGTTTGGGGTCCTTGTTGCACATAGTGCATCAGGTCTCTGTATTCGGCCCTTCAAAAAATGTGGTTGGTACTGCACAAAACCTTCACCACTGTAATCAAATCATATGTACTAGGAACTGAGCTGCTTGTCCCTCATATATCGAATATGACAGAAGAGTCCACCATATATATATATATATATATATATATATATATATATATGAATTAGGATCAAATGCAGATTGGAATCTGACATAATGATGGAATAAGAAACAAATAGGAAATGTTTGTCAATCAATCAAGTTTCACTTTTTATTAAATCTTTTCAAAGAAAAATTATATTAATGTTAGTTTAAAAGAGCTGTATGTATATATGATATATGATTGAGCAATGCAAATAAAACAACACAAAAGTAAAAATACGACAATTTCTTTCTTCTTTTTCTCTATATCTCTTTCTCTGACAAAGCTTTAACAAAAGTGTAATTTGTTATAGATAGTTCCTATTTGTTATTTATTCTATCATTCTGTTGGATTAGGATCTACATTTGATCCCAACTATATATATATATATATATATATATATATATGCACACACACATAGACACCGTAATTTCTCAAAAATAATACGCATTTTTTTTTTTTACTGTAAATTACAGGTGATAGTAGGGGTGCATATTATAAATAGGTTTAAACAAAATATTTTTTCGTTATTGATTTATAATAATAAATACATACTTGTTCTAAAATAACAAAGATATTATCCCAATTTTCATTTTAAATCCAACAATAATAATTGTAATATTTTTTTGTCAATAAATTTATGTTTATCAGTAACCGCATTTTTTGACAAGAAAATAAAAATCTATACAAAGGACAATTTTAAGGAAAAGAAGATATCAAGTTAACAATTTATTGAAATTTTAATTTTCATCATCATCATCATCATCACCACTTTCTATAATAGAATCAATATTTAAATTGTCATTAAAAAAATTATTATTCGCAATATTATCTTTGTCCTGTTCATAATTATCTTAGGACTCTTCATTCTCTTGCTAAAGGATGTCATCTTCAGAGCCATTCCATGGCTGTCGTGAGAAAACACTTCTTGAAACCTCTTTTTATAACATCCTCGCTACACTTCCGATCTTTGAATTTCAACATACAAATGCGTATGTATATAGACAACAGCACACATATACATATATATGCCAAGTCCCATACTGTCCACATATGTTTATGTCTGTATGAGCCCCGGCGGACGAGCGTGTGTGTATGTGTGTCTGCATACCTCAACGGGTGTACGGACATGCATCTATGTTTGCGTTAGCATGAGTGACATCACAACAACGATTCCCCCCCACTTCGATAATAACACCAATACATGCAATCTACATAAACCCTAAATTTTAAAAAATTAATCAGTTTGTCTGACGATCGCAAAAGCATAAAACCTAGGGTCACAAACTCACATCAATCCAATCATATATATATGTATATATACATATATGAAGAAAAATATACGGAAAAAACAAACAAAAATCCTTAGATGCAATTATGCTGTTTTAATGTTAATATAATGTCAACGTTGGACGTTTTGGTCTAATAAACCATCTTCAGGACATATTCATAAAATATAATTAACATTATCAATTCAACATGACAAAGACGATGGACATTGACATTATATTTAACATTTATTTAACATATATTTTTCTTCATACTGTCGGATCTATATCCATATATTTGCTTACATATATATATATATATCTATCTTTCCTATTTTCTACAATATTTTCACACATATATATATATATATATATATATATATATATATATATTCAGTTGTATGGATATGAGTTTGTAACCCTGAGACCATTTTTCTGGTTTACTGAAACAATTTGAGGTTATGAGTAACTTGAATATCTTTCTCATGTACATCAAGTTTTCCTTTTATTTTCTAAATATGTTATATTTTAATGATTAAATTACTTGTAAAATGAATCACAGCGACTTCAAATGTGATGTTTCTATAAATACATGGGTGAAATTGCGACTAATTTCAAAGTGCTTACCTTTTTGGGAACATGTGAACATCCCATCGTTC
>OZ010604.1:48102399-48204899 GCA_963932145.1 Acanthosepion lycidas
ATCTCGGTTTCAAGTGCGACCATTTCTTAAATTTCACATTTTCTCTTCTTTCCTTCATTATTAAAAGTTGTATGCACCCGTATATAACTTTTTAAAATAGCCAAACTGTGGCAAGTTTTACCGCAGACTGATGTCAATCATTTTGATTCACATGAATGTTATTTTGCGGAACAGATGTCTCTTGAGACACGCAAGTGAGGGACAGTTTTCCGCATACGTCACAGTTCACATGGTGACCTTGTAAACCTGGTGCTTGCTGGACTTTTTTCACCCTTATGAACTGATCGTTTGAAAGCAGCAAACTGAATACAGCTATATTCAAAGGATTCTATACCATCATGAATCAGTTGGCGCCACTGACTTCTGTCCATTGCCATTGTTTCCCATTGATTTATCGATATGCTGAATTGCCACAGGCAACCTTTTACAAAGTCCTTAAATCTTTTCTTAGGTTTTGATGCATTTCTTTTGCCTTTTACCTTATTTCACTGTAAAACAATTGCTTTGGCAGACGACTGTCATCCATTCGAACGACATGACCAGGCCATCGAAGACAACTTTTCATAACCAAGGATTCAATGCTTGGCAGTCTAGCTTTCTCTAATTCTAAAGAGAAAGCTCTCTTGCTCTCTCTCTCTCTCTATATATATATATATATATATATATATATATATATGTGTATTAATTAGTACATATATGCATACCTACGTCTTTGGCGTATGACTATAGTTTCATTGGGTGTGTATATATTTGGGCAGCAATCCCTCTTTCATCCTAGTTTCATTGTGCGATTATTTTTTTTAACTAAATATGTAGATTTTTATATATATATATATATAGTAATGGGGGTGTTTTTTTAATTTCAGAACAGAGTCAGCAGGCTGTGGCAGTCTTTGGAATTTTTTTAAAAATCCGTCCCACATATATAAAAATCTATATAATCAGATAACCCCCCCCCCCGCCTCCGCCAAAAACAAAAAAATTGTCCTTGATAATGACTAACAGATTAGTTAAAAGCACTCATATGCATAGGTCATTTGGACAGTTTTTACACACTATGTCCAGAAAGCAATCAGTCATCATTCATCTTCAATAAAACTTGTACACACACAACACACAGAAAAGAGGTTATATTTTGCTATTAAATCTAAATAAATAGTTCACTTGCCAGTAATTTACACCTGATGAGATGTACTTGATATGCGTTGAAACATGACTACAATTGTGTAGTGATTTTGACATGTTTTCGATGTAATATCCTAAAATATATATATATATATATATATATATATATATATATATATATATATATATATACACACACACACACAGTGTATGTGTCTTTATATGTATTTAGATATGTATAAAATTATACATAATGAGATATGTGCATAATTTATGTATTTCTGATTTAAAATTTAATAGCATATATTTTTTTTATGAGTTAGAATTTCTCAACTTTTGGTAAAGTTTCACCTTTACCCAAACATTTTTTTTAATTCCTGCTTTGCACCAGATGCTAGTATTTAAATTGGGTGAAAACCCAGATTTTGAAGGCAAATTTAGAAAGCTGGAAAAGCCATGACACTTGGGCAATTAGCAGGTCATGACCTTTCTGCCCTCATTTTGGCATTACCCTGAATAAACACAAGCTGAGCAAATAATCAATAAAATTAAAATAAAATCTGCTTCACCTGTTCATTAATCCAAAGCTAATTACCTGCAATTGTTGGGTGTATCAAAAGTATTTTCCTTTTCTAAAAACCTTTACTCAAAAGATTATTTTATATACACATTTATGGTTTATCTATGACTGCATTAGAACAGATCTCAATGGTTGAACCAGCGGATGAAGAGGGCTACGCATGACAGACATGCTACAGAAGGCATCACTTGAAATTATAATAGAGTCAGCAGCAGTTCATTGCATTACAATAACTGGATTCTGTATGTCTCATTTCATTTGTGCCACACAGGAAGGTCATGAAATCAAGTGTGTTGGTTACCTCTGGGTAATTTGAGATCCACCTTAAACAAATTCATGACATTGGCAGTTTCTTCTAATCTGATTTTGTTTCAGTTGCAAAACCAAACAGCGATAGGTAATGGATGATAGGAGTAGGTTTTGCTGAAACTGGAAGTTTCTAGTCTTGAGCCTGCACAAATTTAGTCATCAACACCATCATCATAAAGGAAGTGATCAGGAAAGAAGAAATTAAATTCTTGGATACAAGATAAAGCTGATAACTGCATTATAGTATTATTATTGTTATATATTAGGATTGTGGTGAACGTGCATCAGTACAAATGCAAAAGAGGTTCTGAATCGCATGCAGACATGTCTGTCAACACCAATCACATCCTGGGTTTTCCCTCCAGTTAGCAGTAGAATAGATTGGCATGTCCAGATACAGGCCTCTCTGCAACTAGTCTAGATCCAGCTTTCTTTCAACTGTCAACAAAACAGACAGCAGTGGGCAGTTGGCAAGACTGAGTGTCTTGCGAAGTCGGCCCCTTGGATATTTTATTCCTCAAGTTGCCTGCAACCTGTCATGCTGTGATTTCTGAGACATTATTGTTTTTGTTTCCTATCTTTCTCTTCTCTGCCTGTTATCCCATAGTTCTTGGGAGAGCAATCTGTTAGGTATTTCTCCCAACCTCTACACACTTGCTGTGTTTTACAACAAAGATGTAGCAAAAGTATTTGAACTTTTTGGAAACCTTTATTCCAAAGCTTGTTTCATATATACATCTAAAGACTATGACTTCACTATCTTATAATTCTGCTCATTCCTTAGCACCTATGTTCTACCTTGTAAAAGCTTACTTGTCCCCTGCCCCAAAATTTAGCTTGCCTGTCCCCTGTCCACAAATTCTTGATATAGCAGAAGCAGACAGAATAAATCTCTAACCCATTTTTTTTAAGCTTTGGCATGCCTCATTCTGGGGTGTACTGAAGTTATATATGTGTTTCCAAAAGGAAAAGAATGATAGTGGAAGCAATAATGTTCTTGTATGTTAAACATCTGCTTCTGTGAAATGGTATTGTAATATGAAATATGCCGACCCAAAATAATAAAAAAATAATAAAATTAATAAAAATAAAAAATGAAATTAAGAATGAGAAAAATAAAAATAAGAAAAACAAGAAAAACAAGAAAAATAATAAAAATAAAAAAAAAATAATAAAAATAAAAATAAGAAAAAATAAAAATAAAAAATAAGAATAAGAATATAATAAAAATAAAAATAAGAAAAACAAAAAAAGAACAATAAAAAATAATAAAAATAAAAATAATAAAAATAATAAAAATATAATAAAAATAATAAAAATTAAAAATTAAAATAAAAATAAGAAATAAGAAAAATTAAAATAATAAAAATAAAAATTAGCAAAAACCATAGAATTTCCACATCATTAAAAGAACTTATTTGAAAAATGATTATAATGCAATGTGCAGTATATGATTGTATGGACATTTAAAGAATGCTTACAATTTATCCCACTTAAAATGTAAAGTCAACATGTCAAGTATTAACTGTAGGATTTCTATAAATCCAGCTAGTTTATTTATATTATTACATATTAAGAGTTTTATGAAAGTATTCTAATTTTTTTTTTTTTTTTTTTTTTTTTACAAACCTTTATTTCTAAGGTTATTTCATATATCCACCTAAAGTTATGACTTACCGATCTTCTTAATATTCATTGTCAATAATAATCAGTTGTACCTTTTGTAGCAGATGTTATAGTTACAGATACGAGTATTAAGAATTTTGGTCATTTGGTGGCATTAGTTTAAACTGAATGTCAAAAGATGCTTAAGGAATTTGAGAACTTAAAAAAAAAACAAAAAAAAAAAACTATTAACTTAATTAACTTTTTTTTTTAATCATTTCACCCCAAGCAAGGCAGGATTGCCACTCATAGACAGGGGGGGGGGTTACAGGGAGTGAAAGTGAGAGAAAAGACTGAGTATAGAGAGGATTGAGGAAAGGACAAAAGATGAACAGGATTCAAAAAGATAGCAATTGATGTATTTAAATTTTTGAAGATTGTAGTTAACAGTGAAGCAAGTAAACAGAAAGAATTTACACAGGTGGGAAGTGCGAGAAAAGAATTGTTCAAGTAGAAGATATTTTAACAGTAAACAGGTGGGTCCTAAGTGCCAATATAGTAGCATGCTTAAATTCATATCATTTTTTATTGTTTTGAAATTCTGGGATGTTGTTGTTATAATGTTTTAACCATTGTGCCTTCTGACCTTCATCAAAAATTCCCTGATGAAGGCCAGAAGGCACAATGGCCGAAACATTGTAATAACAACAAAAATAAGGACAATAGTCCACATGTAAATAACAAAAGAATATCTTGCAATACTGTACTAAATTGATTTAAGTATTTTAAGTGTGAGGAATTGTCATATGAAATATAGCCTAAATGCATAGGTCATCAGTTGTCAATTAGGATATTTTTAAAATGCAAGGTAAAAATCCTGACTACCTGAGTTTAAAAAAATATCAGAATAGTTCGGATCATTAGACTGATTGATCTGGATCATTGGAAAATATAAAAATTGAGCATCACATGAACTAAAATAAAAAAATTAAATAAAATCGTTTTGATGCAATATATTTTGGTGGATTTTGCTCATCTAATTGTAGAAATTGCACATTAAAATTTTTTTTTTTTTATACAAAATTCAATAATTCTACAGATTATTATTTTTTTTTTTTTTTTTTTTAATTGTAATTTAAAAAAGAAATCACTTATTAAAACAAACTGTAAACCAAGTTCAACAACAATGGCTAAACAAAAGGTGAATTGGTGGATTGTAGTGTAAAAATAGTTTTAAATCAAACAAAATGAAGTTTTAAATATTTTCACTGGATTTTAGACTAACAGGTTTGGGAAATACAGTAAACATCTTAATTTCTTGCCAACCAATCCAACTTGAATTCATGAAAAAGCCAAATTAATTTAATACTTTCTTTTCTTTGTGATATTTTTTGATAATCTTCATCTTCACAGCATTTTTACAATGACAGTTTATGAATTGCAATTAACATGTTATAACAGTTATATACTGTATAAAGAGGATCTGTTTTAGGAATGAATTCTTTTAGTTTTTAATGGAAATAACAAAAAAGGTTTCTTTTTTTTTTTTTTTTTTTTTTGAAAACTTCATTTTATGAGGCAAATCTGACTTCTCCCCGAACAGCTGCATTGTAACTTAAAAAAAAAAAAAAAAAATTAATAAAGACTACTGCTTCTTAAAATGTTTTTTTGTTTTTTTTTTAAACAGTGGAATTAATGTCTACACACCTAAAGATTGAAAGTCTTAAAGAAAAAAAAACTGTATTCATGTTATAATCAGGGGAAACTGTTTTCAAGTCAAGCTTGATTTAAAATTAGGCTAAGAGAAGCCATTACTGCAAAGCAAAGCTCAGTTTCCCTACTTAAGAAATTCACATCTTTCAATGTAGCCTTTGAGATTCTATATTTGCTAAATTTATTTTTATACTCAAAATTTAAACTTTTAAGCAATTAATGATTTTTTTTTTTAATTTCACTGTTTAATTTTTTTTTAAATTCATTAATTCCACTATTTAAAAAACAAGAATGTCTATTCAAACACATGGACCCACAAAATATGTTTATAGCAATAAGTAATAATATAACTACAATAATAAGAAATGATACGTGATTAAAGAATGTATGAATTGCTTAAAAAATAATGTGTGTACATAAATAGAGTCAGATGTGTGTGTGTGCATATATATATATATATATATATATATATATATATATATATATATCTTACTTATTATAAAACGCAGATTGTGTGTGTGTACGTTTATATATTGAATCAGATTTCCTACATTTTTCAACCGATTTCAACAAAACTTCACAGGACTACGTAAAATTACCTAGCAGTGGTTCTGACAGTGCCAAAAATTGGAGAAAACACAACTGTTTTTGCACGAAATCACTTTGAAAACATGATTAAGAGGCATTAATGAAAGGGAGACAACTCATATCGAGTTATATTTATTAATATTGAGTTATCGAGTTATACTTATAAAACCCAGGTTGGTTGTGTGTGTGTGTGTGTTCATTTATATATGGGATCGTATTTCCTACATTTTTCAACCGATTTCAACAAAACTTCACTTTTTTTTGGCAGGTAGTGTTTCTTATTATCTTGCACACTTTTTTTCTTTATTTTTACATTCAGAATGCTTTAAAAATTCCATTTACACGACAATTGTTTATAATAAAATTCTATTCAATTGGTAGACTCATAACGATTGAAAACAATGTTTTTGTTTGAGTTTGACCAATTCGTAAAAAAAAAAAAAAAAAAAAAAAAAACTAATTAAGACATGCGTGTCCGTCAACCTTAAACAATAATCTTTGTCAATTTTATTTTTCAGTCTACAAATCTCTACTCCTATTCAAGAGACTGAGGAGGAGCATGTCTACAATAGCAGATATAATCAAAGTTTTAAGAAATACATTTATATAAAATTGTAAGAGAGATATTTAAAGAAAGATGAAACAGAAAAAAAAAAAAATATTTAAAACCCATTCACAGAATAAGTAAACTAATATTGCTAGAGAATGTCAATTTCAATGTGGTTGGTTCTAAATAGTTGTAAGTTATTCTAGGACATTCAAAGTCATTAACATTCTTGGAATAATAGTATGGTACATCAATTAACCATTAACTGTCGCCACAGTAGCAACCATCTTGTTGAAAATGAAAGAAGATTCTAGACTTTAGAGATACCATAGACTTTACTGTAAAGGTTATGCAGTCATTAAGAAAATACTAACCATCAACTATAAGAAGACACAAACTAGGGTATTTAGCAAAAGAAAAAGACCAGAATATGCATTACGCATAGGAGATACCAAAACGAAACAAATATAGAAGTTTAAATGTCTGGGAAGTGTTTCAACAGACAATGGAAAATGCAGGACTGCAATCAGAATGTGTATAAAAATAGAAAAAAAACTTATAGCTAACAAAAAAACGTATTAAGTAACAGGAAAGTTTGGTTAAAAACAAAGAAAATAGTGCTATATACTGTAATTTCTCGAAAATAATACACATCCATAAATAATATGCATCCCAACAAATGATCCAAAAATTAAGAAGGGTGTTCCAATAACTCGGACCAATTTTAAATGTGAATTAAGTTTAAGCATCTAACAATATTTTTTCTCTTTTTCTTTTCAGACTTAACAACTTTCAAACATGGAAAGATTAACAATCAAACAACGTGTTAAAGTTTCAAGAGTGCAATTGGAAAAAATTGTTTGTAAATTAAAAAAAACTGGGTTGGTGGCAGATGTAAAAACACCATTGTGTACTCATTTATGCCGTTCAGTTGAAAACATTGCTGCAGTGCACAAGAATGTGGCTGAAAATCCAGATTTATCGTCATGTGCAGGAATTGAACCTCTCCACAACAATGTTATGTTGTTTTCAATTGCACTCTTAGTTGGTCAACCAAAAAAAAATCGTGAAGTGTGCAAAATCCATTTCTGTTTGTACATCCATTTTCATAATAAGCTTCAATAATTTTAACATGCTGTTTGATTGTTAATCTTTCCATGATTGAAATTGCCAAAGAATTAATTTATTAAATCTGAAAGAAAAAGAAAAAAAAAAAATCATTAAACGCTTAAACTTAATTCACATTTAAAATCGGTCCAAGTTATTGGAACATCCTTTATATCTATCACTAGGTATAATATGCATCTATAAATTTTGTCAAGAAAAAAAAAAAAAAAATTATGAAGATATTTTGTCGACCTTGACATTGAGAATAAAATTGAAACAAAGAGGCTAAAATAATGTTGAAAATTACCGTGCGGTTTTCCCGATAAATATAACATTTTATTTTACCACCAAAATGTCATCAAAATGTGAGTTATAGTGCCAATTTTAAACAAAAAGTAATAGAATTAACAGAAAAAATAGGAAACAGAGCTGCAGCTGGAGAATGAGTTGAATGAGGCTAATGTACATTTTATGGAGAAAGAATAAAAATGAACTAAAAAAGTGTAACTCAAATGCCAAAGTTATAGGTTGAGGAAGAAAAGCTCAATATCCAGATATGGAACAAAGTTTAGTTGAATTTGTGAAGTAAAGACAATCAAGTAGTTGTTCTGAAGTACTGTGGAAATAAGGATGAAAGCAAAAGAACTTATGAAAACCATGTATCCTGGAAATATATTTAAAGCTTCAGCAAACTGGTGTTTTCTTTTTATGAAGAGGTTTGATATATCTATTAGGAGAAGAACATCTATAGCCCAGCGTCTGCCTGATGACTACGAAGATAAGTTTTTGAATTTTTCAGAGTTTTGTTATTCAGCTAAGAAAAAAGCATAACTATCCTTTAGGCTGTATTGGAAATGCTGACCAAATACCCTTGACTTTTGATGCACCTTGTTTACAAACTCTAGAATTCAAAGGGGTGAAATCTGTTCCAGTAAAAACAACTGGAAATGTGAAGAATAGGTTCAAAGTGATGCTTAAATTGTTATCTTGATATCCTCTTTTCTTCGAAATTGGCCTTTTTATAAATTCTTTATTTTTTGCCAAATAAAATGTGGTTATTGATAAACAAATTTATTGACAAAAAAATGTTACAATTATTATTGTTGGGTTTTAAATGAAAATTAGAATAATATCTTTCTTATTTTAGAACAACAAGTACATATTTATTATTATAAATCAATAACTAAAAATATTTTTGTTTAAACCTATTTATAATATGCACCCCTATTATCACCTGTAATTTACAGTAAAAAAAAGTGTGTATTTTCGAGAAATTACAGTAATATCAATCCTTCAATATGATACTGAATACTGGACAATTACCTCAAAGATGAAGAATAGACTTAAGGAGACAGAGATGTGGTTGGACAGAAAGAAAATACCATAGAAGAAATACAGAAGTTTTTAGAAAAATTCAAGCAAAAAGTAAACTTAAAATCAGAAAGAGGCAGTTGAAAATTTTGGAAGACAATGAAAAAAAATGGCTTAGAAATTTTGTCACTCACAGGACATATCAAAGGCAAAAGGGGCAGTGCAAAATAGCTGGCCAAACAGGGAATGCAAAAAGACAAACATTCCTAAGAACTACAAAGGATAAAAAGTTATGGAGAGCCATGATCGATCACATTCTGAAGGGACATGGCATATAGAAGAAGTAGTAAAAAGTTCATCTGTAGACAGTTTATTCAAAAGTGCCAAAGGGAATTAAACATGGCTCAATAATGAACCATCCTCAATCTGATGCCCCTCAAAAGGTTTCCAGCTGTGTTGCAAACAGGATTATAAGAATGATAAGGAAGGAGCCAAAAATTATTCTCAAAGAGTTAACAAAAGATATCAGAGCAACAGTTACACCAGCAAATTGTGTGATCTTGCAGCATATGAAAAATACATTTGAAGCAATCTCATATGGAGGCACCTTTGAAATTTGCGATGAAAAATAGATACCTATTGAAATATTCTTTGAACTGATGAACCAAAGATAATTATTTGGACTCAAGAAAAATGGTAATGATAATATTAGCCATTCCCTTATAAGGAAACATTTGGCATTCATTGACCAAGCAGCCAATACTACTTTCAGTTCAAATTTTATAAATCTTTCTCTTAAAATAATTTTTCAGGAAAATAAGCTCCTCAAGCTCATTGGCTGTTATCGCTCTTTCCAGTATTGATGAGAGTTTCCTTCATAACCTTTTATTTGAAGGAGGGTGGGATGTCAACCTATTGATTATATCATTATTTTCTCTTTGAGTTACATGTGCTATCCATTTTAGTTGTTGCTGCTGTTGGTAGTCTTCATGTAATGTGGTTTATTTTATCTGGTTCAGTTTTTCGTTTGTGAATCTGTAACACCAGTCCACAAGGTTTGAAGAAGAACGATTTTTGCCACGATACATAGGCCTCATTCACTCAAAACCATTTTTTAACCATTGATCTTAGATAGTTCTTGTATGCACATGATAGCTTATATATATATATTCTGGATGGATTTGGTACCATGTATAACATCCATATGAAAGTCTTATTCTGATGAGGTAACATGACTTCAATTTTCAGGTTAATGTTTTGGCTTTGTAGCAATTGGTGGTGTTGGGCAAAACTATCTCTAGCACAGTCTATTCAGTTTCTATATCTCCTATACTAAATTTGCTATATTTGATCCATAAAGAATGAAAAATATAAAAAACAAACACTGCCCGAATTGATAGGTTCACCTATCGTCCGGTTTACATTCCTCCCCGGTTTTGAACAGGAGTAGAGGTTTATACCTTGTTTCCTGTTTAGGATTGGCTTTCCAGTTTCTTCTAAGGTCTTTTCATTCTCTTTCACTCCCAGTATCCTCTTGCATCTTAGTGGCATTATTGCTTTACTTGGTGTGAATTGATGATATTCACTAACTGCCCCACGTGGTCGGATGTGGCACAAGGCCGAGTTTATTGTGGGGTTTTGAGCCTGTATGCTCGGGCAAAAATTCCCCGTATACCCCATAAAAATGGGGTTGGGTAGCTGTCTACCACCCCAGATAAGACTATGTTCTTTGGCATAGCCTCGTCTGGGTTCCTCTCTATACAGAGGCAGAGAGTTTGACAAGCTTACTTCCAAAGTAATCTGTAAAGTGATCAGTGTGAATTAATTTAAAAGAAAAGCAATTGTACCAATTAACCAAATTTAAGCCACCCCATTACTGATGGCATTATAAAAAGAAAAGAAACATAAAATTAAGCTAAATATGTTATATTATACTGTATTAAAGAATTCTACCAATTCTATGAATTAAAATGCCTTTTGTGTATTGCGTAGCAGCTTGAAATGTGAAGTCAGAGAGCAGGGTTCAAATTCCAGTCAACTTCTTTACTTCTACTTATGTGCAGATACACTTGGGAAAAGTATGAAACTATCTGTACTCCCCACTTATGGGTTAAATAATGTAACATTGTTATCTCCCACCCCCAAAAAATATTAATACAATATTCTTGCAAAAATAATTCTTAAAATCAAAAATATCTTTTGGCTTCAAATAACCTACAAAAGGTTAATAAACCATAAAAAACATAGTATAATTATAATCTATTGATTTGTTCTGTTTGAGTACTTTTAATTATCTTGGTCATTATCAAGAACTGTATGTTATCTAAATTACTGCATTGTTAATAGTTTTAGATCCTAATATATATACTCCACCCCAAGACTGACTGAAGAAAAGGGTTTGGATGTCAATCTTGAAAAATATGCGACTCCTCTATAAACTATCCAAGAGCCGGAAACAAATATGAAATTCTTTCTAAATCAAGTAATAAGAATGTCTTCAGAAAAATGATGGTTTTAATAAATTAAATCCATTTTTGTACTAAAATCATTTCCACTTAAATCTTTTAGTATTTGCACTTTTGTCTGTAGATGCAAACATCTGAGTGAATAAAAATTTTTGGGAATTCATTTAATAAATCCTAACCATGAGAATTTGTAATGCATCTTTAGAGTAAAATCATATATAATATATTTCTGTCTATGCTTTTAATATTTGCCATGTCAATATAGATGTATTCATTAGTCTGAATGGAAATAATGATGAATTTTATAAATATTATTCAAAAGTAATTTGCAACATATTTTATAGCAAAAACATTTCGAATACCTTTTTATCATAATATCATTTGCAATGAATTCATGTAGCAAAGTCATTTGCAATGAATCCTTGTAGCAAAGTCATTTGCAATGAATCCTTGTAGCAAAATCATTTCCAATGCATTTTCATAGTAAAATCATTCGCAATGCATTTTTATAGTAAAATCATTTCCAATGCATTTTTATAGTAAAATCATTTCCAATGCATTTTTATAGTAAAATCATTTCCACTTCATTTTCATAGTAAAATCATTTCCAATGCATTTTTATAGTAAAATCATTTGCAATGCATTTGCAGTGCATTTTTTCTATACTCTTAATATCTTAGTAACTATGAAATCATTAATTCGTTTACTATTATCAATGATGGTTTGCAACACATTTTTATAGCAAAATAATTAATTTCTTAAAATGTTATTTGTATTTATTTTGTCACTATGTAATGTTTTATAATGAATGAAAATTTGGGGGGGGGGGGGTTGGTTTAATAAATTTATAGTAGTGACAATTTTCATAGTGAAATCATTTGCAACTTCAGTTTCATCTTAAAACCACTGCCAATACATACAGTAAAATCATTTATAATCTATTTTTTGTTTAATATTTTTATTATATATATATATATATATATATAATGTTTTCTTTGTGCTATTACAAAGATGAAAGATCAAAGGATTTTTTTTATGTAAAAACTATTTTAATCTTGTTTCTCTGGTATCAGTGGGGGAACATAAATTAGTACTTATTTTCCTGAAAAATTGTTTTTTTAAGGACAAGATTTAAATTTCAACCAATAATAGTACCATCTGCTCAGTCAATGAATGCTGAACATTTCCTTGTAAAGAAACAGCTAATATTACCATTACCTTTCTCTAAGACTGTGACAGACCTCTCTTTTCATAGATAAAAGAGAATACTGGGGACTGGGAGTCAAAAGTAGGTATAGTGTAATGAAAACCAAAACATGCACATTCCTCAAGTCTTACCATATACCTCCTGGTCTTCTGGTACTCTAAGAGTGAGGTTAACAGGCACAAGGCCATAAATTATGAGAATGCGTACTTGTCTGGGAGGGTCTATTTATTCAGGTGACAAAAAGAGCAGAAATAGCAAGTATAACACTCAAGCCAAGAGCTGAGAACAGACAAGCAAGCTGCAACGAGTGAAGAAACAATACTTGCAACTCGACAACATGAAAAGTATTTATAGGATTTCTCTTCCAAATCCTGCTACTTCTAATACTCATCTTATATTACTAACAGAAATCTGGACATAATGAGATGATGTTGAATTTCAGCGAGAAGATAGAGAAATGGGAGAAACACCTGTTTTAGTTTCTGCCTTTTTCTATACATTACACTACGATCAATTTTATTATGCATGTCACGGTTTCCACAATAAAATTGATATTAACTAACCAATACTGGTAAACACACACACACACACATATATATATATATATATATATATATATAAATAAATAAGTAACAAAACTTTTGGTAATCTGTATGGATAATCCCAAGGAGGATGAAATCCTGAGAGCTGAATGTTAAGTCAGAGTGAATAATTTAATTTAAAGAAAAACAGACCACTTTAAGACTCCATTTGTTATAATTTATTTCACCAGAGAATTTTATTTTTCTCTAGATCTTCAGGCTTCACTTTCAAAGGTGAAATGAAAAATGAATTTAAAATTTACACTTTTTACAGGCAGTATTAAGCTTATATAAGTTGACATAGAAGGTGGTGAGGAATAGTGTGAGAGACATGGTCAAGTTTAGAAAGCGACGGGAGAGTTTTAAAATTTATTTTTATTACAATACTTAATATTAAGGAAGGAGGGGATAAGGATCAGACATTGACCTATTTAATAGGTCAACTCAACATAAATGATATGGGGGAAATATATATATATATATAAATACACATATACCTACATTTATAGTGCAACTCAGAGTTGTTTTTTAAAAAAGAATTTCTTATAAAACAACCATATTAAATAGTTCATTTACCATTTGTGCCTGATGAATTGGATAATCATGAAATTCTAAGTTGCACAGATATATATGTATTTATTAATATATAGTTTATAGCTCTGTTTAACTACATTGAACACTGTTTTGTTTACACCTTATTTAATTGCTCATCTATATGCATACGTTATCACACACATATATAGTTGCTAATATCTTGTTATTTAGTTTATGTTTATATATATATATATATATATATATATATATATATATATATATAAATAAATAATCGACTCTCCCGTCGAGATTCGACGTATGAGGGTCAAGCAGATCAGTTTCCAGGAAACCGACAGCCCGACACCGGCACATGAGATTTGATTATAGTGGTGAAGGCCACGTGCAGGGCCATCCACACTTTTTGGAGGGACGAATACAGAGACCTGATGCACCGAAAGCCACAATGTTCCCAAATAACCCTCCGCATGTTTTGAATTCAGAGTTGTCCTTCTCCTAGACCAGTTGCCATCCAAGGCTATAGAACCCAGTCTGTCCTGCTATTTTACCCATAGCTGGAGGGAGAAGAAGAGGATTCATACGTTTCCCAAGGGTATTAGCACATAAGTGAATGTAATGGATTCGACTGAGGAGGCACGGTGGAGTAATGGATATCGGCTTGGATTGAGGAATCGGAGAGCCAAGTTCGAATATATATATATATATATATATATATATATATATATATATATATATATATATATATATATACAAGACCTGCTCACAATTAAAAAAAAGCACAAATGAAAGATATCTTTCTCTTACCTGATTTTCTCCACAATAGCCCCTGCTAGCATGCATAATTGTAAAATGAAAGGCATTATCCAAGGATGACTCTCATTTATCATTCATAATAGAAGAGTCCATAACATATAGAAGACCTGATCAAAAAGTATTGGGACTGTTGCTGTGATAATGGAGCTAAAGTACGCAGACTGAAGTCACTTGGCACAGATTAGGCCCTGAACTTTGTCGCACATGCACCTGAAGTTATAACATTCTTGCTCACTCTTTTTGCTTGGAAGGAAAGTGTGTAGAGTGTGGTTGTCTCACCACATGAGAGAGATTCTATCAGTGATCATGACTTGTGCAGCTGTTTTTGGCCAAGCACAACATTCCACAGGTCTGACAACCACCATATCCCCCAGATCTCATCCCTTGCAATGTTTTCCTCTTCAAAAAACACATCACATTTTAAAGGAACAAGATTTCAAGATGCCAAGGAAATCCAAGAGAATGCAATGAGTCAGCTTCACACTATCCCAGAAAAGGAGTTCCAGGAATGCTTCCATCAATGGAAACAAAACTGGATAAAAATGTGGCTACAGAAGGCAACTACTTTGAAGGAGATTAAATGCTGAATTGATATGTATTGTAGTTTTCTTTTTATAGCACCAGTTTTGATACTTTTAGATCAGACCTCCTATATATATTTTTATTATTTTTAGTGGATACACATATTTGAGTAGCTGCGCGATTTATTTTCAACACTATTTTATTTGTGTACTGGCCTGAACATTCAAGAAATTTTAATAAAAAATAAATGCGCCTTCTGGCAGGATTGGAACCTGTGTCCCCCTTTGCAGTTATATATACGAGTTAAAAGTTAACAAACAACAATATACAATAGTTATAAAAGAACCACATTCTGGCACATAATTATTTATACTCAATAACCTTTAGAATAATTTAAAGCATAACCATTTCCACATAACCATCAGGATAACACAAATCAGAAATACCCAAACTTATTATCTATAATGCCCGATTGATCAGGATATATAAATAGTCAAGCTATCACTCAACAGCACTTAACACACATGGCCTGAAGATGGTGTTCAAGCATGAAATGGATTGTTGTCATTTGGTGCTGACCTCAGTGTTCACCAATATTTACATAATATTTCCCTGCTATTGATCACTTTTACCAGTAAATATAGCATACTTTAAAAAAAAAATCTTATATATATAAATATATATATATAGTGTATTATGACAGCAGATCATTATTTAAAAATATATTATCAAATATAACAGACAATGAATGTCTATTATGTCTGATTATGAGCCGTTCTAATGTTCAAATGTTTGCTTTAATTTCAGGTGAAAATAAAGACGAAAATTTTCCAACATTTGGATATTTACATTATTTGGACCATTGTCCAAATAATGTAAATCTTTGTCGTCATATTTATTACAACGTTTCGGCCGTTGTACACTCTGGCCTTCTTCAGGTGGTTGGAATATCGAACTTAACCCTTTATTTCACTCACTGAGGTAGACTGTGCCTTTATCCACTGTGCCATGTGTCCTCAAGGACACATGGCACAGTGGATAAAGGCGTTGGTTAGATCGAGTGACAGGACCCAAAGAGTGTGAGTTCAATGCCCGGTTAAGGCAGTGGAGAACTTTCAGAGGGAAATTAACAGGAGATAACCGATAACTGACATCCATTAAACATGGCACGTGGAACTAGAACAGTCTACCCCAGTGAGCGAAATAAAGCGTTAATTTTGACATTCCAACCACCTGAAGAAGGCCAGAGCATACAACATCCGAAACGTTGTAATAAATATGGCGACAAAAATGAGGACAATAGTCTGAATAATGTAAATAATGTACATAATACCTCATCTCAGAAATATAGAGAGATACATTTCGATATTTTTTTTATTAATAGTAATAAGCTTTCAATTCACATGGGTCAGTTTCAGAGTGGTTATGCAGACATGAAACAAAGATATCCACTGTCAAAGATGATATTTTGACAGAGAAAATTGCTATGTGACGACAACAGTCACGGAATTGCAGACGTAGATCATAAGTTCAAGATGTGGTTCTATGACATTGTACCACACGAGAGGCAGAAATATTACAACAGAACCAATGTCTCGATGCAATATAATGTGTTGTGACTAATTTGAAATGTAATTTTGTTGTGTGGGGGTTACTTTGTTTTAATATAGATGGCCTCCAATATCTGAAGGTTCTTTTTACTGTGTGTATGTGTGAGTATTATCATGTCAACTAATATCTGTCTAATATTATGTACATAGCTATGTTTTTCTAAGAAATGTTGTTTAATAGAACTAAGATCAGAAAGGAGACAGCACCCAAAATTAAAGCAAACATTAGAACGGCTCATGATCAGATGTAATAGACATTCTTTGTCTATTTAATAATATATATATATATATATATATATATATATATATATATACACGCACACAGAGACAAGAATAACAGAGTGGAAAAAAAATCTGTGTATGATGTTCCAACTTCTACAAGGACTTCAGAAGAAATTAATGCTTTTATTGGCGGAAATATATACTACAAGTTTTAACCTGTGAAAATTTTTTAATGAATTTTAAATCTTCAGTTAATGATTGTATAAGCTCATGGTGAGTTGTACGAAAATAAAATAATAGTAGAAATTCCCCCATTGTATCATTAATTAATTGATCTTAACAACTTTAACAAAAAATTGCAATAACAATCATAAATATGAATGCTGGTCATTATTTTAAGCAGTAAGGGGATACAAATGAAAAGATTTGAAATTGACAACTTCCCCTTTATAATTTATAAATCCCCTAACACATTATTGAATATCTGAGCTTAACAACTATAAGAAAATATTGCAATAACAATCATAAATATGAATGCTGGTTGTTATTTTAAGAAGTAAGGAGGTACAAATGAAGATTTGAAATTGACAACTTTTCCCATTTCATTGTAACAAATGTTAAACACTTATATTCCCTTCTTTCTTTCATTTTCTAACTGAAACCAAGTAGCATTTCTGATATGTCTTTTCCGTCTTTCCATGTGATCAAAACAGAATAGGCCATTATTTATGAGTTATTGGCAGTCATGTGAACTAATGAAGATAAGAACAAGTACAATTATTATATATATATATATATATATATATATATATATATATATACGCCAACAATGTAACCAATGCACGCATTTTTATATTTCCCCCTTCTGAAACATAATTCAGCAACAAAACATTACTTACCATTTTTAGTACTGCTCAGTTATTGCTTACCCATTTCCACTAAGTCCAAGTACACACTGGTTTATGAATTTGGTAACATACTCATTGTGAGTTCAATCCCTGGGTCGGGCAGTGTGCACTTGGTCTTACTGGAAATGAGGAAAAAATAAATGAGCAGTATTAAAAATAAGAACAAGTCATGTACTGTGGAACAAGAACAGTCTATCCCTGTAGTTTAAATAAAGGGCTCAGTTCAGAATTCCCTGTAGGTTACCCAGATTGGTATACACCTGATGAAGGCTGGAGGGTACAAAGGCCTAAACATTGTGATAGAAACAACAAAGATGAGCATAATAGAAATTAGAATTAAATCTATATATAAAATTCTGTGACTTCCATCAGTTCATCCATCACATCCTCTAAAATAGCCATGCAATAACCAATCAAAACCAAATTTTGAAGAGATGTGCATACAGGTAAGGGGATACAAATTACAGTTGGTGTGTAGCTTAGCACAATAAATTTTCAGTAATTTTTTGGAAAAAATTAAGTTTTATTAATTAACATATAAAATACTCCCACTATTTTAAAAACAATTTAATGATTAAAATAACAAATACTTATTTAATAAAAATGCAATATTTTTTTTTTGCATATCTTTTAAGTTTATATATATATATATATATATATATATATATATATATATATACAGTCAGTTATGTGCCATACATGATACATGCTTAGGCGAGGCGATCATGTATCTTTTGATACATGACTGACAAGACAGATTTTTTTTCCCCCACAGTAAGTTGCCATTTCTTTCTGCAGTAGACCAGAAAAATTAGTGAAATATATATGGGTAGTAAATCTGTTCGGCAATCACAAACACATGTATATTACCACCATATATATTTCAAACTAAAGAGAGGTACATAAAAACAAGGGAGATAACTTAAAACAAAATTAACAAGAAACAAATCTTAACACAAGTTATCAATAAATTATGTGATCCACAATGACACTTAAGACCATGTTTTTCCTACAAAGACCACAAAAACTTGTGTTTTGATTGATTACTGGATTTTACATTCATATTGTTGATATAGTTTATAATATAACAAGCTAAGTACAATATAAATTTTTATTTATAAATAAATCCAAGATATAAGCCACAGAAACAGATTTAGCACAATCTTCCTTATATACCCGAGTAACTTGTTTTACATGTTGATATGGTCTCCTTAACATTCTATAACCTTTGTCAGTCATTCAATCACTGATTTTGTTAACTTTTCTGTTGTTTCAACTTTAACATTACTTACACTAACTTTTACTGCTTCTCAGATATTATCTTTGCTGTTCCATTCTTGTATACAAAGCCTTTACAGATGGAGTTTTCTAATAGTTTCATATCTAGAGAGGCTGGAGTGATTCCATTAATTTGGTGTTTTTTTAAAAGAAAAATTGGCAAGATGGGCAACAGCTCTGCAGAAGGTAAATCAGCATCATCTTGTGTGAATATACTCCTTACCTTAAAGTTTCTTCCTTGTAACCTTTATCAACTCCAAAGGTTGGTTGGTTGATTTTCTTTAGTGGCATATCTACTTCTGTGGGTTGTTTAATGCCAAAATTTAAATATTTTGAATGCATTTGTATACCTTCAACTACAGATAAAATGTATTGTTGGCAATTCTACTATAAAATGTATGTTTGGTATATCTTAATACAAAATGTATTGTTGGTCATTTTGCTATAAAATGTATTGTTGGTCATTTTTTTCTATAAAAATGTACTGCTAGTATTTCTATACTTTAATAGTGTTTTTATTTTTTTTTGGGGGGGGGTAGGATTCACTATTTTTGCAAATTTGGGACCCTAACAGGTTCTAACACCCTGGTGGATCTACAAACAACAGCAATTAAGAGGTGGTTCCATGCTCCTCAAAACTTTCAATCTCTCGAACAGAAGCCTTACTGCCAGATGTAGTTTATCATCATACCAAGGACTGTAACTCCGAAGGTAACTATAATTTTACTGGCTACAATACTAGCCCACAACATTACTTCAACGCCCTTCTGTCGTCTTATAAATTACGTTGTTTGACAATTTTTACATGAAGGAACTTAATGATCACCAAGCCACCTGGTTTATCCAATGTGGATAAAAAATATTACTGCCGAAAATCAGTTTTCATGTACTACTTCATTCAAATTCTATATTTACCTTTGTGATTGTTGCTTTCAGGTTTTTAGCCAATATTCTTAATATTCAGCTTCTGTTTTCTCCGTTTAAATTCATACAATCAGCTTTTTCTGGAGATTTTCTGGGTTTTTTTTTTTTTCTCAAATCACTTTTAATTCTTAAAACCAGCTTTGTTTCCAAAGTTGTGTTCCAATCACATAATATTTTTATCTTCTAAAGGTATATCATTTGGTATCGCTTGATCTGGCATGCTTTAGACCACTTCAGCACAAAGGGTCTCACAGTCCAGTAAGGTGTTATTTGAATGTAACAAACAATGTTTGAAAAAAAAAAAAAAAAAGTGCACCTATTTCAAATGGTTATCCACTAAAAATAACGTTTGAAGTAATAAGAATATTGGATTAAAAATAAATCCATTAATTCTTTAGAAATTGCTTTGTTTACCTTTTAAATAGGAAATCAAGCAGATATGGGCTTTTGAGAAAATCTGAATGAGGGAGTCCGCCTTAAAAGGGTAAATGAAACCTTTCTGTGTTGTGATGCTCTCCATGACCCAGCAGTTTAAAGCGTACTCTCTCTCTCTCATTTCTCTCATGCATTCATGCACTCACCCCCTCTCTCTCATGTATTTGTGCACTCACCCACTCTTTATACATTCATGAACTTGCCCTCGCACTCACTCTTTTTCTTAAACTCTCTAATCTCTCTCTCTTACTGACACACTTTCATATTCACTCACTCTTGAACTAATATTCTCTCTTCCCATCTTTCACAAAACCTCCAGCTCTTGCAAACACTATTGCTCTCTCTTTCAAAAGAAAAAAAAAAATCAATGAGTTCTTCCCAGTTATATCCATTCAAAGTCAGATGCATTTTTTTGTTGTTGTTGTGATCGGTTTTGTGCCAACCAAGATGCCAAACATTATGCTGCCTTAGAACCAAAGAAATTCCTTTTGCTGTGAAATATTTTGGTTTATTTTTGGCTTTTCAGTACCAGATAATTGCCCATTTCTGTTATAGAAAGCAGCAAAGGAATTATTGGATGGAGGTGGGGGGGAGGTAGAGAAATTGGGAACTCAGTGAAAGTGAAAGGGAGATAATTATTTTTTTCTCCCTGAAAAGGAGAACCTCAGCTTAAATATCTTTATACTAAAAATATGACATAGCATTAGAGGAAGAATCTCCTCTCTTTTCTTAGTCTTGTACTTGTAAAATATTATTTGGAAAGCACACAAGAGGTTACAGAGAGTGAGAGTAAAAGTTAAGAGGGAGTGTCAGGGAAAAGGATAAAGAGAGAGACATCAGATGTTGACTGACATTCAGTTATGAGCCATGCATGATACACACTTAAGTGATCATGTATCTTTTGATACATAACTGATGAGGCAGTTTTTTTTTTTTCTTTTGCAGTAGGTTGCCATTTCTTTCTGCGGTAGACCAGTTGCTATCCAAGGCTATAGAACCCGGTCTGTCCTGCTATTTACCCATAGCTGGAGGGAGAAGAAGAGGATTCATACCTTTCCTAAGGGTATTAGCATGTAAGTGAATGTAATGGATTTGACTGGAATTTGAACTCGGCTCTGTGATTACTCAATCAGTATAATGAAATATAGCCCCAAACTTATTAACAACAAAGTTTTATTGTCAATATTTTTCATGTTATTATTAAAGGGAAAATCTTTTTATTATTTAAAAGCAGGACTCCTGGGAGAATGTAAATCATCAACATTTTGTTTTCAAACTACTACTCATTTCCTGAAAATCTGTTTCAAATCACAAAATAAAAAATGCAATAAAACTATGACATTATTTAATTAGAAAAGCTTTTAATTGCATTTATAAGATTTATGAAGGACAGTATTGTCTTAAGAAAAAAAAATTTTTTTTTTTTTTGAAGACTAATGAATTTTTCCAAGAATTGTTTAATTTTTTTTATTTTAATTATAATAATTTATAATATATAAATTTTAAAATTCTGCATTATTTTCATCCAGTGAGGTGATATTTTTATTAAGTGAAAACTATATTGAAAAAAACAAATTGAAAAGCTTAATAAAAATTATTTTGCACAAAGATTTTTTAAAATAATTAAAAAATTTTTTAGGCATATAAAATATTATGAAACATTTTAAAAGTATGGTCATTCATAAATGACATTATTAGAAAATAAGAGTGATGATGACTATAGTAAATTTCAAGTCAATATTCCTAAAATTAGATTATGAAGAATATTTTCCAACATTTTTAAGATTACTGAGTATTTAAAAATTTTATAAAAAAAAAAGAAAAGGTGCTCACATCATTTTCTTAAATTATATTTTACAGATAAAGTCTCTGTAGAACAATCTTCATGACATTGCCTGTCATTGCCTCATCAATTACGTAAAACATGGCGATATCTGTTAAAAACAGAGCTACCATTTTGCTTTAAAAATACATTTGTGTTAATTTAAACTTAAAGTAAATAATATCTTTTCAAATATGATTAATTATACTTTAAATCAGCTAATGTAATTCAAATAAAGTTTCAGTAAAATATATTTTATTTTTGAAAGATTTTTTTAATACAGAATTACATTGTGATGAAAGACAATTAAAAAAGGTGCTAATTAGCTATTTTAGAAAAAAAATTTTAATAAAACAATTCCAATTAATATAATTTCTGTTTGAAATACACTTCAGAGCATTTAAATATTAAATTTAATTCTTTAACTTTCAATTAAAGCTAAAATGAAAGCTTCAAGAAAGTTCTTATTTATAAAAATTCATTTTAAAACTTAGATATCAAAAATTAGTGGACGTACCTAAAGTAATGGATTTTTATTTAACAATCCGACATTTTTCCTACTTTAAACATTATTTTTTAGTGAATATCATTTTTGAGTAAACACTAACATTTATTTTTATAAACAGTCTCTACTCAAATATGGGTATCCACTGAAAATAACATTTAAAGTTTTATATATATATATATATTAAAATAATAGGAAAGAACAGTGAGATTTATAATCAAGAGTTCTTAACATTTATTTATATCTTAAACAAAAACTCTCTGTTAACGAACAAACACCCCAAGACCCACCTAAACTTAACCAACTTTGTAATCACCATACATTGGATACATGAGTTGTCTTAAAAAGTAACACCCAACCACCCCTAATTAAAATAAATTGAATTTTCCTTAATTCTAACAACTCAAAATATTAAGATTGTCTATGCTTATAAATAATGTAAAACAATTTCTTAGAAAGTTATTCTTAGCACCACTTGACAATGGAATGAAACTCTGGATTTTAAGTTTTTTTTATTTTTAAGTTTAATTTTTATAATTAAATTTGGGATTGAAGTTTCAGTTTTGAAACATAGAAATTTCTCTGTTGTGATGTAAACATATTTTTAAAAAAATAATTATTATATATATATATATATATATATATATATATATATATATATGTGTGTGTATATATATATATATATATATATATATATATATATATATATATATATATATATGAAAATGCTCTATAGTCCACTAAAATATTACAATGGATCCTCAATTTATTGTGTGTGTGTGTGTGGACTCCCAGTAATATTGACCCCTGTTGAGAACCTTTGGTTTAAACTATTGATCAAACCAGATTATGTACTCTCTCCAATAAACTATAACTTAGGTCTACTCAGATATGGTTGTAGTATAAACCACAGGTGGGCTCTGTCAGTGTTGAACAAACAAATGTGCATGAGCTGGCACGTTCAACAGCCCAGCAAAGTAATATTTTCCCCTTTTAGGAATGCACACACTCTCACATCCTTATATCTGCTCATTTTTGTATCTGAAGTGTAACCAAAGCAGTTTCTAAAGAAATAAGATTTATTTTTAATTTGAGTTTTCTGTGGCCGAGTTGTCCAAGGTACGGCAGATCAAATGGTGCTTTTGCTTACAAAGTAGGACACACATTTGAACCCTGCCAGTAGGCACATTTTCTCTATTAAATTTTCTTGAAGGTGCAGACAGATAAACAGAAGACACACTGTATAAAAAATTATAAAAAGAGGAGACCAATTTCCAACATAGGTATCCATTAAAAGTAAATAATTTATCCACTGCTTTGTGGAATCAACTCCCAAGAGGATGCTTCCTGGATCGCTACAATCTTAACCTGTCCAAGTCTAGTGTTAACCATTATCCCCCTGTCCTATCCTTTTAAACTTATCGTAACCCTCTACCATATGCAGTCTCCAGGCCTTGTACAGGGTGAACCTTACTGTAATTTAAAAAAAAAAAAAAAAATTATTTTAGAATACCTGTAGAAACTTTGTCTATAATCTTGCATCAAAATATTGTGGAAACGACTCCCAAGAGGATGCTTCCCTGATCACTACAATCTTGACCTGTTCAAGTTTAGGTTTAACTCTTATCTTTCCCACATATACACATTAACTGCACCTCTTTTTCTGTAAACCTCTACCTCAAGTGGCTCTCGGGCCTTCCATCAGTGTAGAAAAAAAAAATTAAAATTAGTATTCTCATTATTATTCAATGCATATTTTTCCAGAAAATGCTTTAAAAATAAACACAAGAAAAAAAATAAAAGAAATTCATCCATACCCTGATATCCTGGTAACTGCACACATGGGTGTCCTCATTCGGATACTGAGGACAGTGGGGACCCTCAATTCTGCCCTTGGCAGACAATTCAGGCAACCTGGCCTCAACTATTAACATTCCTATCGTGATGAATAGTTCTCGAGGGTCCCACTCTTTGTCCTCCATATTGTGCTGAAGACCTGAAAAATTAGAAAAGAAAATTTTATGAAGTAATTTTTTTTTTTTTTTTTTTTTTTTTTAAATATTTTAAGCTTTTTTTTTTTTTTTTAAATATTTTAAGCTTTTTTTTTTTTTTAATATTTTAAACTTTTTTTTTTTAATATTTTAAACTTTTTTTAAAAATATTTTATGCTTTTTTTAAAATATTTTAAGCATTTTTTTAATATTTACAATAAATTAATCATTTATTTCTGTAACAGTTTCAACATTATTTTTATAATGTTAGTAGAAACTGATTACAAGACTAAACTTTTCATACACAAAATAATTATTTATTTCTGGACTCCATTCTGGAGCCCCTTCTGTTTGCCTCGTCGTTCTTGATAAGCTCCAGAGACGGATATGCAATATAATTGGCCCTGTTCTGGCATCTCGTCTACAGTCGCTATCTCACAGATGCGCCATCACCTCTCTCTGTCTTTTTTACAAATACTTTCATGGTAATTGCTCCAAGGAGCTGCATTCACTGGTTTTCTTCATGACTTCATGAATTCAAGCGCTCTACAAGACTGGCATCCTGCTCTCACCCTTTCACTGTCGAAACTACTAAATGTAGCCGTCTCTTCTACTCCAATAGGTTCATGTCTTGCACCTCTCGCCTGTGGAACTCCCTTCCCTATTCCAGTTTCCCTGAGAGCTATAATCTCCAACTATTCAAATGTAATGTCAATCGACATCTCCAGTTGCCTTGATCTACCCACTATCCTTCTCCTCATCCTTTCCTCTATCACTCCTATCTGACCTTGCTCCAAGTCTTCTGTAACCTCTTGCGTGCTTGTGGCTTCCAGTCTTGCTTGAAGTGAAATGCTTAAAAAAAAAAAAAAACAAAAAAAAAAACAGCTAATACCAGCAGAATCAAGGGGATGTGGTTTCAGGTCTTTCTTTAAAACATTCAACCTTCTTGCAAGGGATTTCTCTCTTCCCTTGAAGATCAGGCATTGATATAATTTTCTGATATCTGTTTGAATTGCGTTCGCCTAACCAAAGTTCAGCCAGGTTCACTTCCTTGATTATGTTGGTGCACCCACTAACCTATTTTGAAGCTCAATTCTATATTTGGTAGCTTTGAGATTACTTTACTCCTAGGTTTTTTGACCTTCTGACACAATGTACAAAACTTTGGTATCTGTTAGGATGAACCCAGTAAATACTGGGATCACCACAGCTCAACTCTTCTTAGATCAAGAGGTTTGAGAGGTCTGATATTTCCTGACGTGAATCACATACTACAAAACTATATTGAATTCTGAGGTCAAGGAACAGTTATGTCAAAAAGGGGTCTAGATATGCTAGTTTAGTATCAGTAACCATGTAAAAGAATGTAGATCATAAGAATTTGGTGGAGGGAGATAATAATGGTTTAGTGGTACAAGTTTTACTAATTAACCTATAGCTGGGGAGAGAAGAGGTAGATTCATACTTAATCAGAATTTGATAAACAAACAAGAATATATCATGTGGATGTAAAGTGGGGGATCAATTCTATATTACAATCAATATATAAAATGATCCCTTACTTTGTGGCCAAGGTAGTTTCTGTACATTTATATTCCAGAGAATGTGAAAAAAAAAAAAATCTAAAAGGCTAGCCTGTATAGCTAATCAGATAATCTGATTTGTTTTCTCCAGCTTATCAACCCTTTGCAGATAATTTAAAGCCAGAAAATATTTTTAGATCATAAGAATTTTTTTTAGGGGGGGGGGATAATAATGGTTTTGTGATACAAGTATTACTAATTAACCCAAAGCTAGTGGGGAGAAGAAGTATGTTCTTATCTTTCCCAAGGGTATTTGTGTGTAAGTGAATATAACGAACCCAATTGGAATTGGAACTTGGGTTTCCAGTTAACAATTGTGAGTCATTAACCATCACACCACTTACACATCCAAACTTACAGCACTTGTCATTCTCAAATGGTTCCTTTGGTGATCGTACAGGAAGTAGAGTTTCAATGTGATGTGATGGTAAGCCTTTGCTGAGGCTGAGAAATTTGACCAATTAACGTATGGATTCTTATTTCCAATTTTTTTTTTAAAGAAATGCTTTATTTATTTACGTTTTTACTGTTCTACACATGAATACCTACCACTGTGAATGGGTTGTTTTGTAAAAGATCTCTTTTCTTCATATAATCTTTTTAGATTCCTCAAAGTTTGTGTATATTTTCCTTATACAGGGTGCAACAGGCAAATTGTCACCATTTTCTATTTTTAGTTTCACATATGCACATTCTTTTTGATTTTGTTGACTGCACAGTATAGTAGGGTCAATTCATCACCATCGGTGAGAAAAAGAGCACCATGATGCAATTCACTCTGCCAGAAATTTGGAAATGGCATTCTGTACTGTACATTTATACAAGAAGCTCCAATCTAAAAAATTTCAGAGTGTTTGGGTGTCAATCTGAGGACAGTGCAATGCATTCAGAAAGAGTTGGATGAGTTTAAGAGTGATTATAAAGACACGACAGCTCAGAGAACTCACTCTGACAAGAAAAGAACTTCTGAATTTGATGGTGAGGACCTCAGACTCAACACGGTGAACTACATCAAGTGCCTTGAGAAGGTAATTCTGCCCTGAGTGAAGAAGGTGGCTGCTGGAAGATGCTATATCTAGCAACAGGACTCTGCACCATGCTACACAAATAGGAAAACCCAGTCACAGCTGTCAGATAATTTCTGCAACCACATCACACCTTACTCCCCAGATTGAAACCCTCTTGATTATTATGTGTAGGGTACAGTTGAACAAGAGACCAACAAAACTCCTTGTATCAACAAATATGAACTGAAGGCAAAGATTATGGCAGCATTCACAAAATTAAACAAAGAGAACATTCAGAAGAGTTGCAGGGGATTCCGAACTCGTTTGGATGCTGTGGTTGAAGCCAAAGGTGATTTTATTGCATAAATTTACTCTTTAGTATTTCAAGATATTTTTGTCTCATTTTGGTAAATATATCTGTTAAAATGAGATGTCAGCATTATTTTCATTTTTGTGTAATTTAGATGACAATTTATCCATCGCAACCAGTATATAGAAAATTATTATTTTTTCCCATATATATTCTTAAAATACATTTATAAAATGCAATGGTAGAGGTCATCAATAATGATAACCTGGCTTCATTATGGGCATTGCAACATCAGATCTTAAAATCTAAAATAAACTAAGGAGTTAATGCCAAAGTTGGCTGATGATGATAATAATGATGATGATGACGATGATAATAATAATAATAATAATGATGACTATGATAATAATAATAATACCACCACCACCACTACTCAGAGTTTCATGCAATGGCAATCATCAGGCAGAACTATGGAACCAAACAATCATTTAACTTATATGGTCGAAGGGTGACATGTAGTTGCTCTGCCTGATGATTGTCATTGCATGGAACCCTGAGTAGCAAATTTAGTATTATTATTATTATATGTACATATAATGATATATATTTTTATATATCAAGAACAATATTAGGGAAAAATGTATGACAAAGTGGAAAAAGTTTTCTTGTGAAGTGTTTTGTCCTTTACAACTTCATGATGTCCTAAAGGACGAAACATATCAGAAGAAAACTTATTTCCACTTTGTCATACAATTTTGTCCTATATATATATATATATATATATATATAATATTAGTGGGAAATATACACATACATATGCAATCATATATCAAAAATATATAAAACATACACTCTCACTAAATTTTAATTTTTATTCCCAGAGTTGTTTTTAGCTGTTTTCTTTTTGAATTTGTAGGTCTGATGAATTGGATCGTATTTACGATTCCAATGAAATAAATTATGACCATGGAATATTAGTGTCTAAGACTTTTTATTATATATATATATATATATATATATATATATATATATATATATATATATATATATATAAAGAAAGAACAGTAAGATATATAATCCGGTGTTCTTATAGATATTTTTATTTTTACAAAATAGTGCTCAATGTAAATTTACAGAGCATTAATATTATAAATTAACTGATTTAAAATATGTTTTTTTTTGCTACACAGTTCTAACCATGTTTCAAAAATGGAAGCTAAAAGCTTAGAATTTAATTTTGTAATTAAATTAAAGACATTAGTTCCATTTCATCCTCAAGCGACTTTTGGAGTCTTTAATTTAATTACAAAATTAAATTCTAAGCTTTTGAAACAAGGTTAGAACTGTGTAGCAAGAAAACCATATTTTAAATCAGTTAATTTATAATATATATATATATATATATTACTGTTTTTACTATTTTTGATTGTGAGACTTGAAAAAAAGCAATTTTTCAGATATTATTATAAACTTACTTCAGTCTGACACAAAAATCATAATAACTGAATATTTTGACAGTTACCAGATTTCTTGAAATCAAGGACGTATCATAATTACGACTTAAAAAGAAAAAAGTATAAAAATATGACTATTCTTGAGCCATAAGAATGTAGGCCAAATTTTTTGTCGACTTACTGCAGAGAAAAAATAGCATTTTCAATGTCGGCGGCAGTGGGGGGGGGGATTACAGTACTTGCTCGACTGGTAGACTATTACAGTAACTTGCTATACTGACATGCCAATACTAGCTCTTGTTGCAATCACTGACCTGAGAAAGAGGGTGTTCAGGTTTCAGCAATTCATAAAGAATTCTCTTTGAATTTCACCAAATGTAGAACTTCCCTCCCACCACACCCAGTAGATTCCATTTTGGTTATCTTGAATGCTGTCCTGAATTTCATTTTGGGTTTGTGTAATAAATCCATTTTTTGTCACCACTTCTTTTATGTGTAATAATGGCTCGCCACAGCTTCCTTTGCAGCTCTAAGCAATACTTGTCTCTTAACAACTGTCCCTGTCTCTGGTTATGCACTGTTTCTCCCCTCTTGCCATCAATATGTCCTCTGAGTATTATATTCTCCAAATACTCCTACTGAAATTTGAACTGGCTCTCTGATTTCAAAACAATACTCACTGCACCACTTGCACATCCATTCAGGTTATAAAAAAATATCAGTCATTTTACTTAGTCCAGTGATTAGGTAAATATTGGTCATTTACATTTGTATTTATAAACATTTACATTTGGTAGGCAACCCCTTTTTGTCAGGGTCATACAACCCAATGGGGAATACAATTGACGTATTCCATGCACTTTGGCCTGCATAAATGCATAAAATAAAGTATATGTACTTGTACAGAGAAATTTGAAGTTTTTTTTTAATCCTTTGACACCAAGCAAGGCAATAAGTCACTAAGACACAAGAGGTTACTGAACGTTAGCGAATATAAGAAATAGGAAACCTTATTAAACAGAGAGAACAATAAAAGAACAGGAATTAAGAAGACAGAAGATAACAATTGACATTACTTTTAAATTTTTGAAGATCAAAATTGACTGGAAAGCAAGAAGCTAAAAAACAATTTCATAAATGGGAAGTGCAAGAGAAGAAACAAGAACTTATGGTTACATCTAGCCAATTCAACTGTAAAATGATAAGACCTATCTGCCAATCTAGTAGTGCATTTAAATTCATAAAGTTTAGGTGTCATAGACAAAATTTCATTAGAACAATCACCATGAAAATATTTATAGAAAAAGCACAAGGAAGCTATGTTTCAGCATTAGTAAAGTCACTAAAGTCAAGATGCCAGATCAGGGCCAATACTATTGCAAATTCTTTTTTGAACTTATCTCATCAGACCAGTCATTGTGTGCACAGCTTTTATTTATTCTTTTTATTATTGTTTATGATTACAAAGCCCAAGAGTCACTCAAGGTAGAGGGTTACAAAATTAATATGGTGTAAAGGTGTACAGAAGGGGGGTACTAGGAGTGCATATCATAACAATATGTATGATCAATAATGGTTGACATTTGAAGAAGCTAAGATTATAGCAGTTAAGTAAGCATCCTCTTGGGAGTCTGTTCCACAATGTATGAACAACAGTAGGCCAACAACATTAAACCTGACTTATTCCATATTAATGCATCATGTTTTTTGTTTGAAATAAAAGAAACAAAACAATTCCTGATTTAATATCATGATACTGAACAGTGGTTCTAGAAAGTGAGGCTGTGAATACCATTGATTGTTTGTTTGTTTGTTTGTGTTTTATGGCATATCAACAACTGTGGGTTATTTAATGCCAAATCCAGTTTATATGAATTTTAAATGCCTATTTTGTATAGAATAAAAAACGTATAGCTGGCAACATTATTGTTTCAAAAAAAAAACCGTATAGCTGGCAACATTATTGTTTCAAAAAAAACGTAGAGCCGGCAACATTATTGTTTCACAAAAAAAAAAAACGTAGAGCCGGCAACATTATTGTTTCAAAAAAAAAAAAAAAAAAAACGTAGAGCTGGCAACATTATTGTTTCAAAAAAAAAAAAAAACGTAGAGCCGGCAACATTATTGTTTCAAAAAAAAAAAAAAAAAAAAAAAAAACGTAGAGCTGGCAACATTATTGTTTCAAAAAAAAAAAAAAAAACGTAGAGCCGGCAACATTATTGTTTCAAAAAAAAAAAAAAAAAGAAAACGTAGAGCTGGCAACATTATTGTTTCCAAAAAAAAAACAAAAAACGTATAGCTGGCAACATTATTGTTTCAAAAAAAAACGTAGAGCCGGCAACATTATTGTTTCAAAAAAAAAAACGTAGAGCCAGCAACATTATTGTTTCAAAAAAAAAAAAAAAAAAACGTAGAGCTGGCAACATTATTGTTTCAAAAAAAACTTAGAGCTGGCAACATTATTTTTCTGAAAACATTATCTGAGACCTTGCTGTTGGATGCAGTTTATCGCCATACCCAGGACGCGGATGTAGTTTACCATCATACCCAGGACGTGAGCAAAACCTGGAAAACTAGCAGTTCACTATTTACCCATAGCTGGGACCCTAACAGGTGCTACCACCCCGGGTCAAGGTGGACCTGGGAACACCAGCAATTAAGAGGTGGTTCCACGCTCCTCAAAACCTCCAGATCAGAGGCCTTGCTGTTGGATACAATATAACGTCATACCCAGGACGCCTCATTGGGGGGGGTCTTACCCCTCTACAGAGGTGCAGTCGGCGTATTCTAAAGCCCCATTGATGAAACATATAAATAATAAGGAAGCTTCAAGGAAAATGGGAATAAAAAGGACACTTTGGTTTAGGATCAGAAAGGGAAAGTTGAAATTCAGGGTACACATCATAAGGAAAGAAGGCTTGGAAAATTTGACACTCATAGGATATAGTGAAAGTAAAATGGGCAGAGGGAAACCTAGCAAACAAGACAATATATATATATATATATATATATATATATTAACGAAAATATAGGAAAATAAAGACAAAAATTGCTCAACATTTGGATATTTTTTTTATTAAGTTGGTCCCAAGCTTTCAGCTCCCATGAGCGATCTTCAAGTGGTTATACAGACATAAAACAAAGATATCCACCATCGTAGAAAATTGCTATGTGATGACAACAGTCACAGAATAGCAGACACAGATCTTAATTTAAAGATGTGGTTCTATGACGTCATACCACACAATAGACCAAAGCATTTTAACAGAACCATATGCAATGTAATGTGTTGTGACTAGTTTAAAATATAATTTTGTTGAGTGTGGTTTGCTTCGTTTTAATTTAGATGGCCTCCCATATCTGAAGGTTCTTTTTATATGTGTATGCGTGAGTATTGTTATGTTATCAACTAATATCTGTCTAATATTATATATTTATATACAGAGAGGGAGAGAGAGAGAGAGAGAGAGGTGCGTGCGTGGGAGTATTATTGTGTTATCAACTAATATCTGTCTAATATTATGTACATGGCAATGTTTTTTTTTAAGAAATGTTGTTTTCACCCAAAATTAAAGCAAACATTCGAATGACTCATGATCAGACATAACAGATATTCATTGTCTGTTATATTTAATAATATATGTTTAAATAATGATCTGCTACCCCTATACTATATATATATATATATATATATATATATATTAGGTTGGTGCAAAAATAATGACATAATAATGTCGTTTTTTGACGTTAAAAAATACGTCAAAAAACAACATTATTAGATCATTATTTTTGCACCAACCTAATATATATATATATGTGTCAAAACAGAGAATAAAAGGGATAGTAAGATGAAGGTAAACATTGCAAGAAGATAGTGCTGGACTGCTATATAATATTAATCCACCCGGACAATCACTTCATAGATGAAGAGGAGACTTGAAGCAGCAGAGATGTGGTTTTACAGAAGGATGCTGACACACCATGGACAAAAACATGTGAGCAACAAGGAAGTTTTAAGAAAATAGGAATAAAAAGGGCACCTGTACTTAACATCAGGAAGAGAGAGAGTTGAATTTCTAGGGCACACAATGAGGATTGATTGAGTTGTTCATTTTTCATAGCTTATCAACCCTTTGTGGGTTATTTAAAGCCAAAACATTATTCTAAAAATAATTCTTTCTTGCAAGTGAATATTGCATTAACTATTTTTTGGAGGAGTAGATAAGCTCACCTATCATCTGGTTCATATTCCTCCTTGGTCTTTTGAACAGGCGTAAAGGTTTATGCCTTGTTAACTGTTTAAGATTGGGTTTCCAGTTCATTGTAAATTCTTCTCATTCTCTTTTACTCCCACTAGTTCCTTACATCTTAGTGGCATTATCACCTAGCTTGCAGTGAATTGATTTAAAAAAAGAAATATTATTTTTCAAATATAAGTCCTACTATTTAACCCACAGCTGTGGGAGAGAAGAGATGGAATCATGAGAATCTCAAGGGTATCAGCTTGTAAGTGAATGTAATGAAATTGACTGGAAATCAAGCTCAGATCTCCTATTCTTTATTCCAAGTCTCAATCTCTTGCACCACCCATACATCCCACATAATGAAGAAAGAGTGCTTGGAGAATATGACACTCACAGGGTATATTAAAAGTAAATGGTTCAGAGAGAAACAGTAAGGATCAAACTTAACAAACTTGTGTTTATGAATAGCAGAACATGGACTGGGAGGGATACTAAAACAAAGGATAGGATGTTGTGGAGAGCCATGACTGTCCACGTCCTGAAGGAACATAACACATAAAGGAAGAAGAAAACAACCAAACTACATCTGGCCTTATAGAGTACAGTGCTGAGGTAATATTTGTAAACCCAACTGCCAAGTTTGGCTAAGATCTATCAGACTGTTCTTGAGTTATCTTTGATATCAGATATGAGGGCAATTTGCAGCAACCCTGTCTTTACTGTGCATTGCTGATGGGCAGGTAATTGAGAACCCAAAAGTGAGTGGAAAAAACCAGAAAGATAGAAAAATAAACAAGAAAAAAAAAGGAAGCCTCAAGTGGAAGGCGAAGGAGAAAGAACAGGTTGTAATGTCAGTATGAACAACCCCCCCCCACACACACACCATCTACAAAACAAACACACGTCTGCACAAAATTCAGTCATTGCTCCTTCTGACTCACAGATGTTACTACATATCTCCCCCCGCATGGGTGAGTAAATGTGCAGAGAAAGGGTGTCAGATAATGAAAAATCATTGCAGCTACCAAGAAGCCTTTCTTGGCAACATGAACAAACCACCATCATCCTAACTGCAGTCTGAGATCTTTATTTAAGAAAGAGGGAAGAGAAATAAGAGAAGAGAGATAGAGACACACACAAAAAGACAGGGTAGAGATAAAGAGACACACAGAGTAGAGAGAGAGAGAGACACACACACACACACAGAGTAGAGAGAGAGACACACACACACACAGACAAATCGACAGAGTAGAAAGACAGAGACAGACAGAGTAGAAAGACAGAGACAGACAGAATAGAGAGAGAGAGACACACACAGAGTAGAGAGAGTGAGAGACACAGAGTAGAGAGAGAGACACACACACAGTAGAGAGAGAGACACAGAGTAGAGAGAGAGGTAGAGAGAGAGAGAGAGTGACATGCACACAGAGTAAAAAGAGACACACACAGAGTAGAGAGAGATATGGAAACACACAGAGTAGAGAGAGATATGGAAACACACAGAGTAGAGAGAGATATGGAAACACACAGAGGAGAGAGAGAGACACACACACAGAGTAGAGAGAGAGACACACACACACACACAGAGTAGAGAGAGAGAGACACACACACACACAGAGTAGAGAGAGAGAGACACACACACAGAGTAGAGAGAGAGAGACACACACACACAGAGTAGAGAGAGAAACACACACAGAATAGAGACAGAGAAACAGAGTAGAAACCCACACACAGTATACACAGAGCAAAAGAGAGAACATAGTGAAAGATACAAAGTATACAGAGGCTAGAGAGCAAGATAGAAAAGTGACAGAGGACAGGAAGAGAAAAGAGACAGAAGAGTAAAAGCACAAAGATAGAGAGAGCAGAGAGAGAGAGAAATAGAGAGAGATGGAGATGAAGTAGAGAGCACACAGCATGGAGAGAACGAGAGGATCAAAAAATCTATTCATCCCAAACAGGGTGATAATGCCACAAAAATGCAAGGTGCTACTAGAAGTGAAAGAGAAGGAAAAGATTTTAGAAGTAACTGGAAAGCCAATCCTAAACAGGAAACTAGGGATAAACCTCTACTCCTGTTCAAAAGACCGGGGAGGAGTGTGAACCGAATGATAGGTGAACCAGCAACAGTTACAACCTAATCAGTAGCCAGGTTAATTTTAAGTCTCCAGTTTACTACAGCAAATTGCTCTACAGGCCTAATGGGTAAAAATGTTGGTTTGTGATTTTGTTGACAGGGGTTGTGAATTCAATTCCTGGGTCAAGTAATGTCTACTTGCATGCAGTGGAAACGAGTGAGCAATAACTGAACAGTACTAAATAAATTAAGAACTAGATGATATCCCTAAACATGAGCAGTGGAATGAGAACAGTCTATCTCCATAGATTAAATAAAGGGTTCAGTTGGGAATTCCATGCAGTTTACCCAGACCAATATACACCTGAGGAAGGCTGGAGGGCACAACAGTCAAAACATTGTGATATCAACAATAAATATAAAATATAAATAGTGTAAATATCTACTATTAAATTGCTGCAAATTTGACCATCATTAGTAACATCATTATTGGAAATCTAGTTTTAACCTAAATAACAAACCTTTTTTTTTTTTGTGGCTACATCTTTTCCCAACTCCACATTCTTGGTTGCTTCATAGACCAAAAAGAATCTCTGCAATTACAAGATTTCCATGTTTTGAAACCTATTCTATCAACGATGCTGTACTGAACAGCTCCCAGGTTGCACTTCTTTATTTGTCCTTATCACATTTCAAAACACTGCTTACTCACTTAACAATACCAACTCATTTTCTGCTTAATGACTCTGTCCAATTTTGTTCTTTCCCTATTTAACAAGCTAAGTATGACACAAGGCAACAAGTTTGAAGCACTTCTGATATGTTTTAAAAGGAGTAGATAGGTTTGTCTATCATCCAGTTCACACTCCTCTCCAGTCTTCTGTAAAGGCTTAGCCCTTCTTTTTTATTTAGGGCTGGGTTTCCAGTTCCTTCAAAATTCTACTTCAACCCTATACTTCTAAAAGGAGTAGATGGGTCTGCCTATTGTCTGGTTCACACTTCTCCCTGGTCTTTTCAAGAGGAGTAGAGGTTTAGCCTTCGTCTCCTGTTTAGGATTGGGTTTCTGGTTCCTTCTAAAGCCTTTTTTTATGCAACCCTCTACCTTGAGTACCTTTTTGGCCTTGTAGAGAGTAAATATCATTGTAAAAAAAAAAAAAACATCTTTCTGACCATTGTCAAGTTTCTCTGTAATTCCTATAATCCTTAAGATTTATCACATACAGTCCATGGTGTTCTCATCATTCATTGATTGAACTACATTTCAGTTACCAAAAGCACACAACCAGATTATTAAAATAAGAATATTTACTGATTTTAAATTTAGTTCTGGACACACAGAACAGATCAGTTATAACAAATTTAGTATTGCAGATAAGGAAATTGAACACAGAATAGGCTGCACTGGAGGTAGTTTCGCCCAATACCACAAGTTGCTACAAAACCAAAACATTAACCTAAAAACTTGAATCATGTTAAATATCCTTGTCGAATCAAGACTTCTGCATGGATGCCATGCATGACACCAAACTTATTCAGAAATGTCTAAACTGACAGCTATATAGAATCCCTTTCTCAGATCAATGGTTAAAAATGGCTTTGAGCAAATGAAACCTGTTGGTCTCAGTAGTAGTCATCATTCTTCAAAGCACAGAGTCCTAGATAATAAAACTACTGTATATGATGACATATAAGGTGCACTTTTTTCTTTTTTTTTACTAAAAATATCTTTTAAAATTCCCCTGCATTTTATATGTCATATGTAGGTTTACTAATTTTACTAACTACTAATTTTTTCTTGATTTGCCCTGCTGAAATTGGGGTGTGTCTTATACACCCATGCATCTTATATGCTGTTAAATGACTTTTAAAAGCAGCAACAACTGAAACGGAGAACAAAAGTAATTTGATAAGAAAATAATGACATAATCAAGATGTTGACGTTCTACATGACTTCAAACGAAAGGTTAGGAAGGAATCAATAATGGAAAGGGTGATAATATTTGTGAAAACTGTATTCCTGAATTTTAATAAAAAGGTTTTTTTATGTTATTGGCAGCTCAGTCAATAAATTCCAAAGGTTTTCATATAAGGAAACAGCTATTATGACCATTATCATTCTAGTCCTACCCGCATGGCATGGATAGCACCTGTAATTTGGCAAGAAAATGATGACAATCAAGATATTGACATCACACACTACTTCAAACATAAAAGGTTAGGAATGAAATCAATAGTGGAAAAGTTTTAACATTTACTGGATTTGAGAAACCTATATTCCTGAAAAATTGTTTTAATAGAAATTGAGGTGTTCCAGGTGATCAATGATAGTCAATGGATCAAATAGAAGTCAGTGTATGAACAACTTGCACAGCAATACCAGGTCGACCCAATTCATCTTGGTTTTTTTCTTCTTGAAATGGTTTAATATATTAATTATTGTATTATTATTTTTTTTTGTATCCAAGGCATTTTTATGCTGTATATTGACTGCCTGGTAGTGTAATTAACTACTACTCTAATTATATCTTTTAAAGAAATATCAAACCCTTAAAAAACGGTTCTGTTTTGACATTACCATAATTTTTGTATGAAGCACATCTTTGAGCCTTTTTTACAGGGCACTAATTTCAGAGCTTCTTTGCATTTGAGACAATTCACTCCTAGTGTTAACCATCTTCTTAATTCGATATTAACAGCGGTTATGCATTTCTGTTCAAAAGAATCATCTGTATTTAGGCTTGGGGTACTTAATACTATCTTGATTCATTGAGGTTATTTAATATATTTTCTTAAATATATTTTGGAGGGGGGGATTCTCAAATACTTACAGGCTGCAGAAAGGAAACAATGAATAACCTATCTAGAGAGCTGGTGTAAATGAACAGCAGAATAAGGGCTGGGAGAGATTGTAAAGGGACAAATATAATGTAAGAGTGAACACATTCCCACCAGGCAGTGGTAACAATACAAACAATTAAAAGCTGTTATGCTGATTATAAAACTCAACAAGTGCTAATCATAAAAAATAAATTGTAAACTTTGAGAAACTCAGCTCAATTTTCTGTCCATAGAGACATTCTCTTAAAGCTAAATTTGAAATCCTTGTACTAACAACTGAGTCAGGTCAGAATTATTCTAACAATTTTTTTTTTGCGGGGGGGAGCTAACGTAGTTATTTTCATTACAAAGAGATTTACAACAGGAAAAAAAAGGTTTAGTAGTTGAATTGCAAAGGTCAGGTGGGAATGTTAAGAGGAAGAGGAGGAGGTTGTGCTAACCTTTTCAGCCATTTTGAAAGTGACATGCAAAAAAGAAGAGAAACTGAACATTCAGTTGCACAATTCTCAAGCCAACCATTGCTAATAAGAGTATTATGTGAAAGAAAGGAGAAAAAGAAGAAAAAAAAGAAAAGAAAGAGGAAGGAGAGAATGAAAATGGAAGGAAGAAAGAAAGGAAGAAAAAGTAGAAAGGAAGAAAAGAAAGAAAAAAGAAATAGGAAAAGGAAAGAAGAAAAAAAGATAAAAGGAGAAAAAAAAGATGAAAGGAGAAAAGATGAATAGAAAATAAAGAAGAAAAGATGAAAGAAAGATGAAAGAAAGAAAGATGAAAGAAAGAAAGATGAAAGAAAGATGAAAGAAAGAAAGATGAAAGAAAGAAAGATGAAAGAAAGAAAGATGAAAGAAAGAAAGATGAAAGAAAGAAAAGAAAGAAAGATGAAAGAAAGAAAAGAAAGAAAGATGAAAGAAAGAAAAGAAAGAAAGATGAAAGAAAGAAAAGAAAGAAAGATGAAAGAAAGAAAAGAAAGAAAAGAAAGAAAGATGAAAGAAAGAAAAGAAAGAAAAGAAAGAAAGATGAAAGAAAGAAAAGAAAGAAAGATAAAAGAAAGAAAGATGGAAGAAAGAAAGAAGACAGAAAGGAAGAAACTATTGGCAAAGATCAAAATCAAAAAAAATACATTTAATTTGAGGATTAATTCTGAACTCCTGTTTTCTTTCATCTCATTCTTTTGCCTTTTATAACAACTGTCAGGTCATTTTTCAATTCATTCTTTGATCATTACTTTGTCCAAGATAGTGGGTGGGGGTCATGGCCAGCTATTTCAATTCCCCACCTGCAACCAACCCACGATTATTCCAAACCATCCATTTAATTTATTTTCCACTTTTTTTTTTTTTCAACCTGCTCATTTCTCCTAACCACTTCTCTCTTCATTTTTCTTCTGAAAACAAATGAATAGTGAATGAATTTTCCAACCTGCCCTTTTATATTCTTACCTCCCTCTCTATTCCACACACAAAAGTACATGACAGAAATTGGAAATAAAGATGAAACCTTTTATTAAGATCTGCTATTCCTTATACTTTGGGACAACAAGGTATTAGGTTGGTGCAAAAATAATGTCGTTTTTTGATGTATTTTTTAACGTCAAAAAACGACATTATTACGTCATTATTTTTGCACCAACCTGATACCAATGAGACTATGAAAACACAAGCAGCAGTTAGCACTCAAATTAAACATTAAAAATATATTCTTTTCTTTCTTATCCCACACAATATCATTTATTTACCCTAATAGTTTTAGACATATCGGGTTAAAACAAAAGTTTGCAGAATTTTTCTATAGGTAGAATTTCAACACGTGATTTCATCTTATAAAATAAATTTTCTGAGACGTGTACATTCACAAAGGTGACATTTCAGTGCATCTTTCTATGTGATTCAGGTGTGTATTGTGAATTTTAAATGCTTTTACATTACAAGAAAAAATGGAGGAAAAACAAGTCTCATTATTTGGTAGTGTTTTATTTCCACTACATATGCTAGAGGCTTTCCACTTACCGAATCCTGTCTTCTTGTGTGGATTGAAACAACCTGCATTGGACACTGAATCCACTCCAAATTTTTTGTTTGTGAAGTCATGTTACTATAACGAAAGAGTTTTTACAAATCTGCCAAGTGGTTAAAAATCGGTGATTCTTAAAATGTAGGTTATACTTCCTATCTTCACTTTGCCAGAAAATTCTACAGATATTTGGGAGAAGAAAAAAATAAGTAACCAGTAAGAGAAAGTGTACCCACACACAATCTCTCAAAGAATTATTAAGAATTTTCTGCCATTGCTCCCAACAACCACATCCTTCTGCACAAGTCAAAGATAGATTTACCGCATTTGCTTCTTTGAGGGAAAAAAAAAAAAATGGTTTTATTCCAAATCAAAATGCCTTGAGAGAATTTAACAAGAAATTTAATCTGTCTATGATTTCCTAACAGGAAATTCACATCTCATTTATTCAGATTTGACATTTCAAATAAACCAAGTATAATACAAGGACATTTTGTTTTGAGAACTTCTTGGGTATCAAAATCCAGATCAGTGGCTTACAATAATGCAAGGTACACCAGGCTTGCAAGCTTTGGGTAGCTTTTCTATAAATAATTTTATGGTAATTGTCCTGATGAACTTTCCTCTATGGTACCTAGACTTTATGAATTTAAGTGCAGTACTAGATTGTCAGTAAGGTCTCATTTTACAATTGAAATGTCCAGAGACAACTGTAAGTTCTATGCTAACGGTTTCTTCTATTGCACTTCTTGCTTGTGGAACTCTCTTCTGGCTTCTAGCTTCCCAGTCAAATGTGATCTTCAAAAATTTATATGCAATATCAATCATTATCTTCTATCTTCTTTATTTTGTTCTTTTATTATTCTATCTCCTTAGTAATGTTTTCTTTTGCTCATATTCTATCACACTCAGTAACCACTTGCATTCTTGTGGCTTTACTGCCTTACTTGGGGTGGGGAAGGATTAAAAAATTTGTAATCTTAATATATTCAACAACACAGTGAATTCTCAAGGCTTTTTCAAATATCTTGAGTCTAATGTAAGACATTATTTTCATGGAAAAATCAACATGACATGATGAGAAAATGAATAATTTTATTTTGCTGTGACTAATGAATGTGTTGGTAGTATAACATATATTGATATGGAAAACCCAGTTCAAATTCTAGAATTCATTTTGGCACAAATCCCTCTGGAAAATTGATGGATTTGTTTTCTACAGTTTATCAACCTTTTGCAGGTTATTTAAAGCCATAATTTTTTTTTAAATTGTAAGAATATGTTTGGAAGATAATGATTTAGCGATACATGTCTTACAAATTAACCCATAGCTGGGGAAAGTGTAGATTCATACTTTCTCAAGGGTATTTGCACATAAGCGAATATAACAAACCCAACTAGAATTTGAAATTGGCTCTCCAATTAACAATTCTGAGCCATTATCCATTTCAGCATTCAAATATCTGAGCTTACAGCACCTGGTATTCTAAAATGGGCACCCATCTAGGTACTGACCAAGCTCAATGATGCTTAACTTCAACACTTTATGGCTATAAGCCTCCTTTGGGAATGAATGAACCCCCCCTACATAGATTACATAACAGGGTAGACTGAGCTGACAACCTTTGAGTGGCAATGAACCAGTCCAAGGGAATCACTATACTGAATTAAAAAGCATACAGTAGGCAATGGGAAATCACTCCATTATCTTTTCCAAGAAGCCATTGCAATTTACAGAGAATAAAGGAATCTGTGAAGAAGTTAACAGGAAACAACTCCACTATTTTTCCCTATTTTTTATGTATCACCAAATCAAGTAAATGCTTCTTTTTCCTTATGTGCCATGTCCCTTCAGGACGTAGGCGATCACGGCTCTCCACAACTTCCTGTCACTTGTACCTCTTAATAAACTGTCTTTCTGTTATTTCTCTTAATCTCTGTTCTGCCATCTATTAATTCAAGCTCATTAATTATGTTATGTGTTGTCATCCGCTGTCCCTCTTGCCTTCTAACTGTCCTGTGAGTATCAGATTCTCCAAGCCTTCCTTCCTCAGTTTATGCCCTAGACCTTTCAACTGTCTCTTCCTGAAGTATCAGATTCCTTTTTGTTTCCATTTTCTCCAAAATTTTGTCATGTTTGGTATCCTCAGCATCCTTCTGTAGAACCCCATTTCTGTTCTTATAGCAAATGAGATAGAGAAGAGATAAATATTTAGAGATTTAAATATAAGCAACTAATACATACCTATTTACAAGTAAAAGCCTACAGACTCAAAAATAAATATCCAATAATTAGTTCTCCCCTAAAATTCATATAGCCATTAGGTGTTCCTTCAAGGGAAAAAAAAGAAGAAGAAGAAAGGAGCTTCATCCTCCTCCTCCTTTAGGATGGACAGCAATCAAACTTTTCAGGATCTTATTTCTTCTACTCATATCATCATTATCCCATTTACACTTTTACATAAGATTTTGTCATATCACCAATGTCGAAAAGCACATGCAACTTGAGAAGAAAATAATGACAATCAATATGTTGCTATTCCGCACTACTTCAAATAAAAAGTTAGGAAGGAAACCACCATCAATACTGAAAAGAATGATAACAGCTACTGGACTTGAGAAACCCGTTTTCCTAAAAATATTGTTTTAAGAGAAAAATTTTATAAATTTCAACTGAAAGCAGCACTGACTGTTTGCTCAATGAATGGCAAATGTTTCCTTTTAATACCAAATAACAGAAACCACCATTATCAATTCTTATCCTGTCAGGTTTGGCGACTTTAGAAAGCTCCATGTTACAAAATTTTATATTTTGTTACTTGCAACTTTTGTGGTTATTTTTATTTTATTTTTTTTTATCTAACTTGGACCCCTCGTAAGATGACAATCAAAAATTTTATTTGGTTTTTCACATGTAGTTCACTATGCTACAGGGTGCCCAGTAAAAAAACAAAAAAAAACAGCAAATTTATTATCCCTGTTTTATCTTTCAGGAATAATTGACCTTGAATAAATTTCTTGAATAATCATTCCACTCCCACGTAATTACTTAACTCTGGTTCTTTTATGACTGATTAATTGCTGCTCAATCTTGCGAGTCGTCATTTAATGGTTATTTTCAGACAACTTTCGTCTTTTGTACTACCTTTTTTGTATGGCTAAACAACTCACTGATTTTGAGTATCAAGTTAGCATAATTTTTCAAATAACGACATCCAACATTGGGATTGACAAAATGTGCAGAAATTCTTCCTGAATTTTTCAGCCACATCAGTCATCACCAGTTTTCAATGGTTCTCTCATGTCTTTCTGAATTTACCTCTTTTTTACTGGGCACCCTGTACTTGTAAAACCAGCCGGAGGCTGATGTTATGTTGGCTATCATCTTCATGATGATAGAAATTGTCATCAGATTCAGAGTTACTTGCAACTCCATCTTGTAACCTTGTATCCAATAATTACACATGATCAAGGAAAGACCTCATAATTTTATAAACTTTAATTATATTTACATATATTGACATAACCTGAAGCCATGAAAAGAAATTCAGAATGTGGAATTAATACTAAATACATCAGTTTATGGATTCCCACAGGCAGGATATGGCTAGCCTCTAGCTGCTCTATCGCTACTTTCACAGAAAGTACTCAGACAAACTACATTCCTTGGTTCCACCAGGCTTAACTTTCATGATAAGGAACCATCATGCCTCTTACATTGTAGCAAACCACCAATATTCCCTCTGTATTCCATCGGTGAGAAATAAGTTCCACTTGAACAGCTTCTTCCCACAAACCACTACTCTGTAGAAACAACTCCCAAGACGATGTTTCTCTGATCACTACGATCTTAACCTGTTCAAGTCTATGGTCAACTGTTACCATCCCCTCCTATCCATACAAACTGCCTCTTAATGCAACATTCTATCTCAAGTGGCACCCCCAGACCTTGTACAGGGTAAACATTACTATAAAAAAAAAAAAAAAAAAAAAAAGTTATAACAAATTTAATATAGGAGATAAAGAAATTAAAGCCAGGATAGGTTGCATTAGGTCAGGATTTCCCAACCTGGGCAATTTCAACTGTTGGGTGGGTGAGTTGAAATTATGGTAGGTAATATGCTACTTGAAAAAAATATTCAAAAGGGATATGTAAGGGACCTGTACAAAAAAAAAATAAATAATAAATAAAATGAACAGGAGGCTCAATGAGAATAACTGGGTCCTATTCTTAGTTATTTTTTTTTATACACTTTTCAATGGTCAAGTTTGCTTTTGTTTGTTCTTTGCGACAACAGCAGCAGCTGCATACATCAGCATTATTTGTTACCTCCCTTTGGTATTTTTTACTACATCATAAAGTCATTTTACGAACCAGTAACAAACTTTTAACAAACAATTTTGGTTTGCTTTTAAATTTTTTTTAAAAATTTAAATTTGCTTTTTAAAATTTTCTACCAGCCACCTGGATTACTATCCAGGTGGGCAGTGGAAAATTTTTCCATGTGAAAGTAGGTGATGACACAGAAAATGATGTGGAACCCCTGAGCTAGATGGAGACACTATTGCCACTAATGTCTTAACTATTGTGTGCGAGGTATTTCTGCTACATCTTGTATTTCCATTTTTGTGGGCGAAGAGCAGCTGAAGAGAAAATGGCAGGTGTTTGAAAATTTTGGTGGGTCGATATAGGATTTTGAGTATTAAAAAGGTATTTCAACATATGCTACCTGAAATAATTATTCCAAGAAGATATGTAAAGAACATGTATTAAAAGTAAAAACAAAAAAACCCCGAAAAAAACAACAATGAGCTAACTAGGAATAACTTTATCACATTCCTAGATAAGATATAAATGTTCCTGCAAACAAGAAATATTCTGGTATTTTCTATAGTTTTGAGAAGGGTCATTCAAATAGTTCTTCAAACAAAATAACATTTCTTTTTGATATAAATCAGATAAGAGAAGACCAAGAGCAATAAAAAAAAAAAAAAAAAAAAAGTAATTGTTGAAATTTTTATTGGTTGCTATTAGTGCATATTCTTTTTTAATTTTATAATTATGAACAAAAATAGTTTCATTTTTTGCCAACACTTGCAATACTGACCCTAACCATAAAGCTAATCTTGACCATAAAACTAAATTATATATGCAGTTTTAAATGTTCAAGTTTGCTTTTGTTTATTCTTTAATACAGTAGTAGCAGCCACTGCATGCACACGTTATTTATTACCTCCCTTTGGTATTTTTTTACTATTAGGTTGGTGCAAAAATAATGACTGTTTTTGACGTTAAAAAATACGTCAAAAACCGTCATTATTTTTGCACCAACCTAATACATCATAAAATCTGTTTATGAACCAGTAACATACTTTTACTAACGATTTTGGTTTGCTTTTAAATATTTACTATACAGATGGGCGGTGGGAAATTTTTTCATCTGAAAGTGGGTAATGATGAAAAAAAGGTTGGGAACACCCTGCACTAGGGGTACATTTGTCCAACATTGCAAGATATTATAAAATCTTGCATTCTGGGTATGACGATAAACTATATCTGGCAGCAAGGCCTAAGAGGTTTTGAGGGGCATGGAACCACCTCTTAATTACTGTTGTTCCCAGGTCCACCCTAACACAGGGTGGTAGCACCTGTTAGGGTCCTAGATACAGGCAGATAGTTAACTCTGAAACTGGAGTCAAAATACTATGAAACTTTAAAAATAGGTTTTTAAAGTAAAAGTATCAACAATTCATTTTGGAAAAAAAAAATTATTAACAGCAATATTTTTGAAAATATTACCAACAATAGATTTTCAAAAAGCAAAAAAAAATATTATTAACAGCAATATTTTTGAAAATATTACCAACAATAGATTTTCAAAAAGCAAAAAAAAAATATTACTAGCAATATTTTTGAAAATATTATTATACCAACAATAGATTTTCAAAAACTAAAAATAAATATTACCAGCAATATATTTCTGAAAAGAAAAAAATACTACCATCAATAAAAATCTAAAATAACCCATTGAGGTTGATATGCCATAAAACAAACCAAACAAAACCAAAATAGTAAACTAAAAACTAAAGACAGATTTTGAAATAGCTTCATCAGATCTCGACTCTCATATGGATCTCATGCACAGTTCCTAACTAATTCAGAAATATCTAAACTGTCAGCCGTATAAAATTGCTTTCTCCAATCAATGATTAAATAAAATGGCTTCAAGTGAATAAAGCTTGTAGGTCTTAGAGAGCGCTATCTTTCTTTGAACTGTGTGGACTTGCAGTACAGAAACATAAACAAAAAACTTTACCAAATAACAGAAACCACATCACTTGAGGACATTCAACAGTACCAACAACTAAAATGGATAGCATATGTAACTGGAATAGAAAATTAATCAAACCACATAATAATTATTAGGTTGGCGCAAAAATAATGTCGTTTTCTCACATATGTTATATGTGAGAAAACGACATTATTTTTACACCAACCTAATATCAATGTGTATTTATTTATATATTTCCTGCCTCATCTGGGAAGGGAGGTAAATCATCTTAAATTAGTACATTTATGAGTAATTACTTCCTTTAGTCATTTTAATAATCTATATGAATAAAATATTTATCTGAATTTAGTCAAAATAAATTCCTGAGCAAAATGAACCATTTAATTAATCAGTACCTTTACTTCTGTGTTTCTTAGATTATGGTCTTATTTGTTCAAGCCTTTCATATGAGGCACTCAGATATCTTTGTCCATTAAGTGATTGTCTTGCTTCAACATGATCTTGAAATAGGCTATGTCGTCATCGTCTTTGTCGCTCTGTTACTAATCTTTTTCTTACAAGAGATATTTACATTTCACTGTTATATTAAAGACATACAATTTTTAACATGAAAAGATATTGAGCAAAAAGTGACAGATCATAGATACCATAAAAAATATAAAGGGAACAGATTAATTAAACAGTTCATTAGCCTCTATTTTAGTTGCGAATTCTTTATCTCTATTGAATTTCTATAAATTGTTTTAAGATTTCTTTTTCATTGTATCTCACTATTAAAACTTTCTAACAATTGCAATCATTTTTGATGGCACAAGTACATTAATAATATTAAAATCAAGAGTGTTGACATTCCACACTACTTCATATGAAAGGTCAGGAAGGAAACTCCCTCAGTGCTAGAAAGAGCAATAACAGCTAGTGGACTTGAGAAACCTATTTTTCTGAAAAAAATTTTTCCCCTCTAGAATCTATCTTACATATCTGTATAAATCTACCATTCATCCATGTTTAGAATATTGCTGCCACATATGGTACGATGATCGTGCTATTTACCTTGAGCTCTTTGATAAGATCCAAAGAATATTATCAGTCCTGATCTGGCTGCTATGCTTCAGTCACTTTCCCACCACTGTAAAGCTGCCTCTCTTTGCCTTTTCTATAAATACTTCCATGGTAATTGTTCAGATGCACTTTTCGCTATAGTACATAGACTTTTTGAATTTAAGCACAGTACTAGACTGGCATCGAGATCTCATCAATTTATAGTTGAGTTGGCTAGATATGGCCATAAATTCTACGCTAACAATTTCTTTTCTCACACTTATTGCTTGTGAAACTCCCTTCTGACTCCATGCTTTCCAGCCAACTTTAATCAGCAAAAATTTATATGCAATGTCAATTGCTATTGACTGTCCTGATTACTCTCTTCTCTTTCTGCTCATCATTAATGTTTCTGTTCCTAATTCCTCCAAACTTTAACCTCTTGTGTTTTAGTGGCTTTACTGCCTTGCAAGGGGTGATATGATTAAAAAAAAAAAAAGTCAAAAGATTTTTAAATTTCAACCGAAAGAATGCTGAATGTTTACATAGATGGAAGTGGCTAATATTACCATTAGCATATTTTTTTCTCAGATTAAACTTTTTTATGAATAAAAATTTTTTTTTTTTTTTTAAATAGTTTTTCTGAATTCTTTCATCGATTTCAATTTTTAAATCGGCTTTCTTCCTTTCCTTTTTCTTTTTCTAAAGCAAAAACATTTGTGAACTTAATATACAGATTGATCTATTTTAAAAACATTATCTATTTTTCATCGGTTAACTCAGTGTGACAGCACATCAATATTGTTTGCTTTGAGAAACATGGAAAATGTCAAAGATAGGATTTAGAAAAAAATGCTGATAATGTGATTGAATCCTATTTTCCTGTTCAAGGTGACTCTTACAGCAATCTGTACTTTGTCGCGCACAATAACGACAACAACAAAAAACAAACATAGAAAGTCAGATGTGGAATTAGATATGGTGATTCCAACCCCCCAACCCCCCTGGGAGCCACAGGACTCAATTGCAAATATATTTTGAAAGCCTCAGGGTCACCGTCAAGGTCTTAGAAAAAGCTGTTATATATTACATTTTTGTATTTTTGACTCTTTCAGAGAAATATTTTTTATGCTGGTTGATATTTACCATTGTTTAATTCAAGTATGATAAAAAATATATAAAAAAAATTAAGGAAAAAATAAAATAAATTTTGAAAAAAGTTTTTAAATTATATTGAAAAATAAAAGATATGCAAAAATGAAAAATATATATAAATAAAAAAATTATAGAAAATATATAAAAGTAAAACTATATAAACCAGAATATACCAAATATTTTGCATTGGTGACATGCCTTCTCCCCCCCACACACACACACATGGTGACACATCACAGTAACATGGTCTTTTTGCATGACATTACTTCAGTTTTGCTCATCCAATGAAATTGAAAGATTCTTTTTTTTTTTAATCATTTTCCCTCAAGCAAGGTAATAAAGCCACTAAGACAAGGTTACTGAGTGTGAGAGAATATCAGAAAAAGAAAAAACCTTATTAAGGAGAGAGAACAATAAAAGAACAGGAATTAAGAAAACAGAAGATAATTGATATGGCATTTAAATTTTTTAAGGTCAAAGTTGATTGGAAAGTGAGAAGCCAAAAGCAAGTTCCACAAGTGAGAAGTGTGAGAAAAGAAACTTAACGTAGAACTTAAGGTTATATCTAGCCATTTCAATTGTAAAATGATGAGACCTGACCGTCAATCTTCCTTTCTTTTTGGATATATACTTTTCTTGCTTGGAGTTTGGTATTGACGGAGTGCAATGGTTTTCTCCAATTTAAAATTTCCTGCACAGGCATTGCTTGATATTGTAAGTCACAACTGAGTCTTGTAATGGTATCTTGTGATGGTCACATAACGAGGTGGAAAACATCATCATATTCAGGCAATTGTCTTTCAACCTTGTTTCACCTAATATGATTAATAATGTTGATATTCTTCCAAGAATTTTGCTAAAGACCTTTCAAATACCATTTGTATTATTCCATTCCAATAATCTTTGGAGAAGAAGTAAAATGGAATTGTTTAAGAGTTACTTGCACACAAATCTATGAAGAAGCCCTGATTCTATTTACACTATTTACATTGTCCTGATGGTTATTCTCATCTTTACTATCAAATTCACAACGTTTCGGCCATTGTACGCTACGGCCTTCTTCAGGTGATATTTGTTGGAATTTTGAACTGAACCCTTTATTTAGTCCACAGGGGTCTTCTTTATGTGTTGTATCCCCTCAGGATATAGGCAATCATGGCTCTCCACAAATTCCTATCCCTTGTTGTTCTTAATAAATTTTGTCTTTGTTATTTCTCCCAAATCTGGTTCAGCCATCCATTTAGTGAAACTCACTAAATCTGTCTTGTTAGTATCAGATTTTCTAAGCCCTCTTTCCTAGAAATGGCATCATGACATTTTCCACTGAACATTTTGGAAAAAAAAAAATGCAAAACAAAACAAAAATAAAAATGTTCCATTGGATAAAAGTGTTGATTGATTGATCCAAAAAGTGACTTGGCCCAAAGAGTTGTTAGTTCAATCACTGGCCTCAGTAGAGAAAACAAAAAATTGGAGAGGTATCAAAGGGAATTAACTGAGTTATCCAAAGTCATGGTATTAGGTTGGTGCAAAAATAATGATGTAATAATATTGTTTTTTGACGTATTTTTTAACGTCAAAAAACGACATTATTACGTCATTATTTTTGCACCAACCTAATACATGGAATGAGAACAATCTACCCTCATGGACTAAATAAAGGGTTTGATCTGAAATTCAAACAAATATCACCTGACGATGGCCAAAGTGTACAACTGCCGAAACATTGTGAATGTGACAGCAAAGATGAGAACAACGATTCAAATAATGTAAATTTTGTAAATAGTTAATACTCCATCTCAGAAATATAGACAGAAGCTCCAATTCAAACCGAAGATGCCAAGAACACTGTTTATTTATTGTATTTAAAATACAATTGTGGTACAAGGTCGAAGGGAAATTGGGGAAAGATTGGTCATCGCTGACCATCTTACACCTATCTAATCTGATTCATGACTCATTCATTCTTACAATTGACTCACCACAAGAACTCATCTATCACCATTCAATCCAACATATATCACAATACCGCATATTCACAGAAATCCTACTAAAACACTAATGACATAAACCAAAGTTGCCAGGAAAACTGACAATTTAAAACTCTTACACACACTAATCTATAAACAAGTCCTAATTACAACCAATGTTGCTTATTTAGCTCTTTCTTATTAATCATCATACTTAATATAAAACCCAGGTTGTCTGTGTATGTGTGTCTGTACATTTATATATTGGATCGGATTTCCTACATTTTTCGACCGATTTCAACAAAACTTCACAGGACTACGTAAAATTACCTTGCAGTGGTTCTGACAGCACCAAAAATTGGAAAAACACAATTGTTTTTGCATGAAATCAATTTGAAAACACGATCAAGAGGCATCACTGTTTCGAGAATGAAAGGGGGACAACTCATATAGAGTTATACTTATTATAAAACCCAGGTTGTGTGTGTGTGTTCATTTATATATGGGATCGGATTTCCTACATTTTTCAACTGATTTCAACAAAACTTCACTTTTTTTTTTCGGCAGGTAGTGTTTCTTGCAGGTAGTCTTGCACACTTTTTTCTTTATTTTTACATTCAGAATGCTTTAAAAATTCCATTTACAAGACAATTGTTTATAATAAAATTGAAAAATTCTATTCAATTGGTAGACTCATAACGATTGAAAACAATGTTTTTGTTTGAGTTTGGGTTTGACCAATTCATAAAAAAACTAAAAAAAAAAAAAAAACTAATTAAGACATGTGTGTCCGTCAACCTTAAACAATAATCTTTGTCAATTTTATTTTTCAGTCTTTATGATGGTCGATACTTGATCTATCTCTTACTGTTGCAATGCCGGGCTCTACTGCTAGTAATATTAATAAAAACGAGCTAAATACTGGTTTACAGGGGCTAAGTGTCTTACAAAAGTGCTAGATCTTGCTCTAAAGAATCTAAATTGGCAACTCTGATTATGGCCAACTTTGAACAGAACAGCATCCTATAAATACCATGAAAATATTGGGTCCTTTATGAACAGGTGAAGATATTGGCAAAAGTCCATATCTCAATGTACTTTACAGCAGTTCAAAAAGCAGACAGATTTTACACTAGCATTTTTAACATGCTTAGCTGAACAAGATCTGAAGTAGAGTCGACATTCAAAATCACTTGTGGATATCATGCCATCTACATTACAAGCTCGACTAAAAAACATAATTGATCAGATTACTTCAAAAGAGGAATAAACCAATCAACAGAATTTGTCCTTTTTATTGTCTGTAAAAAGGAACTAATTTCAGTGGAAATTAGTATTTACTGAATAGATTCATAATATCAAATGAAAACATTAACCTAAAACTCAAGTCATATTCTTAAACAGCTTAGACAGATCAAGACTTCCATATGGAAGAAATCTCTAAACTGTATACAACTGCTCTTCTCAGATCAATTATTAAATATTGTTTCGAGCAAATGAACACTGTAGGAATTGGAGAGAAAGATCCTTCTTCGAACCTTGGGGACTGGCACCATTGATTTAGAAACAAAGGGCTGTACCAGATAACACAAACCGCATCACTTGATGACTTTCAACAGCAGTAACAACTAAAATGAATAGCAGATGTAACAGAATAGACAAAATAATGGCACGATCAGTATGTTGATGTTCCACAATACTTTGCACAAAAGGTTAGGAAGGAAAGAATCCCCCCCTATCAATCCTGGAAATTGCAATCACAGTGGACATGTGAAAACTATTGTCCTGAAAAAATTCTTTTTTTTTTTTTTCAGAAAAAGATTTAATAAATTACAAACAAATATTCAGTCGATGAATGCCAAAATGTTTCCTTATAAAGAAACCACTAATAATATCATTATTTTTTTGAAGAGTGGGAAAAAAAAATATTAGGTTGGTGCAAAAATAATGTCGTTTTCTCACATATGTGAGAAAACAACATTATTTTTGCACCAACTTAATACTTTGTCGACACCACCCTCATGATTAAAAAATATTTACAGACAATATGATATCAGAAAATTCTGAAAACAAATTAAAAAAAAAAAAGGGTATCCCATTAACCTAAGAAATAATTTATTTCATATATTATTTAAATTTGGTCCATGCACTTTTTTGCCCTCTTTAAAATAGTCTCCTAAGGGCAAAATTCATAGAATTATGTTCAGCAAAAGAACGTTTAGATTTTATTTCAAACTATTGTACTAACTTGCTTGATATAGAATATTATCATCATCACAATTATTATCAAGCTAGTCAAATTACAATTACTCACCTTAGAAATGAAATACTAAATTATAAAAAACAGCACAAGCACACCATAATAACAAAATGTCGGAGACCATCTGATATTGAATATAAAAGGCTCCAAAAAACACACCACTAATGTCTTTCAGTACAGTGGCATAGTGGGTATAGGAGCTGGTTATAAAAGTCTTACTGTCATCTAGGGGTCAGGAGTTCAGTCCTTGGAAGGAAAAATAACTGGCATCAAATATCTCAATCAACAGATACCCCATATCAGCAAATCAATGGACATCTGATGATGGGTACTTAGTTGAAACATTATGTCTATAATAACATCTACAGCAGCATTTAGACAATTTCAAAAAAATCATTATAAAAAACTTAGAAGAGGTAGCATAAAGTTCTTTTAATGATATTAATAATTTTAGCATTGTTATGGTTTTTATGTTGGTTACTGCAAAGACTTTGTGGACACCCTGTATAAGAACAATAGTTTGAAATAACACAAGAATATTGAAAATTAATCATCTTTAAATTATAAAAAATGTTTGCCAAAAGCCTGATAAAGAATTTTTAAATCTAAGAGCAAATTTGCAAAGCTTTCAACTAGCACAACATCATGAGTAAAAAAAAAAAAGAAGCCTATTAGACTGGGTACTAACAAATATTAGTGTATGGATTTCTCTTGATTAGTACGATCAAAGCAGTCAGTAAACTTTACAATTTTTCTTCTTTTCCTATGTGCCATGTCTTTTCAGGATATTGGCGATCATAGGTCTCCACAATTTCCTGTACTTTGTAGGTATAGTAAAATTTGTCTTTGTCAAACCACATATATATCACTGTGTATTTATTTATATATATTCTGTCCCATCTGTTGCGGGAACGGAGGTAAATCAACTTCTTTGAACTGTGTAGACTTAAAATGTAGTATCATGAGCAAAAAACTTTACCAAATAACAGAAACCACATCACTTGAGGACATTCAACAGTAGCAACAACTAAAATGAATAGCACATATAACTTTTAAAATTTGCCAATTTAGTACAAAAATAACAGAAGTAGAATATTTTTGGTCCATTAAAATCCATATGAGTCATGTAACATGATTTACTATTCTCTTTTACTTTGAAGCTATGAAACAAAAGACTGTCTTTTTGTCAGTTCACAATAATTTACAGAATGCATTTACAGATAATGCATACCAAGCCTTAATCTTAGACTTTAGGTCTCTGGAGATGACTGCTTTTGTGAAGTAAAATATTAGTTCTAACATTACAGGTGACTCTGATTGATGCACAATAGTATGTTTGAATGTCATGGTTGTGTTGTCATATGCTGCTATGACAACAACTAACCTGACTTAAATAAATTTTACAGTAAAAGATGAAGTAATAACTATTAAATAATGCAGAGTATTAAAGATTGAAATGAATGTCATAGCTGCAGCAGTCAGTAAATAGCTAAAGTAGTAGTAGGAATAACACTGTACAGATGGAAAATTGATTAGGCCACAAATCAGAAGATATATTTCCATGAGCAGAAATTGAGAAGTCAATATATTTTCTGTGCAGCTGATGTTATTGTTCTCAAGAATCAAGGAGAAATGCACTTTTTAAGAAAAGTGTCGAAACAAAAAATGGCTAGTCAAATGAAGTAAAATTTACTCAAGACAGATATGGCAACACAGAATTCAGAAAGGAAAGGCATTGGAGGTACCAAAAGAAAAAAAGAAAAGAAAAAGGACAGTTTTCTTTTAACACTGCTATTATTGTATACTTCTTTGACTATGTTTATTGTTTTAGCAGATCACGACACCTATTAGGGAGATGCGATTAAATATACTTTAATGTTTTATAAAAATTTATTCAATATTCTTAATCTTTAGATAATAAGTATTATAACATAGCACAAATAACCATATTGTGAGAAAAGGAATTTTCAACAATATACGCATTTTTTACGTATTTATAGTTATTTTTTAACTTTTATTAAAAACGACGTTCTTGTACATGTAGTTATGGATATTATACCTTAATTACTAATTTTTTAATTAATAACTATTTATGCTCAGTTGTTGACATTAATAGCTACCTGCTGATGTGTTAAAATTTTAGAATAATGCAATGATAAAAATTAAAATTTCATCTCTGATAAATGTTGCGATCTGCAAAACATTATATTTAGAATTTTAAGAACAAAAATGTCACATTCTATTTAGCTGTTAGATCGTTTATTTACAAAATTAATTTTATATTAATACCTACACTACAAGCAAAATGTTTTGGTCTACCCTGGATTTCTTAAAATGACATAAAAAGATAAAATTGTCAGTAACTACAGTATATTTGCTTTTATTTTTCAATATTTCTCCAGGCTCTTCTTACTACCAAAATGTTTAAAGTAGTAACAAGAGGAAAGTGTAGATGAGTAGAAAGCCAATTGAAAGACTGAATGATGAATGTGCGGTTCTAACAATTAAGCATGATGGTGGATTTCTTATTGTGCGGGGAGTGTTTTAGAGGACTGAGGATTGGACACTTGATTCAGGTCAAAGGGGATCTTGAAAAAAGAACACTATCATTCAATTTTGCAAAGACATGCTATACTATCTGGTTTATGGATAACTGGAAAAAATATTCACCTTTCAACAAGACAATGATCAAAAACACTCTCCTAAATTATGTCAAAATTACATTGAGTCAAAAGAAAGCAAAAAAAATGGGAAAATATGACTTGGCTACCTCAAACATCTTACCTATTGACTTAGTATAGGATGAATTGAATAGGAGAGTTCAAAGAGAATACCGAAAGAGTGAGAGTGAGCTTTTTCAGTGCTTGAAGAATGCTTGGGAAGGTCTGCCAATCTACATTTTTTCAAAAACTGTTGCAAAGAATGCTAAGAATTTGTAAAGCAGTAATGGTGGTTTATTGAAGCTGTTGTATGATAATCTTTTTATAGTTAAGTGCTTATTTCTTGTCAAAATTAAAAGCAAATACACTGCAGTTACTGAAATTTTATCTTTTAATTAAAAAAAAAAAAAATACAAAAATATCACATTTTAAACTTTTTGTCTGTAGTGTATGTCATCAGCATAGCCCTGCTCATCATCTGCACATTGACATCAGGAGGGAAATCAGGATCATTGTCTTCTATTGGTAGACTTATTTAGGATGTGGTATGGAATGCTTAGATGAGCGGTACCCATATCTTCATATATGTGCTTGTTTATACATAGAGTATAGTCCAAGAAGAGACATATTAAGGCTCTCTTTGTCATATTTCTGATGAGGTTTGGAATGTTTTGAGATTCGGAGTCTCGCTAGACATGTATAACTGTAGACTAATATGGCTCTTCAGTTAGATCTAGGCCAGGTATGTTTAAAGTCTATTCCGAGGGCCAATTACAGCCCATGGTCAAATTTCATATGGCCACCATCCTCTGTCATAGAATGTATCACTTATGGCCTCTCAGTATTGTCAATCAGAGTAAGTAAAGTATGCACTTAAGAAATGCAATTTTAAGTTTTACCAAAAGATGGCAGAAGCACTGTGTGGCTGCCTTCTGGTGGTGTAACACTGACTTTGGCCTTTTCCAACCAATTCTTAAAATCACTGCCTTTGAACCAGACCTGGCCTACATTCTGCAGTCCAGATTTCAGTATCACCCTTAACATTAATATAGGCAAGTTATTTGCTTTGGTCATCTGAGATGAATAAATTCTAAAATCTTAGTGAATTTGTTTTGTGTTGGTCAAAACCAGTTATAAATCTATATGGACTTCTGTCACTTTGTTTTCTATTTCTTAATAAGATGAATGTTAGTATTATGTTTCTATTTATATGTTTTTAACTTAAAAGTTGACAGACAACATTAATTACCAATAATATGTTAAGATTAACCCGAGATATATTGGTGCTACTATAGCATGAGGTCTACCTCAATATGTAATCTATCCATGTGCAGCATGGAGGACTACCTCAATATGTAATCTACCCAGGTGTAGCATGGCGGTCTATTTCAATATATAATCTATCCAGGTGCAGCATGGTGGTCTACCTCAATACATAATCTATCCAGGTGCAGTATGGAGGTCTACTGTGGCCGTCAGGTCAGGTCTAACATAGATATATCTGTTTCACATTTTCTAAACACATGACCTGCTCATATAAAAAGAAGCAAATGAAGGTCCTAAATCAGAATCATCCTCGGCCTGAAAAAGTTAAATATTTCAGAACTTCAGGGTACTTCAAAATGTTGCTGAAGAAGTTTTATAGAAGAGTCGTCCTAACAGAGGAGACAGCAGTCATCTTTTTAAGAGAACACAATTTACTAGATGCAGTTCAACAAGCAGATCCATGCCATAAAAAATTCCAATAATCTATTCCTGTCATTCCTAGAAGATATACAAAGTGTTTATTGCTAAAATAAATGTATTGTATTTGATAGCATGTTTATTTTTACCTCTCTGCCTTTAATATGAATAGTATATCGATATATAAATGATAATATGACGTTTAAATCAATATATCTATACACATACAATATTATATTATAGTTTGATTCTGTGGTAGACCTCACACTATAGTAGCACCAATATATTATAGCTTCCTGTAAGTTCTTTTTTTCTCAGGTATATTTTTACTTCATCTTATATGGTCTTCAGATGTGCCAGGCTGAGTGATTTTGCTAAGACCTGTTTAAATTTATTTGTCATCCATGTGAAAAAATGAAAATATGCCATTTGCAATAAAATTTTCATGAGATAATTCATTTGTATTTAATTTTAATGGTTCAAAGAATACCAAACAGAATAGTTGGCCCTCACCGAGTCACCAAGTTAAATCTGACCCTCTTTGAAAAAACGCCCTTGTTCTAGGCATTCAGCACTTGGAAAGTAGTTTCTAATGGATGAGAAAAAGACCTCTGTACTGGTGTAGCCATCTGCTTTTGAGTTCAACTTGCCAAAAAGAGAAAGAACAGTGTTGGAATAAACTGTCCTCTAATGGATAGCAGTTCGAATTGAGGATTGAGGAATTGGAGAGCCGAGTTTGAATTCCAGTTGAATCCATTACATTCACTTACATTCTAATACCCTTGGGACAGGTATGAATCCTTTTCTTCTCCCTCCAGCAAGAAAGACTGGGTTCTATAGCCTTGGATGACCCCAGAAAGAAATGGCAACCTACTGCAGGAAAAAATCTACCTAGTCATGTACCAAAAGATACATGGTTGCCTAAGTGTGTATCACACATAGCACATGACTTTGTTAATTTTATATCACTCTCTTTCAGAATTTAACATAAAACATTCTATACCTCTCATCTTGAACATGAAAAAAGAATAGATGTGTTACTTTTTTTTGCATGAGTTCAAGGCTTGGTTATAATGCTTCTCAAACTGCTGCCAACATTAACAGAGCATGGGATGACCTGTGACACACCTGATATTCTACTTAAAGCAGCACATGATATTCCCAAGTATTCACCCATCTTAGTACTTACCAGATTTGACATTGCTTAACTTCAGTGATCATGTGAAAAACTGGTGTTTTAACCTGATATAGGCCACAAGGTGGTACACAATGATGTCTAGAAGATAGATATAACCAATGAAATGGCAGAGCCTTTTTTTTTTTTGTCTTGTTAATTGACTCAAATACAGCACATTAAATATTGTATTTAAAAGTACTTTTGGCCTTCTGTAACAGAGTTCCATTACTCAAAATTTCCATGTATCCACCCTGTCGCAATAAATAGACCCTTTTTGTATATGCAGCATCAACAATTGAGCTGTTGACATGGCAACAAAAGTTATGGCTGTCTGATAAGGTGGGGTTCAAAATGCATCAAGAAAACTGGGACAGATTTCTAGCCAGCTTCTTAAAAGATGTATCAACACACAAGTTGCTATGCATTTATTATTTAGTAAATACACTGACAAGCACAAAAGCAAGAATGTCGACATAACACTTCTTAAAGAAAACTGAAGAATAGTTGATAACTTGAGTTTAAGCACTGGACAAGAAAACAAAAAAAATACAGTGTAACCCGGATATAAGAGAGTTGTCGGGACCGGAGAAGAAGTCTCTTATATCCGGATTTGGTCTAATTTATATACATTAACACAGGCTCTAATTTGGGACTAGAGAAAATCTCTCTTATATCCGGGTTACACTGTAAAATCAACAGCTGATAAGTGATTTGTTGACTGTAAAATGTAAATGTATTAGTAAAAGATAAAAATGGCAGAAATAATTATAGATGTGTACTTAGAAATATTTTGCAGTTCATGAATTGTATATGCATCTGAGATGGTGCTGAAAATTTCTCAGTCTCACCCACTTCTCAATTGACCATATACAGGAATGAGCTCATGTTGCGGTAGCCATATTCAATGTCATGATGCCATTAAAAAAACAAGCCACGTCTATGGCAATTTTTACCTTCAACTTCAAAAAATTTTTTTTTAAATAACAACAAAAAATATTACATTTTTTTTTTTTTTTTAATAAGGTAGTCTTGGGGGAATTTCTAAGAAAAAAATTGACTAGAGCCCTCTGCAGATATATTTTCAAAGAAAAGACATAGATGAAATTAAATGTTACAAGTTTATTTCAATGTTACAATATTTATGCCTACCGGAAATAAAATGAACATCATATATACACATATTACAGAATACATTTCATTTTAAAACAGCAATACTTAAATAGACTGGACCCCTCAAAAAAAAAAAAATAAATAAAAAAGAAAATAAAAAAAAAGAGGAAAGAACAATACAATGCATGTATATCAAAAAACCAGGGATCAGTTTTACGTTGTATTTATATTGTAAACAGTGCCCCCAACTAAAATAGAAAATGTTTTTCGATTCTAACAAATTGTCGAAGTAGAGGAAGTTTTTCTGAATGCTAGGCAATAAAAATTAGTGGTGAAAATATTTTTTATAAGAAATTACTAATTAATATTCATGTCTGAAAGTAAAGGATCAATTTTACATTTTTACTGTACATATTTTTTTTTTGTTTCAATAGCTATTTTGATTTTATGCTGAAAAAGCTTTATATTTTTATACAGTAAATACAACAATCTCGTTCTTTCCACAACATATTCTAAGCTAATAATTTTGTAAGGCTTGATTTCTTTTTTGAAAATGTCCCACTGCAATGTATCATTGCTAATAATTCTAGTCATCATAATCTGTTATTTGTCAATGACTCAATTAATAAAAATATTTGATTTTAAAGTTTTCGTTTATTTTAAAAATACTCAAATTTTAGGAATACATTTTGAAAGCGTCGCCCATTTGACGACAACGTGACCATGCTTAAACGGAAAGCTGATCATTTAAAATTTTCAGTTATCTGTTTTGGATAAGTCTTGTTTTTATGTCCATCGTCTTTGTCATGTTGAACTGATTATGTTAATTGTATTTTAATGAATATTGTCCTGAAGAAGGTTTATTAAACCGAAACGTCAGACGTTGACATTTCATTCATATTAAATTAAAACAACATAATTGCATTTAAGGATTTTTGTTTGTTTTTTCCAAATATTTTTCTTCATTCTGTCAGATTTATCCATTTATATTTGCTTACATACTGTCTACTGGAAATACAAACCTGAATATATTATATATATATATATATATATATATATATATATATATTGTATTTTTACTCCATCTGTTCTTTCTCGCATTTGTGTGTGTGCGTGTGTATGTATGTATATATATATATATATATATTTTATTTTTACTCTATCTGCTCTTTCTCTTATTTGTGTGTGTGTGTGTGTGTATATATATATATATATTGTATTTTTACTCCATCTGTTCTTTCTCTCATTTCTGTGTGTGTGTGTGTGTGTGTGTGTGTATGTATGTATGTATGTATATATATATATATACATATATAAAGAGAGAGAGAGAGAGAGAGAAAGAGATGCATAGCCTGAAGATTATGTTCAGGCATGAAAAAGACTCGTATGAGAATGAGAGTACTGTGCAAATGTTTTGGGACCCTTTAAACAATTATAAATTCCTAAAAATTATAAGTTTATAAGTGAACTTTCTACATTGCATTTGCTATAGAGAAAAACATTTATCCTAGCAAGATCATTTCTATCCTCCTAATTATCATATTTCACAGCAAGGGATCTGAATGGAAAGGAAGGATTTTTGTCAGAATTGAGCATAAATGCAGACCCCACAATATTATCCTTTAGTTGCAAACCACCATCTTTTTTTTGCATTTGTTTACTTTAATCTTATTCTACAATATATCACCTTTACTTTAAGGTTACATATGGACATACAAAAATCAAAATTTTAGTATGAAATAGTTTGGTTTAGTTTGTTTTATATGCCATGAAACAAACCAAAACAAACTATTTCATACTAAAATTCAAACACAATGGGTTATTTAATGCCGACAATTTTTATTGCTGGTAATATTTTTTTTCTACAAAAATCTATTTCTAGTAATATTTTTTTTCAAAAACTGTATTACTGGTAATAATTTTCTACAAAGTATTTCTGGTATTAAAATCTATTTTTACACTTTCATAGTGTTTTGACCCCAGTTTGGGGGTTAACTATTTACCTATAGCTGGGACCCTAACAGATGCTACCACACCGGGTTAGGGTGAACCTGGGAACACCAGCAATTAAGAGGTGGTTCCACGCTCCTCAAAACCTCCTGATCAGAGGCATTGCTGTTGGATGTAGTTTATCATCTTACCCAGGATGGAGCATGAAATAGATACACAATTATTTTTCCAGGGTTTACAATGACAATGGAAAAAAAAACAAAAGGTCATTTTTGTTTTGTTTTTTTACCATTAAAGAATTTCATTGATTCACTGACATTCCCAAAGATTAGAAAAGCAGAAATGTGAGTCGTTTTGGTAAAAGTGTGAGGGTAACTCTTCAAATGCACTTAAGTACACGTTCCCCTGTCAACTCCTTGCTTCAGAAAACCTGATACCTACTTTTATAAATAAACAATTAAATATGTGTGTGTGTGCATAGGTATAGTTTACACACACGTACATGCGCATACAGACTTTTTGTCTTCCTATCCTTTACTTTATGTCTATGAAAGAGAATTGTTGTACAGAAAGTTGGTTAAGTTATGCACCATGGCTGGGTGTTGCAAAGGAGAGAACGAGAAGAGAGATCTGATGTATGGTTTTGTGTGCAGCAGTGAGTGAAAGATAAGAAAGAAAAATAAATGAATAAAAAAGGCAGCTGTATAGACGGACGTGTAAATATATCAAAGAATTCAAATAATGAAAGCCCCTACCCACAAAAAAAATAAAAAAATAATCCGGAACAAACAACAAACAAACAAGAGAAATAGATCATTTAATTTTAGACAAATTACACCAAAGTCCAACCAAGTTTCTCTTAATGGTTTCAGTCTGTACATTCTGTGCTGTCCTTGGCTTGTTCAGATTGAAAAGACATCAGGCATAGAAGAACCGAAATGTAATATGATTAATGAGCCAAATAATTTAACATTAATGGTGACATCTCATGAGATGTGTGCAAAAGTTGTTTTTTTTTTAAATCAAAAACTATGCCAGTTTAAGGGGGGGGAACTCCTTAGACAAGAGATCATACTAAACAACAAAGCAGCCATTTTACCCACAATCCTCTTGAGTTGTATACCAATGCTACATGCGCCTCTTTAAATGCTTCCATCAAAACTACTGTCATTACGATTTTCCAACTATGCTGGAGTGACTTCATCACAAATTCCAAATACCTCATGATTGCCAGTACCTTCAGCATGGAGAAACAACTTCCAAAGACTACTGTTAAACAACCTGACCAACAAAAGGGAACCCCAAAATAGAAACAGAGAACATGTAAGAAGGATCACTGTCTCCTGTAGTACCAACCACCTAAAATGAGTAACAGCAGCTGCTGGCACACATTCTTTGCATCACAAGATTTTCCAAGTGATGGTTTTGAATCAATCCACAGGCTTATTGAAGAAGAAAGAAGGTAATGCTGTAAGCAACCAATCCTACTACCACTCCCACTACACAAGTTTTAATAACCACCACAAAAGCTGCAACAGATAGAGCCCCTTCTTGTATTCTCGTTGAGGCAAATCCATGATAAATATAAAAGTGTGGACACAGAAATCGACACTTCATGGTAATTAGCAGTTTCAGGTTTTAATGATCATCAAACCATGGGATCATATGATTTGATGCTTGTTTAAAGCATGAAACTGCGAGTCACCTTGCAGTGTTGGTTTTGATGTCCACACAATATGTACAAATGCTCTTCCCCTGATAGTACTCTTCCCCTATAAAGATAGAGGCATTAATGTAATGCTTTGTATATAAAAAATAGTCAAAGAAAAGTTACAATTCAAATCTTTGTAAGGAGTACTTAGTGTGACTTATTTATTCATCAACCAAAGTTTGATTAGATTTAATGAAAAGATTTTAAGTGTCATTACGACAATTTATTATTTTCACATACAATCTCCTTGATTAAAGATTTAATTGATTAATTGATTGACTGATTATATGATCTCCTTGATTAATGGTTTAATTAACTGTTTAATTAATTATATAGGACTGCATTATCTACACACATATACACACACACTGTTATCTCTCTCTCTATTTTCACACCAGAAATGCAATTATAAGAGAGTTGACTGTATGTAGATGCCACATGTGGATGTGTGGGTAGTGGTTAACAACTCAAAAAGTGAAACTGGTGAGCAGTGTTCAAATTTCAGCAAATTTGTTCACTTTCACACAAAAACTCTTGAGAAAGGTATAAATCCATCTCTTCTCCACTATGTGTTGAATAGCAAGGGCTCTATTGCCTAGAAGTGGCAACCAATTGAGAAGAAGGAAGATTGAATTTGGCAAAAGTGCCAAACCATGCACAAATAAGCCTGTCATTTTTTACAGGTAGATTACAAGCATATGGAAAATAGAAATAAATTTTTAAAAATTCTAATTATACCGTAGCCTAATCGAGTTAAGGTGCCAAGCTGTGTACTTAATGGCATATTTTAGGGCAACTTGTATTACTTGGCAGTGCCTATCACCTCTACAAACTACATGATAGATTTAACATCATACTATCACATGACCTATTAGAATTTTTGGGTACAATGTTGACTGCATTATGACATTTTGGTATTTATGGGGATTTTTTGGCAATGCCCATCTTCTCTCTGTTGGAGAGAAGCCATTCAATTCATCTGAAGGTCTTGTGAGCATGAAACTCAGGTTACAACTAGAGACATCCTTTCATAGGATTTAATGTTGTTAAGAGTTTTTTTTTTTTTGTTTTGTTTTGTTTTTTTTTTTTGTTTTGTTTTTTTTGTTTTGTTTTTTTTTTTTGCTCAGTCTTGGCAATCTAGGCTTTGAGCACTTTATTTACTGAGTAGGTTAAGTTTGACTTAGGCTTTTTCTTTTCATATTCAGTGTTAAGTTGTCCATTGGTTCCATCAATTGTTTTTCTTTAATATATGGAGTGCTATGGATAACTTATTATCTAAATTATATAAAAATAAAAATAACACCGACATCTCATTTTAACATATATATTTACCAAAATTACACAAAAGTATCTATAATATTAAAGAGTAAATTTACTCAATAAAATCACCATTGCTTTCAACGATTCCAGATGACTTCAGAATCTCCTGGATCTCTTCTGAACGGTCTCCTTGTTTAAGTTGGTGAATGCTGCCAACACTCTTGCCTTCTGTTCATCTTTGGTGGTACAAGGTGTGTGTTGGTCTCTTGCTCAACTATGCCCAACACATAATAATTAAGGAGAGATTTGCAGTCTGGAAAGTTAGGTGGCCAGATGAAAGGGGTAATGTGATCGCAGAAATTGTCTGACAGCCTTGACTGGGTTCTCTTGCTTGTGTGGCATGGTGCAGAGTCCTGTTGCCAGACATAAGGTTTTCCAGCAGCCACCCACTTGATCCAGGGTAGCATTACTTCCTCAAGGCACTTGATGTAGGCCTTCATGTTGAGTCTGAAACCCTGTGGAAAGATGAATGGAGGCCTAACGTCACCATCCCTTGTGATCACTTCAAACACCAAGATGTTAACTGGATATATCATCCAACTGTTTCCAAATCCTCTGACCTGTCCACACCCAAACACTCTGAAACATTCAGACTGGAGCTTCCAGCACAAATGCCAAGCAATACAGCATGCTGTTTCCAAATTTCTGATAGAGTTAAATGCGTCATGGTGCTCTTTTTCTCATAGACAGTGCCCAACTGACCCTACTATACTGTGCAGTTGACAAAATCAAAAACAAACATGCATGGGTGAAATTAAAAATATAAAACGGCGACAATCTAACCATCGCACCCTGTATATATATATATATATATATATATATATATATATATATATATATATATTAATCAATATACCACAAGCAAGGTGATAAAGTCACTAACATGCAAGGGAATAGAGGAACTGAAAGAATGGAAAAACTTTAGAAAGGGATATTTATTATTATTTTGCCAGTTGCATTTTTTATATTTTTCTTGCTGTTTTTACATTTTCAACTGTTGTAATTGTACATAATATATGAAAAAGTTGAAAATACATATAGTAAAAAAAAAGTTGAAAATGCAACTGGAAAGAAGTGTAGCTTATGCCATGATAAGTCTCACATATTGAAATATACCATGGCAGAGCTACACTTAGCTTCCATTTCAATTTAACATTTGAAAATCATAGAACAGTTTAACTGGTACTCTAAATAAATGTTCTTAAAGACTACTGTTACATTTTCAACTTCTTTTTCTTATATTTTTAATTGTATGGGATATATAAGGAAAAACTTTATTTTCTAACATTATCACTCTTCATTAATGAATAGAGCTGTCTGGCATTTGATTACATTTGTAAAAAACATATGCTAGAATTTGTCTTTCACTCTGCTGATGGCTGGCTTAGGAGTAGAAACTCTGACTGATACCAAATCAGTCAGGTTTTGATCATGGCTTGAAGCATTCGGTTGTCTAGTTGCACTGATGAGCTATGAAACAGTGAAACAGGCCTGTATGTGAATGATATTATCTATATATATATATATATATATGAGAGAGAACTGAAAAAGGAAACAAAAAACTTTGCTGGACTGTTCACTACATGGTGTTTTTATTTTTATTTTTTATTCAATACATTCAGATTATCTGTATTTTGTAGAACGCTAAGTTTTTCACCCTTACATTTATAGGATTTAGTTTTCACCACAACCTCTCAAGGCAATTCTGTTTGGATTCATTTACTAGCTTTAATCTTTTTTAATATTTCATTTCAGAGATGAGTAATTGTCAATATACTTGTATTATTGGCTATAAATAATCTATATCAATCAAGACGAGAACAATAGTTCAAAATAATATAAGTATATTTCTTTTATCTGCCAATAACATTTAAATGAGGTGTGTTAGGTCAGACAGCTTTAATTTGTATACGACAATTGCTATATGCATGAAACTTCATTAACAATGAGCCGTGAGGAGCAAATATATAATTATATATAAGAATATACTTCATATATATAAAGTTATTTTTAGTTGATATTCATGTTTGAAAAAAACGACCATTCTTATCTTAAGCACTTTGTATTGTGTCTATTGTTGGGTACATAGCTGAGTGGTTAGAATGTTTCTTTCTGACCATGAGTCTAGGGTTGAAATCTTACCAAGGTGGATTTGTCAGAAGATGACTTTTTGATTTGAAGGAGGCAATTTCAACTTGCGCCACCTTTGGAAAGTACCTGAAAACCATACCACAAGTTAATCCAAGCTTTGTGATTGAAAATGGGTAGATGCAACCTTTTTGGGAGCTGTCGATGATTTGTACTAGCACAAAGTCACAAGTCATTGTGACTGAGTGTTTGAGCATGCTGGCCTTATGCAGACTGTTGATCATGCTAGATAGCATAATGTGCTTTCCCCCAGAAACTGTACCTAAGATCCACTCAGCATAGTTGAAGTATAAACCAGGCAGACTGTGCATGTTGAATATATAAATGACCAACCATTCATTATACCTATTGGCCTGAAAACACTTGAGAAATTTCAATAAAGAAAATGTGCTCTCAAGTACAGGCTGATATGATATGTCACCAGTGAGCAAGCACAGGTGATCTCATTATTGAATTAAGTAGATCATGTGACCATAGAGGAAACGCATAAGTAGGAATAGAGGATAGACTAGAAGTGCGATCAATTAGATAATTGATCGCATTTCTAGTCTATCCTCTATTCCTGTATGGATCGTTATTTCTAGTCTATCCTCTACTCCTGTATGGATCGTTATTTCTAGTCTATCCTCTATGGATCGTTATTTCTAGTCTATCCTCTATGGATCGTTATTTCTAGTCTATCCTCTATGGATCGTTATTTCTAGTCTATCCTCTATGGATCGTTATTTCTAGTCTATCCTCTATTCCTGTATGGATTGTTATTTCTAGTCTATCCTCTATTCCTGTATGGATTGTTATTTCTAGTCTATCCTCTACTACTATTTGGATCGCTATTCTCCACTCTATTCACTATACTATTTCTCTTTTCGGATCACTATACGGTTTACTTTTTGAGCAAGTATTATCAAGCAAGTACTATTAGTGCAAGTGTTATTCAAAAACGTCTGATACCAGTATTGTTCACTGGCATACTATAGTTGTATCTGCGATTACAAAGTCTCTACCAGAATGAGCATTACAAAAGTGACAATGAGTATTCGTTGGCATCATAAAAGTTGTAACAAGTGTTCATCGACATCACAAAAAAGGGTAACCACAAAACAATTATGAAGTAGGATTAAAAATAAATCCATTAATACTATATCTAAGAAAAATCTTTACTAAGGGCTACAACAGACAGGAAGTTGTGGAGAGCCATGATTGCTCACATTCTCAAGAAACACTGTTCTGAGAAGAAGAAATATATTTACAGGGTGAGGCAAAAATGACACACCATAGTGGTTAATTAATTATTCATGTTTTACATGATTAATTAATTAACCACTAATAATTCCCAGGCTAATTTCTTTTGATAGTTGTTTTATTTTGTTTTATCAGATGCGGCCCAGAAAAGGAAGAATGAAATATGAATTCAATAAAATGATAAAGGAAACTCTCTGACGTATTAAAGAATCCTACAGGCATAGAATTGAAAAGTGTTTGGGAAAATGAGAACATTTTGAACAGCACATTTAACAATTAAATAAAACAGCACAGTGGAGTAATGAATAGTGGTTTGGATTGAGGAATCGGAGAGCCAAGTTCGAATTCCATTCACATCTATTGCATTCACTTACATGCTAATACCCTTGGGAAAGGTGTGAATCCTCTTCTTCTCCACACACCAGATATGGGTTATTTAGGACAGACTGGGTTCTATAGCCTTGGACAGCAACTCGTCTAGGAGAAGGACAACTCTGAATTCAAAACATGCGGAGAGTCATTTGTGAACCTTGTTACACATAGTGCACCAGGTCTCTGTATTTGGCCCTTCAAAAAGTGTGGATGGTTGTGGAGAGCCATAATTGCTCACGTCCTCAAGAAACACAATTCTCAGAAGAAATATATATACAGGGTGAGGCAAAAGTGACACACCATAGTGGTTAATTAATTATTCATGTTTTACATGATTAATTAATTAACCACTAATAATTCCCAGGCTAATTTGTTTTGATATTTCCTTATTTTGCAGAAACATTTTGGATGAATAAGATTCAGTTGTTTATCCGAGGTGCCCAAGAAATATTGAGGAATATGAAGAAAGAATTAAATATGAAATCAGTAAAATGACAGAGGAAACTCTTTGATGTGTTAATGAATCCGGCAGGCACAGAAATGAAATGTGTTTTCAAAAAGAAGGAGGATATTTTGAACAGCAAATATAACAATTAAATGAAATTTTCATGTGAAATTATACTTTTAATAAATTATTGTTGAGCTGTGTGACATTTGTCTCACCCTCTATCTCCCAATTTCTAAAGTAGGAATGTTTTTTTTTATATATTAACCTAACAGATTTTATCACTTAGTGAATACTCATATTTGAGTAGACGGTCTTGTTTATTTATTAAACAGTATATTTATTTATTTTTTATCTACCAACCTGAATGTTAATGAAATCTTAGTAAAGAAAAATATGCCCACTCCAGCAAGATTCAAACCTGCCTCCCCTGGCAGAGGGAACGATCATTAGATCCAATGTGCTTTAACTCACTTGGCCACAAAGAACCTTTGCTGATCAATTAGTGAGTTATGTGCCATGATACATGCTAGGAGATCATTTCAATACATGGCTGACGAGGCAGATTTTTTCCTGCAGCAGGTTGCCATTTCTTTCTGCGGTAGATTAGTTGCCATCAAAGGCTATAGAACCTGGTCTATCCTGCTATTTGCCCATAGCTGGGGGATGGAGAGGAAGAAGACTTATACCTTTCCAAAGGGTATTAGCTCGTAAGTGAATGTAATTGACTCAACTGGATAAACAAGGTTAAGCAAAATTCTTCTGGTCATGGATTTTTGAAATTTCATATCTGTACAGTTTTGAATCCATACACCACCTTATGCTTCCAGCCTTTCTACTAAAGAAATATCCTAAACCTAGTAACTTCACTGTACTAGTACCATGCTAATTTCTCAGAGCAACTGGCAACACCCATAATGCTCTCCAAGTAAACTATGGCAGGTTCAATTTTTCTTTTAAATTTAAAAAAATAAGAAAAAATGTACTCTGTGACCTTATAGAATGCCAGGTTACCAATACTCTCTCCTTTATGAAATATACCAGGCAAGGAAGATTAACTAACAGACGCACAGTACATGTAAATATATGTGTATGATTAACTGACAGACGCACACTACATGTAAATAGATGTGTATGATTAACTGACAGACGCACGCTATGTGTAAATAGATGTGTATGATTAACTGATAGATGCACGCTACGTGTAAATAGATGTGTATGATTAACTGACAGACGCACGCTACGTGTAAATAGATGTGTATGATTAACTGACAGACGGACACTACATGTAATCAGATAAATTTATATGATTAACTGACAGACACACACTATATGTACATAGATGTGTACATATATATATATATAGATATGTAAATTTATGGCTATAGATCTATAAATAACTGGGTTTCCCCGAGAAAGCTAACAGGTTGTATGCACAAATATGAGTGGATACATTTACAGTTTCTTTTAACTTTCTGCTTGCTACTGGCAATCATTCATGATGCGTGCATCCTACTAATGTTGAGCCTAACGGCAAGAGATGAACAAAAAATAAAAATAAAAGCAACATCCATTTCTTGCAAGAACAACTGTTAAATGCACATAAAACCAATAAACACACTAAATAAAAAAAGAAAGAAAAAATAAAATAGTAACTGATATGTGTTTAGGATTTACAAGGCACACTCTAGAAGTTTTGAGTATTTTTCAGGAGAGATATTTATTTATTCCTAAACAATAGAAAAGTTGGCAATGTTTAACCTTCATGCATGGAAACAAAATGGTTTATCAAAAGGAGTTATTTCCTTGATATCGCTATTACTGTATATACTTTTGACTCCAGAGAGGATGCTTCCTTCCCCGATTGCTACAATCTTAACCTCTTCACATCTACCATCAACTGTTACCTCTTAAAGAACACTGCATTGTCTCATAAAAATTTTAATTTTGTCTTTTTATATATATATATATATATATATATATATATATATAAGAGAGCCTAAAGAGTGTGTTCAAAATTTGTACATTCAACAGACTTGCTACTCGGTGTTGACCTCAGTGCCCACTTTTAGTTACATATGCTCTATATTGAGCACTTACCCATAAATAAACCATGCTTTATAACTACAATTTTTATTATATATATAAATTGATAAACCACGACCCCTGACAAGTTGACAGAATGATTCCCAGAGGGTCCGTCTACGAAACTCTGGAGTCGGGATGCTGAAGGTAACATCAATCAGCTAAGTGACAAACCTTTTACTTGTATTAATATATATATTAATAAATATATTATATATATAGTCAAATTTCCAAGAAATAATTCTGAAAATAAAGACAAATTGGTTTAAAAATGACAATTGTAAAAAAATTCTTAGTTTCGTCTTCTGACTTTATCAAGGCAAGTAATGAAAGCAAAATGTTTTGTAGAAAAATTGTTAAATTTAACTATATTGTTGACATGGAAATCAAAAACCAAACTCTTAGTAAAAAGGAAGTTACCAATACCAATATCCAGAAGGAGGATTATGCAGGAGTGTCTCTTTTTTAAACTTTGGATTTGGTGTAACTATGGCTACAAAACATTTTGCTTTCATTGCTTGCCTTGATAAAGTTGAAAGACAAAATGCATGAGTAAGAACTAAGAATTTTTTGCAAACATCATTTTTAAACCCATATATATATATATATATATATATATAGGGTGGCAATAAAGTCACTATACAGTTACTTATAATAAAAAAAGAAAGCATTGAAGCAGGTGACTTGCAGTTTGAAACAGTATCGATAATTAATTAACTATTGTTTACCATAGCATTGTATTATTACTAACCAGAAGTAACCAGTACCATTTTAATAATAAATTTCTGGACCGTTGATGAATTGCTTCGTCTTAATTGTATTGCCACCTGGTATATGTAGATAGTCAAGTAATGGATCGTGGCTTTGATTAAGGAATCGGAGAGCCATGTTCAAATTACATTCGAGTTTATTACATTGACTTACTTGCTTACCTTTGGAAAAGGTATGAATCCATCTGTTACCCCTCTCCCTGCTATGGGTAAATAGCAGGACAGACTGGATTCTATAGCAACCACCTAGAAGAAGGAAAACTCTGAAATCAAAAACAGGCTGGTTCAACCACCTGCTGCTTTGTAGGTCCTGCCTCTTTAGGAAAAGGCTAGAAGAATGTAACTTCAAAAACAAATCCACCTTCCATGTTGTCTTGAAAAAAATTCCCCTTCCCCCACCCATGACAGAAAACAATGAAACAGTGCCATAGAATGCTATATTTTGGGACCATTTGCCCATCCCAACCTTAGGTGACACACACACATTATATATATATATATATATATATATATATATATATATATATATATATATATATATTAGAAAATATATGGATATAGATCCAACAGTATGAAGACATAATTAACATTAGACTATATTCAATTCAACCTGATCATATTGAAACGGAACGCAGATCTTGAAAAAAATTTCAGTTATCTGTTTGGATTAGTCTTACTCTTATGTCCATCATCTTTTCATGTTGAATTGAATATAGTCTAATGTTAATTATGTCTTATGAATATGTCCTGAAGATGGTCGACTAGACCGAAACGTCCGACGTTGACATTATATTAACATTAAAACAGCATAATTGCATATTAGGATTTTTGTTTGTTTTTCCGTATATTTTTCTTTATATATATATATATATATATATATATAATTTTATATATATATATATATTATATAAGAAATAATGCAGTTTAATTAATATTATAAAATAGTCATACAAAGAATAAATCAATAAAGTTAATGTAATTAATGGCAAATTCACTTTGTGAACAGATTAAGAACTTACTGGTCACTCCGTGAATGACACGATCCTTGTTTTTATTAATTTTACAAAGGATTAGATGTTTGTTCCATAGAGTTTGCAAGTCCTTTCAATGCATTCAAGCCTTAATAAACCATGCATTATAATTATAATTTTTATTATATATATATATATATATAGATAGTTAAAATGTCTCATATTGAGAATATTTAACATTGAAAAACATAAGGAAAAAATTAATTATTTTTAATAATATGTGGAAATCTTCGCAGCACCTCTCTTCTCTTCTTTTTAATATACATACTTTTCTCTTGTTCGAACCACTACAACCTCTTTCTTTTGTATTTGTATATATATATATATATATATATATATATATATATATATATATATATATAATAAAATGACATTACTATGAAGCAAAGCAATCTTGTCATTTCAAGCCCCCAGTGGACAGTCCATGCTTATGGCCTTATGCCTGACAAAAACGTGTTTGATCGTTCTTGTGCATGCAAATCTTATATTCAGCTGTCCATCATGCCCAACAATGATGCCAACTCCAGGATGGGGGTGCATGGGCTACAGTATAGGGTGGGGGACAGCACAGACACTATGATATCTCACCAAAAACACAAACACACAATCATTCATACAATTATATACAAAACTATATAAACATAGTGAAAGAGACATGAAAAATGATATAAAAATATCTTAATATTTATATGAATGTACATTTAAGGAGTGGCCGGTTTGTTTATCTACCAAAGCACACATAAATAGATGCATGTACACTTGCATACCTATGGGTATGTGTGTGTATGTGTACTTTGCAGGTTGTTTCCAGGCAAAAAGCAGCAGCAGCAGCAGCTGCCACCACCATAGCAGCCATGTGAATGGCAGCAGCAAACAAGGAAAAATGAGGATGGAGGGGGGGGGAGACTCTACTCTTCACTTATTACCATTCTATATTTGGAAAGTACGTTCCAGTTTTGGTTGGTTAATGGACCCCTTAGCCCAGATTTCAAACCGTAGGTGCAGCAAAGATCAATACAGGAGGAGGATGAATGAGAACGAGAAAAAGACTAAGAAGAAGCGAAATGAAGGACGAAGAAGATGAAGTATATGGCAGAAAGAAAATCCTGAACAGAGAAAGAGAAGGAAAACGAATAGCAGAAAAGAACTAATGAGAGAAGGAGATGAGAGCAGAAAATGTGAGTTAAATGGAACCATCAGAGAGGCAGAGTGTAAAAAAAGGAAAAGGAGAAAGAACAGTAAAGGGCGATGAACAAAGGAGGGAAAGAAGAGAAAAAATATAGCAAAAAGGGGGAGGTAGAGAAATGAGAACAAAAAGGTAGGCGGGGAGGAAGAGAACAAAACGTAAAGGAGAGAGAAAAGAATAAAATGGTAGAGGGAAAAGAGAGCAAAAAGGTGAGACAAGAGAAAAGAAAGCAAAAAGATGGAGAGAGGAGGAGAAGAGAGAAAAGTAGAAGGAGGAGGAGGAAGTGAAAAAGTGGAAGGAGGAGGAGGAAGTGAAAAAGTGGAAGGAGGAGGAGGAAGTGAAAAAGTGGAAGGAGGAGGAGGAAGTGAAAAAGTGGAGGGAGGAGGAGAAGAGAGGAAAAGTGGAGGGAGGAGGAGAAGAGAGGAAAAGTGGAGGGAGGAGGAGAAGAGAGGAAAAGTGGAGGGAGGAGGAGAAGAGAGGAAAAGTGGAGGGAGGAGGAGAAGAGAGGAAAAGTGGAGGGAGGAGGAGAAGAGAGGAAAAGTGGAGGGAGGAGGAGAAGAGAGAAAAGTGGAATGAGGAGGAGAAGAGAGAAAAGTGGAATGAGGAGGAGAAGAGAGAAAAGTGGAATGAGGAGGAGAAGAGAGAAAAGTGGAGGGAGGACGAGAATATTGTAAAAATTAAGGTGGGGGAGGACGAGAATATTGTAAAAAAGGTGAAGGGAGGACTAGAATATTGCAAAAAAAGGTGGGGGGAGGATGAGAATATTGAAAAAAAAGGTGGGGGGGAGGACGAGAATATTGCAAAAAAAAAGGTAGGGGGAGGAGGAGAATATTGCAAAAAAAAGGTAGGGGGAGGAGGAGAATATTGCAAAAAAAAGGTGGGGAGAGGAGGAGAATATTGCAAAAAGCTGGGGAGAGGCCAGAGGAGAATAGATCAAAAACGTGGGAGAGGCCAGAGGAAAATAGATCAAAAACGTGGGAGAGGCCAGAGGAAAATAGATCAAAAACGTGGGAGAGGTCGGAAGAGAATAGATCAAAAACATGGGAGAGGCTGGAGGAAAATAGATCAAAAACGTGGGGGAGGCTGGAGCAGAGAGCAAAAATGTGGAGAGAGGCAGAGAGCAAAAATGTGGAGAGAGGCAGAGAGCAAAAATGTGGAGAGAGGCAGAGAGCAAAAATGTGGAGAGAGGCAGAGAGCAAAAATGTGGAGAGAGGCAGAGAGCAAAAATGTGGAGAGAGGCAGAGAGCAAAAATGTGGAGAGAGCCAGAGAGCAAAAATGTGGAGAGAGGCAGAGAGCAAAAATGTGGAGAGAAGCAGAGAAGAGAGTCAAATGATCAATGGAGGGGGAGTAAAGAGCTAAAACTGGCACAAAAGGAGAGAGAGACATGAGGAGTGAAATAGGAGGAGTAAAAAAGCGAACTATGGAAGCACAATGCAGTAAAAAAATTATAAGGTGGCAGGAGAAAAAAAAAATACTGAGGAACAGGATTCAAAGATTGTACACTATTGATTGTGCAGATAGCCAACGCATTATGTGAAACTTGAAAATCAACTTGGAGGCACAGATGCAATGATAACTGCTGTGGAGTAACAACACCTGACAAACTTGCAGATATTGCTCTTAGATATTAAATGTCTATTTCCAATGTTTAAAGCTCTCTACCAAGTTAAAAGTCAAGGATTTGTAGAGAGCCATGATCACATACATCTTGAAAAGAATGTAAATAGTGGTTGCAGAAAATGTGACCATTTTGTTATTGTCATCTGAAAAATCTGCAACTAATAATATAAAATCTAGCATGTGCATTTCCAAATGATACCTATTTAAATATTATTCAAATTAATGCACCACAGAAAGACATGAACCCCAAAATTATGAACAAATCTCTCTCAACATTAGTCGACACCAAAAATAATTCCTAAAGAGAATTAGACAGAATTGTTAAAATAATGTAGAATATTGCTCACACTGGGTTGGGTGAATGTGAAGAGAGGACGGGAGGAGACAAGAGAAAGGGAAGAGAGGACGAGGGGAGACAAGAGATAGGGAAGAGAGGACGGGAGGAGACAAGAGAAAGGGAAGAGAGGACGAGGGGAGACAAGAGATAGGGAAGAGAGGACGGGAGGAGACAAGAGAAAGGGAAGAGAGGACGGGAGGAGACAAGAGAAAGGGAAGAGAGGACGGGAGGAGACAAGAGAAAGGGAAGAGAGGACGGGAGGAGACAAGAGAAAGGGAAGAGAGGACGGGAGGAGACAAGAGAAAGGGAAGAGAGGACGGGAGGAGACAAGAGAAAGGGAAGAGAGGACGGGAGGAGACAAGAGAAAGGGAAGAGAGGACGGGAGGAGACAAGAGAAAGGGAAGAGAGACAGAAAGTGAGAATAGGAAGACAATGGGAAGAAAGGAAAGAATAGGAAGACAATGGGAAGAGAGATGGAAGGAGAGATGGGGGAGCAACACGAGCTGGAGAGGATTGGGGGGGGGGAAACGAGCTGGAGAGAAAGGGGGAGCAACACAAGCCGGAGAGAAAGGGGGAGAAACTGAGAGGTGCATATGATGCAAACAGAGAGTGGATCAAATTCAGAGAAAACTATTTTATTTTTAGTTCTACCTTATGAAGAAGAAGAAGGCCTAATGATGGTGTTGAAAATATTTTTAAAAATGGAAAGAAATTAATAAACCAGGAATAATGAAAATTAATCGAGCATCTGGAGAAATTATCAAACATATGAAGTCATGCTTGTTAGACATTCAATATCACATGGAAACCTATTTTTATTAGCTCTAAATATGTATATGTGAATAGAACCAGGAATTATTAGCAGACAATTATGAACTTTTGCATCTGTGAACAAAACAGAGAGGCATAGTTTGATCTGTAATAATAAGGGAGACCATGTAAGATGAAAGATGAAAAGGTTAAATGACCATGAGGCTAATAGAGAAAAAGAAATTAGACACAAATGCACTGATAGAACAAAGAACAGAATTCTTCAATATTTGAAATGTAATTCTACATCCTGAACAGTCAGATGTCAGATTTTACTATACCAATCAACATTTTCAAAAAAAAAAAAAAAAAAAAAAAAAAAATTAGTATTAACCAACCAATGTTGATAAAATTATCGCTGCTAGGTGTTGACTTCAATGTTCACTTTCATATTTACATATGCTCTATACCTGATATTGATCACTAACTCAAAGTTAAACCCAACCTGTTTTAGGCTTATACACAATTGTCAGGCTTGATGATCGCTTACAAGCATGAAACAAACTGTCAACACCCACTTTATATATATATATATATATATATTTTTTTTTTCATTCCTGTAAGTTCACTGCTACTAACATGCAGAATTTTTTTTTAACCTGATGATGGCCATGCTGGCTGAAACTAGATGAGGAATTTCATTGAAATAATAATAAAACAAAAAATATTAATATACAACCTAGTGTGACTGAAAATTTTAATTTTGGTTAAATTTGAACAAGGTCTGTTTGTTTAATATTTTATTGTATTTTTCTAATTTTCAAATAAGGTGTATACCAGGATACAAATTATAAATAAATTGTCTCAAGTTCATAATTATTCCATTTTGTTCTTATAACCATCTCAGTCATTACCAAGAATCATTGATCCTGATATACATCTTATTCAAAAATTGGAAAAATACAATTAAAAAATTAAACAGACATACTTTCTCAGATGAATTCAAAAAAATTGTCTCCTTGTATTTGTTTGTGTATAAAGGTCTGTTATGTAATTAATCCTGACTTGGCATCTCAACTTCAGTCACTTTCCCACCAATATGACCTGGCCTTCCTCTACCTTTTCTACAAATATTTTCATGGCAGTGTTCTGATGAAATTTTGTCCTTGGTGCTTCAACTACATGAATTTAAGCATACCTCTAGATTGCCAACTAGGTCTCACCATTTTACCGTTGAACTAGCTAGATGAAAAAAATCTCTTCCATTGTAACAGTTTCTTTTCTCACACTTCACACCTGTGGGACTCCCTTATGATTTCTTGCTTCCTTGCCTTATACAACCTTCAAAAATTTAAATGCAATGGCAATCACCATCTTTCTGATCTCTTCAGTAAGATCTTTTCTCTTTCACTCCCATGGCATAATCGCCTTGCTTGGGGTGAAATTATATATATATATATATATATATATATATATATATATATATATAAATGAAATCACAAGTTGTGTAAGCTTTAGGGTAGCAGAGACACATGTACTGCAGCCTTGGCTGACAGCAGTAATGGGTCTTGATTCGAGTTCACTTGTCCTTTTTCTAGGCTGATTGCTAAGCAAGGTTAACAGGCCTAGTCTTCCCTCTTATGTACCTATAGCTTAAAGAACAGATAGAGCCATAACCTTCCCTACACTATTTGTGCATAAGTAAATGTAACTCAATTCTGTTTTCTCATTCCGATCTATTATGCCACCCACACATCCATTATATGTACCTAACTTGTAAATCTTACTTATTATAAAACGCAGATTGTGTGTGTGTGTGTGTGTGTCTGTACGTTTATATATTGGATCGGATTTCCTACATTTTTCAACTGATTTCAACAAAACTTCACTTTTTTTTTTTGGCAGGTAGTGTTTCTTATTGTCTTGCACACTTTTTTCTTTATTTTTACATTCAGAAGGCTTTAAAAATTCCATTTACAAGACAATTGTTTATAATAAAATTCTATTCAATCGATAGACTCAACGATTGAAAACAATGTTTTTGTTTGAGTTTGGGTTTGACCAATTCGTAAAAAAAACAAAAAAACAAAAAAAAACTAATTAAGACATGTGTGGTCATCAATCTTAAACAATAATCTTTGTCAATTTTATTTTTCAGTCTTTATGATGGTCGAAACTTGATCTATCTCTTACTGTTACATACCCGGGCAACGCCAGGCTCTCCTGCTAGTACAAACTATTTTCCACTATTTTCTATATCCATAAACATACAAAATTATAAGTAAAGTATATACCATGACACATACACACTGCCATTATATATATATATATATATATACATATATATATATATATATATATATATAAGGCACAGTAGAATAGTACATCAGATTCAGGAATTGGAGAGCCAAGTTTGAATTCCAGTCAAATCCATTACATTCACTTACGTGCTAATACCCCTGGGAAAGGTATTAATCCTCTTCTCCCTCCAGCTATGGGTAATTAGCAGGACAGACTGGGTTTTATAGCCCTGAATGGCAACTTTGAATTCAAAATTTACAGAGGGTCGTTTGGGGACCTTGTGGCACATAGTGCACCAGTTCTCTGAATTCAGCCCTTCAAAAAGTGTGGTTGGTTCTGCACAAAGTCTTCACCACTATAATCAAATCATATGTGCTGGTATATGGGCTGTCAGTTCCTAGGAACTGAGCTGCTTGACCCTCATACGTCGGATATGATGAGAGAGTCCATTATATATATATATATATATATATATATATATATGCAAATCTCTTTTAAATTATAGACTTTTATGTATGCAAGTTGATTTCCATAAATGCAAATTCATAACAGTGAATTACAAATGCATACTATAAATACTTGATTTGGTACACCCTTTCAAGTAATCCACCCTTTCCCCAAGGAATTTAAAATAAGCACCCTCTCAAATAAGTACCCCTTTTCCCCCCAAGGAATTTAAAATAAGCACCCCTCTCAAATAAGTGCCCCCTTATACAAGGAATTTAAAATAAGCACCTTCTCAAATAAGCACCCCCATTCCTCCAACGATTTTAAAATAAGCACCCCCTCCCCAAGGAATTTAAAATAAGCACCCCTCTCAAATAAGTGCCCCCTTATTCAAGGAATTTAAAATAAGCACCCCTCTCAGATAAGTACCCTAAGGCAACTAAACAAATATATTTGGGAAATAAAAGTGGGGACACTTATTTGTCTCTGGGGGTTTAAAGGCAAGATGTTGATTTAATCAAAATATGCTTTCTTTAAAATTTTGAAATAATCACTCTGGGTGCTAAATTGAGCATTTGCAGTACTCTTTTGCATCACCATCCCTTATGAAAATAAAGTGCATACATACACACACACACAAATGTACAGATATTCATCCTATTATTCACCTGTGCACACACCCATCAGCACCCGTCTACTCATTCCCTACTCACAAATGCATAATCATAGGGTATCTTCTTTTAATTTTTCTACACACATTTTTAACATACATTCATTCATCCATCAATATAACACCCATATATACAAATCTTTTTTCTGTATGTTAGTCTTTCACATCAGAACACGAGTTTGCACACGCACGCAAGATAAATACTCTTGTGTGCACAACCCTACTCAACACCTGCTGCAATGCATTCTCCCACTCACACACAGGCATTCATGGAAACCTCGTGACTGAGACACGTGCATTGAAAGATGTGGAAGCCAAACGAAAGAAATACGATGTTGGGAATGGATGCCGGGAGGTGTGGTGAAGATATTGGCAAAGATTGGATGGATTCATCAAAATAAAGTTGGAGGAAGAGGAGAAGGAGAAGGAAGTGTAAGAAATATGCATTGATTAGAAGGTTGGAGAAGGGAAACTAAGAATGAAAGAAGGAAAAATGAAAAAAAAATCAATGAAGCACATGAAGAGTGAAAACAAAGGTAGGGAAAGGAGGAAGGAAAACAAGGGGAGAAAGAAGAAGAAAAGCAAAGAGGGTGAAGAGGGATGAAAACAAAGACGGTGAAGAGGGATGAAAACAAAGAAGGTGAAGAGGGATGAAAACAAAGAAGGTGAAGAGGGATGAAAACAAAGAAGGTGAAGAGGGATGAAAACAAAGAAGGTGAAAAGTATGAAAAGAGGAGAAGGTGGAAGGTATGAAAAGAGGAGAAGGTGGAAGGTATGAAAAGAGGAGAAGGTGGAAGGTATGAAAAGAGGAGAAGGTGGAAGGTATGAAAAGAGGAGAAGGTGGAAGGTATGAAAAGAGGAGAAGGTGGAAGGTATGAAAAGAGGAGAAGGTGGAAGGTATGGAGAGAGGGGAAGGTGGAAGTTATGAAAAGAGGAGAAGGTGGAAGGAATGAAAAGAGGGGAAGGTGGAAGGTATGAAAAGAGGGGATGGAATGAAAAGAGGGGAAGGAATGAAAAGAGGGGAAGGTGGAAGGTATGAAAAGAGGAGAAGGTGGAAGGTATGAAAAGAGAAAGAAAAAAGAATAACTCTCCAAGAATGGAATAGAAAAAGAAAATTCCAACTAAAAGAAAGAAATCATTGCAGACAAAGAAAGAGAGTTTTAATGACAATGGTTGTGGCAGGTGGGTAGAAAGAAAACGATGCAATAAATTAACTTGTAAATGGGGGACAGTTGGTTGGGAAAGAAATTTACTGAAGGGAGGTGGAGGTAAGGTAGTGCCAAGAAACAGTAATCAACACTGCCATTTTAAGATCCAAAGAAACACACCCTCAATGTTGGCATGATGTTGGGGTGGTCAGGACTTGGGAAAAATAACTGACACTAAAAATAATTCAATGGTAAGTATGAGAGATGGTATACCAGAAACCATTTGATCAGTGTTGTTTTATATGTGTGAATTATCAAGAAGGCACAGAAATTCAACGTTCTAAGTAAACAATGGAAAATGTGACACAAATCCAAATGTATATAAGAATGGCTAAATAGCTTCTAGAAACTAAGCAAGATATTGAAACTGCAGTAGTATCAACTTGTATGTTGATGTTTATTCTATAACAAGCCAAAAGACTTTCAGATCAATTGAGACAGATTGTACTTATCACAGAGTTGGTGGGTAAAACAATATATTTTGATTCCTTAAGTTTCTCAGAATGGTCCCTTATTCTATTTTTAAATATTTTATGAGTCTTTTGTTTCACATTGAATATGAGATAATTACGGTATTGGAAGAGTATTTTCTATGTATTAGGTTGGTGCAAAAATAATGACGTAATAATGTCGTTTTTTGAGGTTAAAAATATGTCAAAAAACAACATTATTATGTCATTATTTTTGCACCAACCTAATAATTCTCCACTTCATGTAAATTGAGGATTATAAATTTTAAGTTCTCTTAAAGAGAATCCAATGATTATTCCAGATTTTGTTGTCATGGTGAGCATAAAAATTTATGAGGTCATTTTTATTAGTTGACTTGTGATAGACACTTAGTATTAAGCTATTGTCATTACGGCATAACATATGTAGGAAAAGTGAAGTATTGTTGGTTTCCATTTTGTAAGCAAGGAATTTTGGTAATTGCAATTTTCTGTTTAAGGGATAAATCAAACAATTCTAATAATATGTAAAACTGGATGCATTTGTAGTCTGCAGATTTTTGTTACATTTCAGGGAAATCAATGTCAGGTTATATTTAGATTCTAAATTATTGTCTTAAATGATACAACAGGAATCTTTGGGTTAATAAAATATATATAAAAAGTGAATCATTATTTTCTATTTCAAAAGGTAAATGTTGGTTGAGTTTGTTCACAATATTTTTATATCAATGTTCTCAGGTTAATTATTAAGATTTCAATATAAGTGACGTATAATGAGTTCTTTTTGCTTTGTGTTTTTTTTTAAAGAATATTATAAGTGAACTTTCTATGCTTTCTTTTATTACACTGGTTTTAGTTTTATTTCATGATGTAAGTAAAAATGGGGCATGGTGGAGTAATGGATAGCAGCTCAGATTGAGGAATTGGAGAGCCAAGTTCAAATTCCAATCAAATCCATTACATTCACTTACATGTAAATACCCTTGGGAAAGGTAGGAATCCTCTTGTCCTCTCCCCCAGCTATGGGTGAATAGTAGGATGGCAACTGGTCTACCACAGAAAGAAATGGCAACCTACTGCAGGAAAAAGTCTGCCTTGTCTGTCAGGTATTGAAACATACATGATCGCCTAAGCGTGTATCCCGCATGGCACATAACTGACCACAGACCGGGTTCTATAGCCTTGGATGGCAACTGGTTTACCACAGAAAGAAATAGCAACCTACTGCAGGAAAAAAATCTGCCTCGTCAGTCAGGTATTGAAACATACATGATCGCCTAAGCGTGTATCCCGCATGGCACATAACTGACTGAAGTAAAAATGTATGTAGTCATTTTTATTTCTTGATTTTTGATATTCTTTGAATTTTAACTTAATACTGGATCTAATTAGTAAAAAGAAAGGGAATTATTATTTTCTATTTCAAAGGTAAATCCAATCATTGGTCCAACTTGGTTGAGTCCATTAACAATATTTTTTATTAAGACATTTTTATGTTTAACATTCTTTTTATAGATACAAATATTTAAGTAAATGCTCTGTTTATAATAAACAGTATTAAATAACATTTACCGGCCTGAATGTCCGAGAAATTTTCATAGAAAATATTCGTCCTTTGACATATATATATATATATATATTCCCCAATATTGTTCCTGATATATAAAAATATGTATCATTAACACACACACTTATATATATATATATATATATATATATATATATGAAGACATTTTTATGTTTATACATTCTTTTTATAGATACAAGTATTTAAGTAAATGCTCTGTTTTATAATAAACAGTATTAATGACATTTACCGGCCTGAATAAAAAATAATTATTGGACTTTTTCCATTTCATAACGTGTGACGTCATTTCTTTACATTTGGATACACATTAAGCAGATATGAATGTATAAGAAAAAATCATAGAGAATTGTATTTAAAAACAGTGAAATCGACCTTGCTAACTGAACGTTCCTCTATGGCCTAATCAGTTAAGGCATGTCAGGCTATATGACGGTTCTGTATAGGATACAGGTTCAATTCCTGTCAGAAGATGCATATTTCTGTGAAAATCTCTCAGACATTCAGGCTGGTAAATGTTGTTAATACTGTTTATTATAAACAGAGCATTTACTTAAATATTTGTATCTATAAAAAGACCATATAAATATAAAAAATGTCTCAAAAAATCATTGTCGGACTTTGTCCATTTCATAATATTTTTTATATTAATGTCTTTAAGGTTAATGAATAAAACATCATTGACGTATCTAAAAGTTTTTGTTTTTTGTTTTTTTGGCAGAATATTAAAAGACAACTTTCTGCATAATAATATATGGATACTTTAAAGAGTAAAGCTATCTGGAGTTCCAACTCCTGTAGAGCTACTCCTGGTGGTAAGGAGGAGGAGGAGGGACCAGACAGAATGCAACCAATCCCCAAAGACCACAACAGCAGAATGAACAAAGATCTACACAATCACAACGACCTTGACAGACCAAGCATCTGACAGCCTGATGCAACCAGGTTTGCCAGGTCATGCCTGTCTCAATCCGCTAGGACCTGCAAGGTAGACACTGCAGTCCAAGTGTGCAGGCCTCTCCATCGCAGAGAGTTGTTCACCAAAATGAAATCTGTGTGAATGGCCTTATCAAACTCTCTTTAACTACTCTTCAGGAGTAGGCTGGGTCTTCACAACCATCTCCGCCACCGCAGCGGACAAAGGGAATATGGAGAGAGGATCATCGTCCCGGTGCTTGGATGAGTGGGTGCAGACTACTAAAGAGGAAAAAAAAGACACTGCTTCTTTAATAAACAATATGTCAAAATAGAGTTTAAATGAAAATAATTGGGTGCAGTTATCAGTGAAGACTTGCAGAAAAATCTGATCTCTTAATTTTATCATTAAATTTTTTTTTTCTTGATTCTTTCTGGCTTTGAACATAAAATTAATAGAATGAAAGTTGAAATAACTACAAAGTGAATAACAGTGACTGCTATGTTAAAAGTACAGAGAATCCATTGTCTCGTAAAACAGGCATAATATCCATTAGGCCTTTGTTCTTGGAAGAGGGTAGCAACATGAACAGATGACACAGTGTAGTAATGAAGAGCAACACAAGTTTGAGTTAGAAATAATAAGAGTGGTGGTAGGAGATATTTAATGGCACATGAAAGTCGAGAACAGGTTGGAACAGAATTGCACACTAATATCAAAGACATTGGATAATCACAGAAGGAATATAACTTCCTTGGCATTGAGGGCACCTGTTTTTTCTTTCTCTCAAAATGCTATGTATAGAAACATTTTGGAAAAGCTACAAAGAAGGCATGAAACAAGACAAACAAAGAAGGAAACCTCCCCATTATTCATATTTTAAATAAATCAAAATGATGTGCATCTTTTATATTTTGGTAAATATCTTTTTTTAATCATTTCACCCCAAGCATGGCAATAAAGCCACTAAGATTCAAGTGTTAGAGGAAAAAAATCACTATTAACGAGAGAGAACATTAAAAGAACACGACAGTAGATAATGATCAACGTTAAAAATACTGCAATATATAATAAAAAGGCTTAAACACTAATATTCCATGGTTATAATTTATTACGTTGGTATCGTAATTACGAATTTGTAGGTCTGATGAGTTGGATCGTAATTGCGATTCCAATGTAATAAATTATAACCATGGAATATTAGTGTTTAAGCCTTTTTATTATATTCTTACTCTGTCCTGGACATTGAATTCTACTTGGATTCTATCCTCTTGAAATCTCTATATATATGTGTATGTATATGTATGTATTTGTGTGTGTGTGTATATATATATGTGTGTGTGTGTGTGTGTGTTTGTGTGTGTATATATATATATATATATATATATATATATATATATACATACACACGTGTGTGTGTGTGTGTGTATATTAACCACTTATATATATATATATATATATATATTGATAATATAAGTGGTTAATATACACACATATGTATGTGTATATATATATATATATATATAGCTTTGTCAGAGATCAAGATAGAAATGATAAAAAGCAAAGAGACAGATTAATGGTGTGTTGTGTTTGGCTATTTCTTATTGTTTAGATACATGTCACTTATACTGAAGTGATAGATAATATTTAAATATGTGTGGCAAACATTCTCTATGCTAAAGTGTGTAAAAATAAAATGCAGCAGAATATTTGATTGGATATGTGTCACATGTCATGGAGTAACTGATAATATTCAAATAAGTATAAGAAAACATTCTGGATGCTAAAGTGTGTAAAGGTTAGTGAGACACAGCAGGATATTTTGAAAAATTTTTCATTAAAATATATCTTGTGTGTATTTTGTATATACATTGATTTTTATGTATTCGGAAGAGATAAGTTAGATTCATGAATATTATGTGTTACTTACATATCAGAGACACTACTTGGTTTCAGTGAGAAAATATAAGAAGCGAAGACAAAAGTGTTTATCGGCTGTTTCAGTGAAATTGCAAAGTTGTCAATTTCAAATCTTTTCATTTGTACCCCCTTACTTCTTAAAACAATGACCAGCATTCCTATTTATGACTGTTATTGCAATATTTTGTTAAAGTTGTTCAGTGGAGTTTCTACAGATATTTTATTGTCGTAGAATTCACTATGAGATTATTCAATCATTAAGTGAAGAATTAAAAGTCATAGGAAAACTCTGAAATTTTCACAGGTCTTTCTTGTAAAGGATCTATATTTACCTAACTCTAAAGTTAAAGCTTACATACTTAAATATCATAATCCCAAGTCCCATAACTCACTGGGGTTGTAGAGGCAGCATATACATTGCAGCCATAGTAAAGATTTCCCAACCAATGCTATGGGGTCCAGTCTGTCCTGATAATTACCAATAGCAGGAGTGGAGAAGAAACAGATTCATACTTTTGCCAAAGTTATTTGCATGTCAGTGAAAGTAACGAACAACTCTAATTTGATACCTTTTCCAACAAAAACTGACCTCTTTCATAATTTTCCGTTTAGTGATAGTAATGAAACAATACAGCTAACACTGTTGCTAAAATCTGCATAAGGATTGATGTACTGATTTGCATGGAAACAGTAATGTTTGGTTGTTGGCCAATCATAGATGATCTGTAGTTTGGATCAGGCATATTTAAGACTGGCATTTTTTTAAGGGAAAAGGCATAAATTAAAAGGAACAAAAGAACTACTGCTTGCCAACCCTTTGCAAGTTATTTAAAGCCAGAAAATATTTTTTTCACATTGTAAGAATTTTTTTGAGATAATGATTTAGGGATACTAGTCTTACTAATTAAACCATAGCCGGGGAAGAAGAGGTGGATTCATACCTTTCCCAAGTGTATTTCCACATCAGTGAATATAACAAACCCAACTGGAAGTGGAACTCTGCTCTCTTAATAATTCAGAACCGTTATCCTTTTTACCACCCACACATCCAAACTTACAGCACTTGGTATTCCTAAGTAGTCTAGGTACTAACCAGGCTCAATGTTGCTTAACTTTGGTGATCATAGCACGAGAAGAGATCTCGACATGGATACATTTGGTCTGACAGGAACAATCAGTTTCTCCCTTGAAGCGTTTGTTGATCAGTTGATACTGTCACCAACAAGAATTGTCCTCTTTCATAATTTGGCTTTTTGGAGAGGATAGTGAGACAATGCACGTGACACTATTGCCAAGATTTGCATAGGGATTGAATTATTGATTTTCATGGAAACAATATTGTTTGGTTGTTGGCCAATCAGATGATCTGTGGGTTGGACCAGGTATATTTAAGACTTACATTTTTTTGAGGGAAGAGGCACATTCTTCCAGCTCAGTTATCGATACGAAGGACGCTGTTGGTATTGTCTGTGAATGCATTTTCTCCTGTTCTTTGCTTACAGTCGATGATTATCTGTCCTGATTACTAGACTCAATATTTATTGTATGTTTTTAAGCTGGAGAAGAGATGCCAATTTGAATGCATCTAGGAACAATCAGTTTTTCCCTTGAAGCATTTGTTGACTGTTTCAAAATGATGGTGAGACAATGCAGGTGGCACTGTTGCCAAAATTTGCATATCAATTGTGGTACTGATTTACATGGAAACAGCAAAGCTTGGTTGTTGACCAATTACAGTTTATCTGTGGTTAGGACTGAGCACACTTAACCAACATTCACTTTATCATCACAAGTAATAAAAATAACTGATATGAATTAATTTTTACTACAAGTATAACAGAATACAATTTTAGAAATTAATCAAACAAATGGAAGAAGAGAATCTAACTTGAATGCATTTTGATACAAAGGGAACAATTAGTTTTTCCCTTGAAGCATTTATTCACCTGTTGATACTTTCTTCAACAAGAGTTGTCCACATTCATAATTGACTGGAAAATGTAGTGCGATATTACAGGTGCTGCTTTTGCCATGATTATGGTACAAATTTGTCTGGAAACAGCCAATCTGTGGTTGGGACCGACTTGATTGGTAGGTTTTGAGCGAAGGGGCATTCTCTCAGATCTGCTGTTGATGTGAAAAACAGAAACTTGGCTGCTGATATAGTCCAGGAATTTATTGACCAGTTGATACCTTCACCAACAAGAGTTGACCTCTTTAATAAATGTCCGTTCAGAGAAAGTAGCAAAACAATGCAGGTGGTGCTGTTGCCAAGATTTGCATTTGGGTTTTGATCTGTGGTTTAGACTAAACATGCTTAAGACTTGCATTTTTTTGAGGGAAGAGGCATTTAACATGAAGTATAGAAGCTTGGCTGCTGGCATCATCCATGGATTTCTTTTCTCCTGTTCTTTGCTTACAATTGATGAATAATTGTCTACCATTAATTTTAATAATATTTTTTTCATCTTAATTTTAGTTGCTTTTTCTCACAACTGCTCAGAATTTTGTTGAGAGCTTAGTTTTTTTTTAATCCACAGTTTGCTTATAGACATAGACTGATGGTCTGAGTAATTGTGATGAAAAACACTGAAACATGAAATAAATGCAATAAAAGTCCAAAATACATCACACGAAACATGAATGCCATTTTTTCTCTTTTGATAAAACAAAAATAAAATCTGAATCTTCCCCTTACAATCGGATGTTACTCGATGTTCAAAGAAATGAACTGAAGATGGAATGAAAGGATTTTCTTCTTACCAGTTGGGTATCTGCCAACAAAGTGGGACAGAAAACATGGCTTTAAATAATCCTTAAAAAAGTAAATAAGTCATAAAAAAAAGCAATCATTCAATTTCATTTTTGCTGCACATAATTGGGCACATGAGAAAGCACATTAAAAATGCTAGAATAACAAAAGTACAGCCTTGTTTTTCATTAAAATGATTCTTTGGCTAATTCTGTGTGGTGGAAATAAAATGCAGCCAAATCTGCTTGCCACTACAGATAATGGTACCTGTCAGACAAAGGGATGATGTTTACTGTGCTACCTCTGCAAAAAGAAAGTAAATGGCTCCTTTTCCAGAACAGAGCAGGTATGTAACTATGGGACATCTGGTTATGAAGAAAGTATCTTCCAGCTTCCCCATGAAATAGTCAGAACAGTACACCGAGTATTGTTGTCTATGCAAATGATTCCTTTTACTGGTCAACCATTAAGCTTTTCAGCTCTATAAAAGCAGGAACATTTTCTGGAAAGGAGTTGTGTCTGAGAGTGTACCATGTTGACTATACAACAGGATTGCTATGCATTACCAAAGATTTCTGTTTGTGTTACCCAAAGTTGTTTAAGATTTGTTTGTTCTTGTTTGTATTTTCAGTGAATTGACTGCATTCATCCTGTATAGAAGTCTTGTCCATGCCCTGCTTGTCATGATCCAGTAATTGATTCTGATGCTGCTGAGTTTTCAGAAAACAAAGATGAGGACATCTATCTGAATGTATATATTGAAAACTTCATGCAAATGTCTGCATCTGATAACAAAAGCTCAGAAATTACAAAGACATTTCTATGAAATTTAGTACCATATTTTCTTGTGCACAATATGAAAAATTTTGAATGTAAATTCAAGTCAAAAAAGGGGATCATATACACAAATATATTTTCAGAAAGTTTTACTCAGCTTAAAATAACCCTTATTTGAAACAGTAAGATAGCAAATACACTTAGCACGATAGATAATAAAACACAAAGTAAGCATGTTATTGGTCCTGACCTGGCATTTCGGCTTCAGTCACTTTCCCACTGCTGTAACACAGATTCCCTGTGTCTTTTCTATAAATACTTTCATCATAATTGTTCTGATGAACTTTCCTCTATGATACCTAGACTTTATGAATTAAAGCGCAGTAGCAGATTGGCTGCAATGTCTCCCTTTACAGTTGAAATGGCTACATGTAGGCATAAGTTCAATGATAACGGTTTCTTTTCTCACACTTCTTACTTGTGGAACACTCTTCTGGCTTCTTGATCTTCAAAAATTTAAATGCAATGTCAATTGTCATCTGCCTTCTTAATTCTTGTTCTTTTATTTTCCTCTCTCCTTAATAATGTTTCCTTTTTTTCTTGTAATCTCTCACACTCAGTAATCTTTTGTATCCTAACGACTTTATTGCCTTGCTTGGGGTGAAATGATTAAAAAAAAGGTGTTGATAATAATTGTTTGCAACAGGTATTTAATATGTTGGAAATATTTGTTTGTAGGGAATCAGCATAATTTTGTCTGAGGCTTAAAATTCAACGAAATTGATTAAAAAATGAATATGGGAATGCACAAGATCTGAAGTGTTTTGATAACATTAAATGTTACAACAAATGGCTAACTATTGCATAAATTAGGTACTTTTTTCATTTTTTTCACTTGCAAAATGGGGCAATAATTCCCATGCCGTAGGGTTGTTTTTACATATTCCTCCATTTGTTTACACATGTTTAAAATTAGAACAGTTTTGTTCACAAGATAAAGTTTGTTTATATTTTGATTTTCTTGTTTTTTTTTTTTTTAGAAAGTTTTTTTCTGTTCATCTTATAAAGTACAGTGTATATTTAAAATTAGAACTATTTTTTTCTTAAGATAAAGTTTGTTTATATTTTGATTTTCTTGTTTTTTTTTTTTAGAAAGTTTTTTTCTGTTCATCTTATAAAGTACAGTGTATATTTAAAATTAGAACTATTTTTTTCTTAAGATAAAGTTTGTTTATATTTTGATTTTCTTTTTTTTTATAAAGTTTTTTCTGTTCAGTTTATATATAAAGTACAGTCATGTTTAAAATTAGAACAATTTTGTTTCCTTCTGTTCATTCTTAATGAGAGACAATATTTTTTTATTTTCATAGCTTATTAATATATAGAAATATAATCAAGTCATATAAAACAGAAAAATATGATAGGTCGACACCTTAAAATGTATTATCAGATATGTTTAGTTAGCACCTCTCCTCAATGGAAATAAGAAGAAACATGTAATAGCTAAACATCAGAATTATTTCTATTCTTTAAAATCATGAAAAATTAAACGTTTTAGTGAAATACATGATGCATGACATTTTAATGCTACAACTTTTCAAAAAAAATAAATTAAATAGTGATGGCTGTACTACAGGACCGAATTATACTCAAGAATATAATTTATTTATTCAATTTTTATCTTCAGAAACATAGGCTTGTGTTATACTCAAGTCATATTATAAATATGAAAATATGATATGTAGACTATGTGAGACGTTAAGATTCTTTTAGACCAACGACTTTTAGAGAATATGAAATAGAACCCTCTATTTGTCAAGTTGTTTCAAACCCGACATGATGCTGCTGCAATGCTATAAATGAGACATTCACATAGAAAGAGATAGTGTGCAATTTTATCTCAGTCTTATGTGTTTTGTGACTGACAATAAAGTCTGTGAGGTACGATCAACAAATCAGTAACCCTCTTGACAAACGAAATAAAAGAATAAAAATAAATGAAAAATTTCAGGATCAAGTGACAACAAAGCAGATACTGAGGATTTCCAGTTGTGGCTTTATTTTAATAATCACAGTTAGAATTGAGCAGAGTTCTGGAACACCTTTGTCAGAGGACAGATTGTCCCTCAAATTTGTGCCAGGCTGCCTGTTACTAGATGAAGGCAGACTATTGAAGTAGTCCTGATGCTGCCTTTTCAAGTTGCTAGTCATGCAACATGCTGTTGAGATGAGCAGAGGAAGAATTAATGCTCATGGTGGATCTGTTAGATAGGGGCAGTAGTTGTTCCAGGTTGTCACCTAGTGACTCACACAGACCATGCAAAGAAATCCCTGAAATAAACACCTAAATATATTGGAAACACGATTCAACCTCATATATGGTTGCTTGATGATTGCGGAAGCAAGAAACTTAAGTAGCAATCCAAACTTTGTCTCTTTTGAGGTCTGACACTGAAGTGTTTTTGATCTGTCTTAATAACCTAGGCATAGAACACAGTTGGTAAATGTTTAGGTAGATGTCTACCTTTTGGTCTTTTTTCTTTCTTCTTCAGAGAGTAGGGGTTGACATACAGAGTTCAAATTCCAGCCAAGGCCATTGTCTTTGTTTTCATACAAATTCCTTCAGAAAGATATAACTATCACCTCTTCCCAGGGTTAACCTCTTATCACCTCTTTAAGGGTTAACAGGTGGGCATATTGGAATCTCTAGCTTTGATTGGCAGACAGTTTAGAAAAATGAAAACTCTGAATTCATAACTGGTTAGGCATGGGAGTTATCAATCAACTTCACCCTATAAAAACTTACTTATTACAGAAATCACAGCAGGAACACCTAGCATGATGAAGCAGTGGCCTTGTCACAGCAGAGTCTACATGACATACTAATTCTACTATTTATATTTACAGAATTTTTTGGAAAGACGAAAAAGCAAGAGAAAGGGAAAAAGCAAAAGGAAAGAAACGTAAAGGAAAGAAGCAAAAGGAAAGAAACGTAAAGTAAAGAAGCAAAAGGAAAGAAACGTAAAGGAAAAAAGCAAGAAATAAAAATGAAAAAACAAAAACGAAAAAGCAAAAAGAACAAAAACTGAAAATAATAAAAATATTGAGAAAAAATAAAATCAAAATTATGATCATCGTAAAAGCTATAAAGCAAAATAAAAAATCTTTACAAAAAGTAAGACATCTCAATGATTTGAAGCTTTCAATAAAGTGATTTATTATTGATTTTAAAAAGGAAAAGAAAGAGTATTGGCAGGAAAAAGATGTGGTTACATTGAAAAATTACCATGTTGCAAGCTGAGAGAAGGGGGCGATGATAAAAGGCTGGATAAAGCATATGGTAAATTATTGATTAGAGGTGGCAAGCTGGGTCAACTAAGAAATAAATACTACTACTATTACTAAGAAGGAAGCAATTGCCATGCAATCTGTCTTAAGCTACACATAAGGTCAATAACATGATTAGAATTGATCTGAAAAACGAAGTAATCAGAGGATTCATACACAGACTTTCAAGTGAACAGTTCTACATAAAAGTTCTTAACCTTATATAACAATGAGGACATAGAAAACAACACTTCATGGTAACTGGCAGTTTCATGCCTAAAGCAGTCATCAAACAAACAGATGATAAACTTGGCTCTGCTTCAAGTCAACAACCCTGCTCCTTGCCAATCTACAGCAAATTTGCAACTGATGCATAGTTGCATACGAAATAAAAAGAAAAGAAAAGCAAATCTATGACTATATATATATATATATATATATATATATATATATATATATATATATATATAAAATGGCTAGCTGTTCATTTTCAAGTCCACCCAACTGTTAGTTAATCCCTGTTGCAAATACCTGCTCAGGAACGTTTGTGATTCTTCAACACACACAAGCTAACTTGTGGGTTTTACTGTACCGATGCAGATAGGACTTTAGTTAGAGTTTATAGGAAAGGGTGTACAATCTGGCATGATGTATAGGGCAGGTCAATTTTGGAACAGTGATATTGCACTCAATTTGAAAGTTGCTGTTTGACATAATAAATAACAACAAAGTATTTTTTTTCAAAATCATTACAGTTTTTAAGGAAATGAGTTTGAAGATCATGTTTAGGCTCAGAATTGTAGTGTTGGAATTTCATTCTGGTGATCAAGGAACGCATTATAGAACAGCCTTATAAAATTTATATTAGGTTTGTGCAAAAATAATGACATAATAATGTCGTTTTTTGACGTATTTTTTAACGTTTTTAAAGTTGAAGGAGATGTTAACAGATACTACCGCATGATCAGAGTTACCAAGAGTGCAGAGTGCAATGTTGATTTCTTAAAAAAGTGAAAAATCAACCTGTCCTAATTATGAAACAGCTGAAGGCGGCAAGGAAGCTCAATCCCTTGATCCTTCATACAAGTACAACCATGAATGGTGTCTGAACAGTTTTTTCATTCACAAGGCTTTGGTCAAATGGTGGGATGGTTTTCAGGCACTTCTCACTGGTGGTGCACAATGAGACCATCACCCCAAGCCAATATTTCAATGGCCACGGTGAGATTCAAATCCAGGTCTTGTGGTCAGAATGCTAAAACTACTAATAGGAAAACTTATCTTAGCCGATGTATTTCATCCTATGATGGACATCATCACAGCAAATTCCTTTTCAAATCATTTGCCTTGATAAAGTCCATCACACAACAAAAATTGTCAGCTAAGTTGTCCTTTTGTCTTTATTCATATTGTCTTTTTATAGATATTTTTTTTAGTTACATCTGAATTTTTACACATGTATGTTCTCTCAAATATAGGCAGGGCTGGATTAGCCATTAAACAAAATAAGCATGTGCTTAGGGCATCAAGGGAAGGCGGCACCACAGAAATTGTAATGATACCATTATGAAGGAGGGACAACTGACCTGCAGCAAATCTTTACTGACATTCTGATTGGTTAATAAGGGAATGAGCTGAGGGAGAAAATGAGGATTGTATTTACTCAATACAACACATCTCCTCTCTTGAATAAGTTAGTATTACTAATTAACTTAATGGGATTTAATTTTGTGAACAGAGGTAAACGACCTTCATGTTTGGCATTATTCTAGCCATATTTTTCCATTCCATAACATGCTTGTCTGTTGATGACATATCCACTTCTGGTCACAGTTCTGTTAGAATTTGGTCATGGTTCATTTGACAGTGGCTGCACAGCTGTGATTGTTTTTCTTGGTTGGTGTTGTTCGGGGTTGGAACTGATGGTCTGTCTCTATCGATGGTTATATGTGTCTTTGATTCATTCTAAATTTATTTCCAGGTAACATTTTCACAATGCACATTCCCAGTTGATAGCCTTTATTTATTTGCACTACTTATCGAGACTCCATGCTAGCATACTTAACTCGCAGGTGTATGGGGTCCCCAAAATCTTTTAAGCGCTTAGAGCCCCTATGGGTCTTAATCTAGCTCTGAATATAGGTATGCACATGTAGTATACATACACACGTCTCATTTATGGAACTCTCTTCCTGCTTCTTGCTTTGGCTTTCAAAAGTTTAAAAGCAATATCAATATTTACACTATTTACATTGTTCAGACTGTTGTCCTCATTTTTGATTAAAGGAAATAGCCTTGAACATTCCTCAGGTTCAGGTGGATGAGTTACAATGGAAAGTGAGACAGCTACTGGAGAAAAGCCAATACAAAACTGGAGAGGCTGGCAATCAAAACCCTACAAAGGAATGACAACACGATCATCATCATCTTCCATCTTAATTCCTTTTATTTTATTGTTTCGTCTATTTTTCTTTTTCTCTTATTCTTTCACACTCGTTAACTCTTAGTGGCTTTATTGCCTTCCTTGAGGTAAAGTGATTAAAAATAATATATATGTATACACACATTTGTATATGCACACACTCAAACAACTGAACATATATACGCAGCTATATGTAGGTATACACACACATACAGGCATAGACACAGAAAAAAGAAAAAAAAAAAACAACCTAACATCAATAAAAATTGCATAAATTATTTTTTTTATATTAATACAAAAGTAATGGAAAAGAGAAAATTGACAAACAATTGTTTATACCTCCTGATGAGTGGACCAAACAATTACAAAAAAAAGTTTATCTATAAAACTCTTGAATTGGGGTGCTGAATATAGCATTAATAAGCTAAGTGAGAAATTTGCATTAATCTTTATATATATATATATATATATATATATATATATATATATATAAGACTGAGACTTTAATTATTTCAATTGTAAATTTTACAAAATAAATTATAATCGAAATGGATAATAAGTCTCCGTCTTTTTGTTATCATTATAATACTCTGTAGACTACATTGAGCTCTCCCTGAATTTATATTCTCCTCGAAATTATCCCTCTAGTCACAAAGATATTATATATATATATATATATATATATATATATATATATATATATATATATATATTATAAATTAATTTATTTAAAATGTATTTTTCTGCTGCAGTTCTAACCATGTTTCAAAAATGGAAGCTAAAAGCTTCGAATTTAATTTTGTAATTAAATTAAAGATATTCACTTGAGGATGAAATGGAACTAATGTCTTTAATTTAATTACAAAATTAAATTCGAAGCTTTTAGCTTCCATTTTTAAAACATGGTTAGAACTGTGTAGCGGAAAAACCATATTTTAAATCAATTAATTTATAATATTAATGCTCTGTAAATTTACATTGAGCACTATTTTCTAAAAATAAAAATATTTACAAGAACACCAGATTATATATCTTACTGTTCTTTCTTTTTATATATAACACATATAAATAAAAAACACACATACACACACACACACACACACATATATAAATAAAAATATACACACATATATGTTTATATTTCCAAAATGAAATTATTTACACAATTTACATTGTTCAGACTGTTGTCCTCATTTTTGATTAAAGGAAATAGCCTTGAACATTCCTCAGGTTCAGGTGGGTGAGTTACAATGGAAAGTGAGACAGCTACTGGAGAAAAGCCAATACAAAACTGGAGAGGTTGGCAATCAAAACCCTACAAAGGAATGACAACTTCATCATATGATCAGCTGACAAATGCAATGCAACTGTAGCAATGGACAAAATGGAATATACAGGAAAACTGAAACACCTTATTAGAAATGGTATCTATAGTAAAGAAAGATCCAGCAATGAAAACTGTCACAGATTCTAATCAAGAACAACGACCACTTCCCAACTAAGACATAGAGGCAGTTGTCACAGCATTACACCAAGTTACCTCACATATACGGTCTCTCCAAAATTCACAAAGACAGTATTCCAGACAGGCTGATTGTTAGCTGCCAAGGCTATGTATACCACTGAGTCACTTCCTTGTGGATGTAATTGACCCATTAATAGGCAAGTCCCCATCATATGCCTGAAACCCCACAGACTTCATAGAAATAATCAAAGATGCTCCTATCCAATCCAACCAGATAGTGAACCTGGGCATGGTGAGTTTGTTCACCAACGTATATCTGTATAAGGACAATATGAATAATAATGACAAAAGGAAAACTTAGTCAATGTGTTTCATCCTCTGAGTGACTCTATCAAGGCAAATGTAAGGATTTTATTTTGTGACACAAAAGCAAAAACTTGCCTGACTTTTCCACTAATTTGATGAATATCCATGAACACCCCGATACAAAAAATTTAGAAAAACCAATAACATGCTCTTATCATAAAATAAAATTCTTACATTTGCCTTGATAAAGTCCCTCAGAGGCCGAAATGTGTCGGCTAAGATAAGTTTTCCTTTTGTCTTTATATATATATATATATATATATATATATATATATATATATATATATATATATATATATATATATATTTTTTTTGAACAATAAAAAAAAATTAAAAAATTAAAATCTTCAGACACACTGGGTTGTAGATTAATATTCTTTCGTTTTTTTATTATTATTCCATTTAGATTCCTCGACTAGTTTCGGCCGAAATGGCCATCATTGGGAGGAGAAATATTTCTGCTTGCTGCTCGCACTAAACTACAGAAATGAATGAATATATATATATATATATATATATATATATATATATATATATTATATTTACTCAGCACAAACATTGTGTTGTGTATAAAACTAAATTGTGATACTAGTTAGGAATATGTACATTTATTAATATATACATAATAGCTGTTATGTTACTTTGAGCCTTATTTTATTAACACCAATATGCAAGATTATGTAATTTATTCAAAAATTATAACAAATATATCATAAAATCACTACAAAAATAGCCATTTTGTTTCAACACTTTTGGTGTCTTATCAAGTGATGGTGTTGCTCTACTATGTATTGAGCACTCTATTAAGAATTGTATTTTTTGGTTATTGGAATTTATTCCATATACACCAATCCTATACTTGGAGATTATATATATATATATATATATATATTATTGTATTTGAACTTCAATCTTCTATGAATATCTCACGTACGTTCATATCTGCTCATGGCGTATCCAAATGTAAACAAATGTCACACATTATGAAATGGACAAAGTCCGACAATTATTTTAAGACATTATGTTTATACATTCTTTTTATAGATACAAATATTTAAGTAAATTCTCTGTTTATAACAGTATTAAACAAGATTTACCAGCCTGAATGTTCAAGAAATTTTCACAGAAAATATCCGTCTTCTTATATATATATATATATATATATATATACACAGTGAGACCCAGATATAAGAGAAACCCAGGTATAAGAGAGATTTTCTCTGGTCCCAAATTAGAGCCATACTTACCTAAACAAAATAGACCAAACCTGGATATAAGAGACTTCTTCTCCGGTCCCAACAACTCTCTTATATCCGGGTTACACTGTGTATATATATATATATATATATATATATATATATATATATGTGTGTGTGTGTGCTATGTGTCTGTGCACAAATGAGCAGACACCTGTCTTAGAGATGTTCAACTGATTAATAAATATAATCTATAAACTTCTTTTTCAGAGATATTTTTATATTAATGTTTATATATTTCAGTAGACTTAAGTATGATTAAACATTGCTTACACTGACTATAATAGTAGACACAAGAGCAGCACTAATGAACAGTACAGTTTGGTCATGGTAGAGGGTCTGCATTACGAAACAGTTACATTTGGAAGCTATTTTAAGTGAGAAGTGAAAATAACAAAGGAAAGGACACAATTACATGAAGGATAGATAAAATGTCACATTATGTTCTTAAATATCCTCCTCAAATCTAGACATTCATATGGAGAACAAGCATGATATCTAATTCATTTACAAATGTCCCTGCCATGTCATTGTCTATATACAACGGTTTCCTCAGATCAAGGATTAAAAATGGCTTTAAGCAAATGAATATTGTAGTATGTATTTTTTTAATCATTTCATCAATCAAGCAAGGCAGTAAAGTCACTAAGATACAAGGATTACTGATTGTGAAAGAATAAGAAAAAAGACAAACATTATTAAAGAGCGAGAACAATAAAAGAAGCAGAATCAAGAAGGCAGATAAAAGATTACCATCATCTATATAAAACCATTTTCTCAGATCCATGATTAAAAATATCTTCAAGAGAATGAATCTTTGGACATTATAGACTGGCACTACGAAATCATGAAGAACTTTAACAAATTCTAATTTTACTATTTACTAACCTACATTTGTTATTTCTTGTGTCTCAGAAAATGAAAAGCCTACAAATTTGATCCATAATTTTAAAATGGATTTAGGGTATCTAATCCCTGCAGGTAAAATTAGACTATAAAGAGCAAATAAAAGACTTTTGTTTGAAATAATTATATCTTTACAACCAGAAGTCTGCATTCAAGGTTCTATAAAAGCAGATTGGCCCTGCACATTTGGAAGAGGTTTTATGATGTATTAAAATGGGCTTAATATCAAAAGCACACAGATTGATATAATCTGTTTTATTCAGTCTAAGTTGAGCATTTTAACACAGCATTATAAAATCTCTTAGACTAATCATAAAATAAGCTATACTAGGGATAGTTTTGCCAAATGCCGCAAGAGGTTACAAAACCAAAATATTGTCCTGAGAAACAGGGTCTTGTTCTTAAATAGCTTCAACAGACCAAGACTCCATGGCAACCAACTCATCTGGAAATATCTAAAATACCATCTGTATACAACTTTTTTCAAACCAATGATTAAAAATGGCTTCAAGAAAATGAATCCTTCACTGGATCTTATAGACTGACACTACAAAATAACAAGCTTTGTCAAATAACAAAAACCACATCACTTAAAGAATTCCAACAGGAGCAAGAACAAAAATGTTTAGCAGATGTAACAAGAAGAGAAAAGATTGATATAATCAAGATGTTAACTTTTCATAAGATAGAATGAAAAGTTAACATCTCAAGTCTCTTCCTGATAAGTATTAGTTTCCTTTTTTCCATTTTCTCCAAAACTTTGTTGTCGCTCACATGTTCAGTACACAGTATCCTCAGCATCTTTCTGTAGAACAACATTTCTGCTGCTTTAAGTCCCCTTTTCATTTTTCAGGAGATCATCCAGCACTCACTATCATACAGGAGGACATATATCACATAGCAGATAATTTCCTAAAAAACAGTTTTAACCTATTCCTTGCCACATTTTTTTTTGGTGGGGGGGAATTTTCATTTTAAATTTTTTATTTGTTTTTAATATAGTGTTGTGGAGTGATTTTGCAGTGGAGGATTTGTACTAAGTCGGTCCTAAAATAGGTTCAACGTACAAAACGTTAGGAACTTGATATAATAGGTATAATGCAGAGTAATCTAGTTGTGGCCGCTGATACTTTAGTATTCGACTAACTGTCGTCCGACATCGACCGACTGACCAACTGACTGGCCTGTTACTCTTACTACTACTCCTCATTATAGGTGGGAGAGTCTATTAACTATAGAATAGGTGTGTTTCACCATAACATATAGTAACCGATTCATCTTGAAGTAAACCAAGAGGTAGCTAGCACCTCTACCAGACACATGAGTTGACAGTTGAACTCACTGCAATCTCTGAAGAGCATAAAAGAATCAAGATCGACATGTAAACATGTCTGTAGCTGGTTTTTGAAGATTATGTTTTGAATGCGTTTATTCGTCTGTGTCTGAAAAACTACTATGTACACATACCCATCTATATTGGGGAAGGGTTTAAGAAAAAGACTTCATAAATTTCACCCGACAGTAACACTAATTGTTTAGTCAAAAAATGTCAAATGTTTCCTTCATTGAAATGGCTAATTTCAATTTCACTGTGTGTGTGTCAGATATTTACAGCTAGGACATACCATGCTATGTTCACAGTTAGATCACCCTCATTTCCTATGTATTCCATTTGTAAGGAGAAAGTTCCACTCGGATACATTTTCTCAAGAACTACTACTTTGTGGAACAGTTGCTTTCCTGAACACTACACTCTTCAAGTCAAGAATCAATCATTTTTATTAAAAATATCTTCAAGAGAATGAATCTTTGGACATTATAGACTGGCACTACAAAATCATGAAGAACTTTAACAAATTCTAATTTTACTATTTACTAACCTACATTTGTTATTTCTTGTGTCTCAGAAAATGAAAAGCCTACAAAAAGCCAATGTGAAAGCATTTTAAATGCTATCTGATGAGGTTTAATATTAGATGTAAACAGTTACAAAATGCCCAATTAATCCATGTAACTTAGCAAAAGATACAAGAAACAGAATTAAAATGTTTACCTTTCAATACAGTGAATGAAACAATGCTTATTCATCGAACGGATGCTGCTGAGAGCTTTTCAGTACCCCTTCATAGATTATACAAATAAATGTTTTGACAATAGATAAGTTCTTCAGTACTTAAAAAAAAAAAAAAAAAGAAAAGAAAAGCACAAGAAAGAATTCTTTGTTTTTCAGCAAAATTTCACTCGATGTGTTGTGCAAAGGACAACAAAAGCAATAAAAAACAAATGTTAGTACAAACAATATTAAAATCAATAATCGTGCTAACAATGAACAATAGCAAATTCCAATGTTGTTTTCTTTAAAAAGATCAGAATCACATCAGAGTGACAATTGTATTTTCTCTAAAAACACATGATTACATGAGGGAGCACATATTTGCAAGTATAGTTCTAGTTTTAGGTCCATAAAACAGGCAAACTTAAGATTCTATTTCAGGTATCAAAACTGCTCTTAGGTAAATTTAAATAACACAGAATAGGTGGAAAGAAACTCCCTGTTGAAAATTACATTTACCTTTTGTTAACATCACATGAAATAAAATATATTCTGATCCCTAAAATGGTAGAATTTAACTGCTAATTTCTTTTTTGTGACAAGTGTAAACCATAATGACACAAAACATGGCACTTCATAAGTGTGCTTGGCTCAGCTAGCATCCTGTTACAAAGTGTGACAGTCTGTGGCACAAGTGTAAAGATGATGAGGCAGTGTTTATGGACCTTATGCTTCAGTAGATACCAAAACCATCATAAATTGTCATTCCGAGCTGATGAGTATTGGATCTGGGATAGATACCCACAGAATCGGTCAACATTCAACTCTCAGATTGAAAGAATATGTGCTAAAGGTACAGGAAATGAAGGAATCTGTTGGGGAAATCCCCAGATGATTACAAACATTGGCGGACAACACTGGTACCTATATAGAAGCTTAACACTACTGTACTTCTAACATTATACCATTTAAAAATAAAACGTTTTACGAAAATCAACCAATAAGGAGTTCCTTTGCACCAATGCTACATATACATATTATTATTATATATACATGTGTGTGTGTGTGTATGTATATATATCAGACATTGAGGTGTTAATAAAATAGTGGCTGATGTAAA
>OZ010604.1:48207399-48219899 GCA_963932145.1 Acanthosepion lycidas
TTAACAATGGCTTCCCTAACCACCTTATAGACTACCAAATTAGACTATTTCTTCCCAAAGTAAATAATAATGATAGTAAACATGTGGTCAAAAATAACAAATACTTTCTACAAAAGCCAAATGCATGTCAGCTACAAACAAGATGAATCTTCATATCATAAAGAAATACACTAACTGAATTGACTAGAAAAAGAAAAAAAAAAAAAAAAAAAAAAAATCAAATTAATTATCTACTACAAAAATTCAAAATGGCTAACCTCATCCTCAAAAATAACAACACACGAGCAAAATCAAAATTACAAAGAACAAACATTATCTATGAGTTCAAATGGCCCTTTAAGTACCTGTGTTCCTGATCAAACTGAATTCATAAATAATTACATCAGTCACATTACTACATACCTTTCCAGATACCTTACGTTACACCTATCTGACCACAGCTCCATTAGAACCCATTTAAACAAACACAAACTTACCAGACTCTATCCAAAACATACTAGTAGAAAATACAAGCATAATAACCTCATCCACATGTTAAGAAAAAAGATTAAAAATAACGGAAGCCTTAATTAATAAAAAAAAAAAAAAAAAAAAAGAAAAAGCCAACACTCAATAACATTAACTACAAACACGGCCACAATATGCTGTGTTCGGAAAATAAAATACCCCTATAATTCTAGAAACATACACACAACCCATACACCCAGTTAAAAAGCAAAAATAAAATCATCCTTGATAATGACTAAAAGTATGGACAAAAGAGCTTAGAATTACAGAACTTTTGAACAGTTTTTATACACTTTGTGTCCAGAAAAGAAAACACTTGTTTGAACACAAGAAAAATTAAATAAAAAGCTTAATCATAATACCTTGTCTTTAATGAAACATGTGTGTGTGTTTGTGTGTGTATATATATATATATATATATATATATATATATATTATATATTATATATATATTATATAATATATATATATATATATATATATATATTATATATATAATATATATATATATTATATATATAATATATATTATATATATATATATACGTATATGGGTAATTCAATGACAAATGGGGGAAAAAATTCAATGCTTTTCATTTTCTAAAAGTACATTAAACAAAGCAATGGGATTGTGTGTAGATGTAAACATTATTTATAATTATAAACTGAAGAGAAACACAGGAAAGATAAATTTTAACATTTCTGTTGTCCTATGTGTCTCAACACACAGCTCAGCCAATTCCAGTTGGTTACCCAGCACTTTTATTTTATTTGTTTCTAAACAACCCACACTGCAAAAACAGAAGATTTATTAAGATGAAATGCTGTAAGAAGCTCAATACAAATTTACTATTGAAGACTCAAAAATAAGTACACTTTCTATCTTTTTGCCTTTTGTAAATTTTTTTTCCACTTTGTCATTCGAATACCCAACATTGTATTGATATATAAAAATTTACATATATTCTTAATAAAAAATTTCAGCATCCATTCTTTGCATGCATGCATGGTCACATCAATGTAAACATCATCTTAGCCCAATGAAACATTTTTACACTTTTTCATTAATTTTCCTAATATCATAATCTTATTATATATATATATATATATATATATATATATATATATATATATATATATATATGGTTGTCCAGAAAGCTCATGCTGATTTTTAAGGGAAATTAAAGCACAAAACAAAATTATGCCATTGAATATTTATTCAACTAAATATGAACCATTTTGTTGCACAAACTTTCTCCCTTTTTACTTCAAACAATATTCATTTCTCATCACCTGTCACGATTTGCTTCAAAAAGGGCACATTTTCATCATATTTATACAGCAAATCACTGATGAAATGTGATCTAAAAGATTCTTTTCACTCAGATCATTTGGTACCAAAACATTGTAGTGATTTGAGTACCAAGCTTCATTAAGTGCTCATGGATGGTAGATTTTGATAAATTTAGTGTTTCTGCCAATTCCCACGTTGTGTAAGGCGGGTTATTCTCATTCAATGTCTTGATTTGCTTGTCATCTATATTGGGGGTCTGCCTGAGTGTTCTTCATCAATAAAACTACAATCATTAATTCAAAACATAGCAAACAACTTCCGTACAGTTCTGTCAGCTAAAGGACCTTCACCATACAAAGCATCGTATCTTTTTTGTTGCTTGCAAGGCATTTTTGCCTTTATGTGAATTGATTGGGCAGTTTTTGAAATATTAGAAAAAAAGTTATTTTGATAATAATTTGACACAGTGTGTGTGTGTGTGTATATATATATATATATATATATATATATATATATATATGTATGTATGTATGTACATACACACACTATGTGATATATGGGCATGTGACCAAATGGCTAGAATGTTCATTTTTCAACCATGAGACCCAAGTTCAAATCTCACCATGGTTAATTTGTCAGGAAGCTGACATCTTGATGTTATTGGTCTGAAAAGGAGATCCTAGTACTTGAGAGACTGAAATGTCTCAGATTGACACAAGCCTTGTAAGTGAAACTGGGTAGACAAAACTGTTCAAAAAGCTTAATTACAGTACCTTGTCTGTAATCTTTAATGAAACATTGTATATATATACAGGGTGACCCCAAAAAAACAGGAATTTTTGAAGTGCGTATTGCCAGACATTGCGTATTGCAAGTGACAGCACTGTGAGACAGTGACCTTCAGCAAGTAAACATTTTGCCATTTTAGTAACCATGGATCAGTGGAACGAACAACAGCATGCGCTAGCCATAAAAATGTTTTATAAAAATGGTGATAGTTCGACAGCTGCACAGAGGGAGTTCCGAGGTTTTTACAACTTAGTACATCATGGTGCTGTTCCATCAAAACACACGATAAAATGTTGGAATAATAACTTTGAAAAGACTGGATCTGCCAGAGAATTCAAGATGAAATTCACAGTATCCCAGCTGAGATGTTGCAACAGTCAATGAGGAATCTCAACAGCAGATTTCAAGAATGCATTCATAGAGGAGGACACCATCTACAGGACATAATTTAAAAAAAATGAAAATTCCATCATTGTTTCTTAAATGGCATGTTTTAAGGTTTCAATTACTATGAATAAAATATTTTTCTTCCATCACTCTTGGTTTTATTGGATTGTTAAAAAGTTCCCGTTTTTGGGGGTCACCCTATATATATATATATATATATATATTGGGGGGAAATAAATATTCGTACACTTGAAAAATTGTATTTTTATAAATGTAAAAGCCTTAAATAAAACAAATCTCAGCACATTTTATGTATAAAGACACATACTATTAAAAAATAATAATATACTTAATTAATTCTTATTCTAACAGAAATTAATGCAATTTTTAAAAATTCTAACAAGTGAAAAAAGTATTCGTAGAAATCAATTATTAGAATAAAATAATCAATTATGAAAAAGTATATTCTAGAATGTTCCAGTAATGTTATCAGTAATTATAGTTAACGCTATTAGCCATTATCAGAGCATTCTGCAATTTCTAGTCTTACGAGAAGGTTCTAATAATGCCTAAAGGTAAAGAATTGACTATTTCACAAAAACAACACATTTTGTCTCTTTGGAAAGATGGGAACATTTACATAACGATTTCTAACAACCTGAATATTAATTTTACTACAATTACTTCATTCATTGCAAGGTTTAAAACTCGTAACAGCGTCGAAAACCAAAGACAAACAGGTGCTCCAAGGAAGATTTCTCTAAAACCAGCAAGGATATTAGGATGCCAGATCCAACAAAATCCACAGGTTACCCAAGAAGAGCTGCAGGAACATCTGCATGCATTAGGGATTAAGGTAACCAAGTGTACAATAAGTAATGAACTACACAAAAACAGTCTGAAATCACGCATCCCAAGGAAGACTCCACTCATCTTGAAATGACACAGATGCTAGGCTAAAATTTGTTCATAAGGATAAAGAATATTCGTTTTGGGGAAAAGTACTATGGACAGATGAAACTAAAATAGAGTTGTTTGGTCATAATTATTGAAATCATGTGTGGAGGAAGGACGGTGAAGCCTACTTACCAAAGAACACGTTGCCAACTGTAAAGTTTGATGGTGGCAGTATCATGATCTGGGGCTGTTTTTTGGCAGAATATCAATAATAGAGGGCAAGATGAATGCTGAAAGATACCAGAAAATCCTGCAAGACAATTTAATGCATTCTGTTAAGAGACTTTGGCTACCTCCTGATTGGGTTTTCCAACTGGACAATGATCCTAAGCATACCACTAGATCTACAAGGAAATGGTTAGCTGAAAGTAATGTTGATGTCTTGCAATGGCCAAATCAGAATTTATGGCGATATTTGAAAATTCAAATTGGGAAAAAAGCACCAAAAATATCAAGAATTTGAAGACAATATGCCAAGAAGAATGGGACAAAATACCACTCAATGTGTGCAAATCATTAGTTGAGACGTACAGGAATAGACTGGTAGCTGTTGAACTCAATAAAGGATATTCCACAAAGTATTAAATTAAGTTAATATGTTTTTTTTGTTTTGTACGAATACTTTTTTCATCAGTTAAAATGAAAAAAATGCATTAATTTCTGTTAGAATAAGAATTAATTAAGTTTATTACTATGTTTTAATAAAATGTATCTTTACATATAAAATGTATCAAAATTTGTTATTAGTTAAGGCTTTTACATTTATAAAAATTTATTTCCCCCCACAGTATATTATATATATAGCCAAAGGTTGTGTTAGCATGAAATCACAAGTCTTCATGACCGAGGGTTTGAACATACTGGCCTTGTTCAGACTGTTGATCATGCCAGATAATGCACTCTTTCAGAAACTCCAACTAACATCCATTCAGCATAGTCACAGTATAAACCAAATGTGCCTGTGCATGTGTCTGCAACAGGGATTGGCTAGCCACCCTAGCAAGGAGTATGCTCTAAAAGTGAAAGTAGCCAATTATGTAAGGTTCAGCATAATTACAGTGTAAGTCACAGGTAAGCTCTGTAGATGTTGAACAAACACAAATGAGCCTGGGCAGGGTTTGGCTAGCCATCCTTGCAAGCAGGTGTGAGCCAAAAATGTGAATAGTCGACAGTATCATATGATATAGGCATGCATTTCTCTAAAATGTTAACTTAATTCAACTGTATTACTTATGTTAAAGTGTTTTTAGAGCAGATGATTATTTAAATAAGCAAAGAAATGTCTCTATCAAGATCTGATTCTGAATAGTAAGATAATACTGTTGTTATACAGGAGATAAGCATCTTGTTTGAGAACAGTTTATAAATCTCTGATTGTTACAATAGTGCCTTCCATAAAAGAAAATGAAATACAAAGAAAGTCTTCAATGACAAAACCTGCATTGTAAAAATGGTTCACAGATGCAATATCCCTGAAGAAGGGCTTAGAGAACAAAGCTGGGTGAAAGAAAACAATCGGAGAATTGTTTGCATGAGGCTGTCGATTTCATGCTTGTTTTTTTTTTTTTTTTTTGTTTTTTTTTTAATATTTCAATTTTCAGTGTGAGGCAGATGAGAAATTTAATGTGGGTTACATCGTTAAATTAGTGTTATCATCAAAAGCATTACCAACTTCCATCCCCTTTACTACCAATTGCTTTGATTACTAACCCTAAACATTTCTTTGTACCCCTTCCACTTTCACATATCATTTTCCTACCACTTATTGTCAGTTCATTGTTGATGAATTTCTATATCATCAGGGAGGTACAGGTTTTGGTTGTTTTTGCTGCTACTGGTGGCATTTTAAGGGGATTTTTTTGCATTTTATGGTAAAAAGAAAAAAAAACACAAAAAAAAAACCAAAAAAAAAAAACCAAAAAAAAAAACAACAGATGACAAGAAAATAAAGAGATGTAGTGGTAGTATCAAGGAAAAGAGACAATGGGGAAAAAAATAGGACAGGAAATAGAAAATAAAAGCAACAAAAGAGAAAGAGAGAAAAATAATTTCCCACCCCACCCCACCAGTGGTAGAAGAATAAAGATCAACAAAAAGAAAGAAGAGAACATGGAAATGAAAGAAAAAAGAATAAGAAATAAAGAAAGAGGGAATGAGAGGAAAAAAGCAAACAAGGAGAGAGAAAGGTGACAAGCAAGGCAGAAAGGGAAGCAAGGGAGAGAAGGAGGAGGAGGGAAAAAGAGGAGATGACACAAATGATAGATATGGAGAGAAAGGAACAGGGAAGCAAGCGACAGATGTGGAGAGAGAAAAAGGGAAGCAGTGACAGCTGTGAAGAGAGAAAGAGAAAGCAGAGGTGGAGAGAGAAAAGGAAAGCAGATGTGGAGAGAGAAAAGGAAAGCAGATGTGGAGAGAGAAAAGGAAAGCAGATGTGGAGAGAGAAAAGGAAAGCAGATGTGGAGAGAGAAAGAGAAGGGGAAGCAGATGTGGAAAGAGAAAGGGAAGCAGATGTGGAAAGAGAAAGGGAAGCAGATGTGGAAAGAGAAAGGGAAGCAGATGTGGAAAGAGAAAGGGAAGCAGATGTGGAAAGAGAAAGGGAAGCAGATGTGGAGAGAGAAAGGGAAGCAGATGTGGAGAGAGAAAGGGAAGCAGATGTGGAGAGAGAAAGGGAAGCAGATGTGGAGAGAGAAAGAGAAAGAAAAGCAGATGTGGAAAGAGAAAGAGAAAGAAAAGCAGATGTGGAGAGAGAAAGAGAAAGAAAAGCAGATGTGGAGAGAGAAAGAGAAAGAAAAGCAGATGTGGAGAGAGAAAGAGAAAGAAAAGCAAATGTGGAGAGAGAAAGAGAAAGAAAAGCAGATGTGGAGAGAGAAAGAGAAAGAAAAGCAGATGTGGAGAGAGAAAGAGAAACGGAACCAGATGTGGAAAGAGAAAGGGAAGCAGATGTGGAAAGAGAAAGGGAAGCAGATGTGGAAAGAGAAAGGGAAGCAGATGTGGAAAGAGAAAGGGAAGCAGATGTGGAAAGAGAAAGGGAAGCAGATGTGGAAAGAGAAAGGGAAGCAGATGTGGAAAGAGAAAGGGAAGCAGATGTGGAAAGAGAAAGGGAAGCAGATGTGGAAAGAGAAAGGGAAGCAGATGTGGAAAGAGAAAGGGAAGCAGATGTGGAAAGAGAAAGGGAAGCAGATGTGGAAAGAGAAAGGGAAGCAGATGTGGAAAGAGAAAGGGAAGCAGATGTGGAAAGAGAAAGGGAAGCAGATGTGGAAAGAGAAAGGGAAGCAGATGTGGAGAGAGAAAGGGAAGCAGATGTGGAGAGAGAAAGGGAAGCAGATGTGGAGAGAGAAAGGGAAAGGAAAGCAGATGTGGAGAGAGAAAGAGAAACGGAACCAGATGTGGAGAGAGAAAGAGAAACGGAACCAGATGTGGAGAGAGAAAGAGAAACGGAACCAGATGTGGAGAGAGAAAGAGAAACGGAACCAGATGTGGAGAGAGAAAGAGAAACGGAACCAGATGTGGAGAGAGAAAGGGAAGCAAATGACATATGCAAAGAGAGAGAGAAAGGGAAGCAAACAACAGATGTGGAAAAAAGAGGGAAATAGAGCAAACTACAGAGAAGGGAAGCGAAAGTAGCCCATGAAAGAGAGAGTGGAGGAAGAAAAATGAGCAAATGACAGAGAGGGTGATAGAGAGAAAAGAAATAACTTTCAGTTATTACTGCCATAGTCAACCTTGACAGGTCAAATCACATTCCAATAGAGGAAATAACACAAAATGATTTTTCATGGAATTCTAAAATAAAAGGCAATAAAAAACGATAAAATAAAAGACTACTAAATGCAAACAAGATAATGATCCCAGGGCTTTCCTCTTTCATTCAATGGCAGGTGTATATTCTGAGGGACAAAGGTCCAAAGCAAAGATGAAAAAGACTTTCACACAAAGATCACCAGCCAGGATTGGGACATCTTTATTCAAGGGAGATAACTGCCAAAATAGTCATAAATACAGCTGATGTTTCTTAAAAAGAAAATCCACTAAAACTGCAAAAGCATCTACCATCTTTCCTCTGATCCACCACTGTCCTAGTTTGCACATGTATTGCCGAAGAGAAATTGGGTGCAGCTAGTGAGCAAGCAGGCAGGCTGCATCAAACATACACTGTTGCCAACTAACCTACTTTCTCTTACACATTTCGTTATTGCAGCTGCAATAATGCGGTCTATGTTACAATAAAACCCAAACTCCACATTACTATCATTGCACACAACCCAGGGTTGACTCATTACAAAAATTTGACAACTAAAGGAGAAAAAAAAAATATATATATATATATTTGTTCAATTATTTGACCTTCTAGTCAAAAAATCTCAGGATATTAAAAAACATAGCTCAAGTGGTCAGGTAATGGACCAAAGGTTAAAGTTCAATAAAAGTTGCATCATCAAATATTTTTCATTCTTTAAAATATCCAACAGGAGTCTAGAAGTCAAAAATTTACGTCTCATGATTTTTCTATTTTAAATCTCCTTTTACGGGCTATAACTTTTTTTTTTTTTTTTTAGATATATGTGTTCAATTCTCTCCACAACTTCCTGTCCTTTGTTTCTCTAAGCAATGTTTATCCCCTTAATATCACTCTCAATCCCTGTTCTGGTATCCAATTAAACAAGCTCATTAAGAGTAGGTTGATTATGGCTCTCCACAACTTCCTATACTTTGTAGCTCTAAGCAATGTTTATTCCCTATCACTTGTAATCACTGTTCTGCCATACATATGCACAAACTCAGGTTACTCACTGTTTCCCTCTGCTTTTCAATGCATACCATGTGTGTTAATTCTCCAAGCCTTCTTTCCTCATTATGTCTCTCAGAAATGATAGCTAATTCTTACTATTAGTGTTCCAATTTCACTAATACTTCCTCATTGCTGACATGCTTCATCCAGAGGGAAACGAGAGCAGAGACACATAGACAGAGGGAAAGGCAAGCAGACAACAGAGAGATGTGGAGAAAAGGAAAGGCAAGCAAACAACAGAGAGATATGGAGAAAAGGAAAGGCAAGCAGACAACAGAGAGATGTGGAGAGAGAGAAAGGCAAGCAAACAACAGAGAGATATGGAGAAAAGGAAAGGCAAGCAAACAACAGAGAGATATGGAGAAAAGGAAAGGCAAGCAAACAACAGAGAGATGTGGAGAGAGGGAAAGGAAAGCAAACAGGGAGATGTGGAGAAAAGGAAAGGCAAGCAAACAACAAAGAGGTGTGGAAAGAGAGAAAGGCAAACAAACAACAGAGAGATGTAGAGAGAGAGAAACTTAAGCAAACAATAGAGAGATGCAGAGAGAGGGATTCTCATATTTTTTTTTTTGTTTACTCTCCTTTCTCTAACCATATGACAAATCCAAATAATGTGAAAGATTTTTGTACTCATCAAGTAACAAGAACCTGCCTGCTTGCCTCAAAAATTAACAATCTATCAACATCCCCCTCTTTTACTTGGGCTTGAAGTACCACCTCGAGAAACCTACCTTATTCTTTTCAATTCAGTTTATAGAGTAGCTGTAACATAAAATCTTATGAACTTCAAAAGATTATTATCAATGACGCAAACCTAAGTGCATAAAATACACTTAGGATCATTTCAAGATTTTACCCACCTCCAGTTGTAGTCATTTGAACAGGATCCATTTACATGGATCAATGATTAAAAATAGCTTCAAGTGGAGGAATCCTCTATGTCTTAAAAGGTGATAACCCTTCATCTGCATTTATAAACTTTACCAAACAGCAAATATCACTTCCAAGAGTTCCAACAGCAGCAACAACTAAAATGGGTAGCACATGTAACTAGAACAGAAAATAATGATATAATCAGAATACTGACTTTCCACACTACCATAAACAAAAGGTTAGGAAGGAAACTCCTATCATTACTAGAAATAGTAATAACACTAGACTCAAGAAGCATATTTTCCTGAAAACTATTTTAAGGGAAGGATTTTATTAATTTTGACCAATGGTAATTCAAACTGTTCAGTCAATGAATACCGTATGCTTCCTTATAAGGAACTAGCAGTATAACCTGTTTTTGACCGGGCATTTCATTACTGCAAATTTTTGCTGTTCAGTTGGAGCAGTTTAAGTTTAAAGTCAGCCCACTCAAAAATCAATTGGATGCAACTGAGGCACATCTCCAAATTGGGAGGGGGAGAGAAAATTTGAATGGCCGTTTTTGCATTCTCAATCTTGCAAGGAAGGAACCTCTTCCATGGACTGTCATAATAATAATAATATATAATAATTTTTATTTATAAAATTTTTTTTTATAATTCTAATAATCATTTGTGTTAGATTTCAACTCTCTAAATTGGTTGTATGCTGTTTTTTTTTGTTTTTTTGTTTTTTTTTTTTTTACAAACATTAAATATTGCCTTTGATTTTTGTGTAAAAAATTAGTTTTTTCAATTTTTCACCTTCAAGGTTGTAATTTTTTCCAGCCAATTTTTCCAACCAACCAGCACTGAAGAATTATCTATCAAACAAATAAATTTCATCGAAATTGGATGAAAACTGTGGAAACGCATAAACATCCACTCACACACACATTTTGAGAATTATAGATATAATAAAGATCGGCTAATATCACCATTACCATTGCAAGTGATTTTTACTATAAAAATGCATTGCAAATGATCTTGCTATAAAAATTGAAAATTATGTTACTTTGAAAAATACTTTGGAAATGATTTTTACTATGAAAATGAATTTGAAAATGAATTTGAAAATGATTTTGCCATAAAAATGCAATGAAAATATTCAGCATTCATTGACCGAATGGCTAATCTCACCATTACCTCCCCCTATTCTTATTTTAAATTCTGGCAATGAAATATCCTCTTCTTTAAAACAGTCAAAAGAGGAGAAATTCTTTATTTACAGAGATATTACTTATCTAAATACATACCATATTTCCCATAAGACAGTGGTAAGAGACATACCCCATAATTAGCTAAGGTATTTTTTGGAAAAAAAATATTTGAGGATTTAATAGCTTACTGTACTTGCAAGTCTATGTCATTGACTCTACACTATCATTATCACATTTTGAACCTATTATTAAATATTTCTGGTTATTATTAATTAGATTTTCAATAGTTTAACACAATGTTATACCTATTCACATCAGAAACAACTTGTACTTGTCACCACAAGCCACCAAGTGTCTCACCACACAGTGTGTTTACATCCAATTCCCAGGCATCTTTTGCCCAATCCAGGCTTTACTCTTATCCCAAAGTTGTTCCGTTTCTTAAAAAAGTAGCACCAAGACAAGAATCCAGTAAACTCATTAGCCGGTGATTTTCTAAGCACAGCTTAGATATGGTACAAGGTCAAAAGCATGAAGCAGCCAGTGAGGATTGAACTCACTACACAGTTGTAATTGATCTATCAAGACAAACCTGCTAATCATTACAGCACATCGAAGTTCCCCAAATGTCATTAAATGGTATATTATTCTCAGTTGGCAGTCACTTTGACTCATACATTATCATCTTTGTTGAGATGGTATATCCCATACATCATTTTTTATCCAAGATTTTTTTTTTAAATTTCCTCTAGTTGTGGAAATTTTTGCTAAAATGGTGGCACCATGAAGAATCATCATTAGTGTTCTTATGGTCATTTATTTCCAGTAAATAGCAATTCCTTTTAAACATTAAAAGCCTACTGCTAGTCTATTTACATGGAAAGTGCTCAGACAAATACAACCCTTAGTTCCACCAGTTCTAACCTTTATGTCCAAGACCTGCCATGCCACACACATTGTATCGAACCACCCTCATTCCATTCGTAATCCATTTGTGAGATGTAAGTTCCACTCAAGCAGTTTCTTCTCACAAAACACTACTTTGTGGAACCAACTTCTAAAATTCTCAACATGTTCAAGGCTAGGGTTAACTTCTATTTTTGACACATATCCTCATAAACTGTGCTTCTTATTCTGTAATCATCTACCCTGAGTGGCTCTTGGGCTTTTTCAGATACAAAAAGTTTTTGAAAAAGAGTTGAATGAGTGCAGGTCAATTGTAAGCAAAGCACTTGATGATCATCATTGTAAAAAAAAAAAAAAAAAAAATGTTTAATATTTTAGGGGATTTTTTTAAAATTTATTTTTGCAAAGTTTTAAATTAGTCAAATTTTAATATATATATTATCAATAAGAACATGAGTTTTTTTTTGCTTTTTTTTTTTTTTTAATTTAAAAATTTTTTTAAAATCTGAAAAATCAACTTCTCTTGAAGTTCTTGAAATTCTTTTCAGTCAAACTATAATTCTGGAAAAAAAAAATAATAAATAAATGGAACTTACACATTTTTCATTTTGCTGTTAAACAGAAGCAGCACACTTACCTGGAAAACAAAAAATAAAAAATAAGTTGAACATAATTTTAAGGAAAAATTAAAAAATTTTTTTTTCTTTTTTTTTTTAGTGAATATACATAGCCTAGTTGATAAAAGTACTGGTAGAATTTATATTATTTCCTGAAATTTGTAAATTCAATCTGGATCAAGT
>OZ010604.1:48232399-48274899 GCA_963932145.1 Acanthosepion lycidas
CTTGGGATTGGAGATTATGAGGATAAGGAGGATAGATAACAATTGACCCTTTGACTTAAAGAAATCAAGATTGAAGCGTTAAGAGAAACAACCATGCTGTAGTCTCTTTTACAAATTTATTTCCAAGACAATTTCACAATATATATTCAAACATTGAAAGAGCAGCTGAATATTTTATTATTCAACAATTTCTAAAGTAAAATCAGTAGGCCTAACTGTTAACCTAGTAATACTCTTAAATACACAAAGTAGATATTTTAACAATTTTAAGCAACTAAAACTAAACTTAAGATTTTCTTTTAATCTATCCCAGTGACTAATCCAAACATTAAAAAGAAAAAAAAAAAAGAATTTAACTTTGTATTTTCAAATTCAGTGTGGATTCAAGAAATTGGATATGAGCTTAATTGATATGTCACCTGCCTAAATCCAGGCTTAAGGTTCAGGATTTATGCAAGATTTAACACCTAAGAAGGTTCTCAGAAAGTCTAATATTCAAACAAAGAAAATAACAAGCAGAATGATATCATAGACAGACTCTAAAGCTTAGCTAAATCTTGCAAAAGCTGGGGCACCCACTGAGAATCGAACACACTACACTAACAATGGTTTGCAAATTTGTCTATTGTATAACAAGCAATCAAACTAATGAGACAATATAATGGCAAACTGACACAATAGATTCATTGAGACAGAGAAAAAACAAAAAATTTCTTACTCTCTTTTGTATAATGTTAGGAAAATCTTAGAAGTGTCTTACTCAGGTTTTTTTTTTTATTATGTGTGTGTATACTCTGAAGGTGATAATTTTACTTTATTTTGATGAAAAATCATGATAAAAAAAAAAAATAAAAAAAAAAAAATAAAAAAAAAAATCTCCATATTTGAAACAATTTACACTGCATGTTTAATTTGGAAAAAAATGTAATGGAATCAATGGTATTGCATGTCTCCGAACAAACTTATTTTTAACCATCATCCCAGAACCATCCTGAAAAATTTTAACTGCTCCCAAAATCAAATATCTGTTATCATTCATAAGTGGGCAATCTTTACCTTTGTGCCTAAAAAAAAAAAAAAAAAAAAAAAAAAAAAAAAAAAAAGTGTCAAAAGCTGACCTTTCCCTTGACATTACTATTATTTTAAGTGCCTCCCATCCCCAGCAATGTTTATTGTTTTAAAAAGCAATTATTAGAATTGTAATAAAACTAAACATATGAGGAAAGTAAATTTATACATTTTTTTTGCTCCTGAAAATTTGCAACAAAAATATTAGACACTATTTATTAGATTGTTTATTTACAAAAATAATTTTATATTTACAACATTCTAAAAACTAATACATACTAATGTAATATTTATCATTTCCCAATTTATAAAGAAATAAATATGAAAACAATTTTTATTCATAAATTTATAAACATTTTTAAATTATTAAAATATGTGACTATAACTTATGGCTTATTTACCATTTTATAAAGTTTGAATCAATTGGCAATTAGCTAACGTTTTGCCAACCATTCCAAAAATCTAATAAGTAAATAGTGTTTATTAGTTTTATTGTTAATTCTCAAGAACAAAGAAAATGTATGAATCCACTTTCATATAGAACAATATAATAAATAATGTAAATAAATAATATAATAAATAAATAAATAGTGTAAATCATCATCATACTTATTATAAAACCCAGGTTGGTTGTTTATGTGTGTGTGTGTGTCGGTACGTTTACATATTGGATCGGATTTCCTATATTTTTCAACTGATTTCAACAAAACTTCACAGTACTATGTAAAATTATCTTGTGGTGGTTCTGACAGCACCAAAAGTTGGAAAAACACAATTGTTTTTGCACGAAATCAATTTGAAAACATGATTAAGAGGCATCACAAGAATGAAAGGGGGACAATTCATATCGAATTATACTTATTATAAAACCCAGGTTGTTTGTGTGTGCGTGTGTTCATTTATATATGGGATCGGATTTCCTACATTTTTCAACTGATTTCAACAAAACTTCACTTTTTTTTTTTTGGCAGGTAGTGTTTCTTATTGTCTTGCACACTTTTTCTTTAGTTTTACATTCAGAATGCTTTAAAAATTCCATTTACAAGACAATTGTTTATAATAAAATTCTATTCAATTGGTAAACTCATAACAATTGAAAACAATGTTTTTGTTTGAGTTTGACCAATTTGTAAAAAAAAAAAAAAATAAACTAATTAAGACATGCGTGTCCGTCAACCTTAAACAATAATCTTTGTCAATTTTATTTTTCAGTCTTTATGATGGTCGATACTTGATCTATCTCTTACTGTTACATCCCCGGGCAACGCTGGGCTCTACTGCTAGTAAACAATATAATAAATAATGTATAAATTCACATCCATAGGCTTAGGTTTTATTAAAATTCTAATCATTGATTTTTAAAACAATAAACATTGCTGAGGAGGGAAGGTAGTTAAAATAATAGTGGTGTCAAGTAAAAAAACGCCCTTTTTACACACTGTTTTGTTGTAGGTATGAAGGTTAAAGATTATCTATAATGTTAGTAGTGTTAGAAAAAATAACTTACCATTAAATTGTTTAGGAAATAAACAGAAACATTTCAATATCTTAACTTTTTCAATCTGTATTTCTGGATAAGGAGTTATTATTTACATGTGGACTATTGGCCTAGTCTTTTCTGTTATCACATTTCGAACACTGTGCCCTCTGTTCTTCCTTAGGTGTATGTTGATCTGGTTAACTCAAAGGGAAATCTGAACTGAATCAATTATTTAATCTACAGGGGAAACCTATCATTCAATTATCCATTGTCTCAACATTGTCCTAAAAATGCTCTATCATTACCAGGATGGAGTTAATCTCAAGTGCAACTTTTGGAAAACTGGTTTGGTATACTTTCCCTCATTAATTAATGGCCAACAGATTTGTGTACCTGTAAAATCCACAATACCTAAATTGGAGAAATATCTACTTTGTTAGTTAACTATTATATAGGTATGAATTAGAATGTCGATATCTTTCTAATAACAATGTCATGAATGCCAATGACAAAGTCTATTCCAGATAATTTTCCCCTTCAATAAGAGTAGATAAGTTCACCTAATGCCGGTTCACATACCTCCCCAGTCTTTTGAACAGGAGTAGAGGTATATCCTTTGTTTCCTGTTAAGGATTGGGTTTCTGTTTTCTTCTAAAGTTTTTTTTCTTTCCTTTTCACTTCTACTAACCACTTGCATCTTAATAGTGTTGTTAACTTGCCTGGGGTGAATTGATTAAAAAAATGTTGTCCAATCATCGACTTGCTAAGAAATATTAACTTACATTTGTCACCACTTTCTTATATGTATTCTTGAGAATGGAACAGCCTATTGCAACCCTTGGGAGTTTGAATTTTCTGTGTTTGCACAACTAAGTCAATAGTATTATTGCCATCTCCCGCTGCTTCAACTGCATTTATTCTACTTTTCCAAACAGTTTGCAGAATCCTCTTTTGGAATTACCGTTAATTATTTTTGGCTGTAGAGATCCATGATCCACTCTTGAAGATATTTCATGTTAAATTATATGATTATTTCTGTCTGAATTTCTAGGAAGAGGAGATATCATTTACTGACATTATTTTCATGTGGACTATTCTCCTCATCTTTGTTGTTGTTATTACAATGTTCTGATGAAGGTCAGAGAGCATAAAGGCCAAAACTTTGTTATAATAAAAAATAAAGATGAGGACAATAGTCCATATGTAAACAATGTAAACTTGATTATTGCTTACTTTCTCCCCACAAGAATCACATATTGTTTACTCCTTCCCAATGAGTATCACATCACTATTGCTTACTCCCACAGTGAGTACCATTGTTTACCCCCAATAAATAGCACATTATTGTTTACTCCCCCAACAAATACCACATTATTGTTTACCCCTCCATGTGTATCACATTCTTTACCTCTCCACGTGTAACACATTCTTTATCCCCCACAATTACCACATTATTGTTTAGCCCCCACAAGAAGTACATTATTGTTTAGCTCCATGAGTACCACATTGTTTAGCCCCCACAACGAGTACCACATTGAGTACTCCCTTCAAGTATCACATCACTATTATTTATTCCCACTCCAACAAGTACCACATCATTGTTTACTTCCAACAACAAGTAACAACATTGTGTACTGCCCTCAACAAATACATTATTGTTTAACCCACCCACAAGTACCATATTGTTTACTTCCTCATAGTATCACAGCATCGTTATTTATGTTGACAATGTTCACCACAGTCTATGAATATAGAATACAGCGCAGTACGTAATCTGTTCAATGAAACAACGTTAAAGATTAACACTCACGAGTCAGACACTCTACTGAATCTCACTATATCACCAATACCATCAGCAGCTGTTCCGTAATTCTTCAGTCTTCGATATCAAAGGCTGGCAGTGAATATTCGAGAAAAACATGGCCACCTTTATACACGTCGCATTGAATATTTTGAGCCTTCTGATTGGTTAACCCTTCTATTGGTGAACTATAAAATGAGACAGCTCATTTTGCCTGGCTCACTAGTACATCAGTCTACCCAAAAATTCCAACAATTTACTCCCTCTCAACAAGTACCATGTTACTGTTGGTTTCTTACCCACCACAAGAATCGCATTGCCATCTTTTACTTTTTACCATCAAAATTTCTGCTGTCAAGTTTTTATGCATCTCTCCCATAAACCCTACCAGTCATATAGAGACACCAAATTTTAAACTCATTTGTATTCTAAGATATTTAGCATCCCATTAACAGACTTCCGAAAGTATTCTGATAATTTTATTGGAAGTTATTTATCTATATGCTCTATTATAATGTAATCAAATGAACGAAAAGCGAGACATAATTAAAAAAAATCCTACATTTGATATCATGGGCTGCGTAAACAGCAAATATGTTGCGATAACCAAAGCAGCAAGGTGGTCAACAATCTGAACAGTATCAATGTCTGTATTTTTGTTAATCGGAACACTTTATTCCATTTAATTTTTTTCCATTCTACATCTATTAAATAACACAAAGTTACTTTCACTTTGAACACTCTGAAGATGGTACAAATAAATATTGAAATATCAAATCTTTGTTCGTTGAACAGTGATTATTTACAAGTATGTTTTTCAGAGTTACTGTCATCATTCATATGATTTAATGGAAAGAGAAAAAGTTACTTTCATTCTCAACACTCTGAAGATGATATAAATAAACATTGAAATATCAAACCTTCATTAACTGAATAGAGGTTTTGTTTTTTTTAAATGCATGTTTTTCAGAATAACTTTCCTCATTCAAGGATTTTATGAAAAAACAGTGTTGCTCTAATTCCCAATACTCTGATTGTTGATTGATTTGTTTTTTGGGGTTTTTTTATGGCTTATCACCCCTGTATGTCTCGAGGTCCTTGACAAAATCCAGAGATGAATATGCAATATGACAGGTGCTGATCTGGCATCTAGTCTACAGTCGCTTTCTCAGATTTGCCGTGGCTTCCCTCTGTCTTTTCTACAAGTATTTTCACGGCAACTGTTGTGATAAGCCGCTTTTTCTGGTTCCCAGACTGCATGAATTTAAGCACGCTACTAGGCTGACATCTCAGTCCCATCCTCACTGTCAAAACAATTAAATGTAACAATCCCTTCTACTCAAACAGTTTCTTCTCTCACACTTCCCATCTGTGGAACTCCCTTTCCCTTGCTTGCTTCCCGGATAACTATAATCTTCGAATATTCAACTGTAATGTTAATCGATATCGTCTTGTTCCCTGTCCTTATCTGTTTCCTTTCCCCAAACATGCCACATTATTCTTGTTCTCAATCCTCTGTAACCCCTTGCGTGCTAGTGGCACTCGCACCTTGCTTAGGGTGAATTGCTTTAAAAAAAAAAAAACAAAAAAAAAAAAAAAACACACACACAACAAACAAAGATTATCTGCAAGTAAGTTTTTAAGAATTACTGTTGTCTTTTATGGCCATCATTACAAATAAAGTTAGGAAATGTTTAATAAAACCATCATGATATGATTGTATTTGCCTGTTCATTCTTGCTTTCAGTCGGTAAAATAACATTTAAAAATGAAATCCCCAATGAATATTTATAGTACCACAGAGGAAAGTTCATCTGAACAATTATCATAAAAATATTTATAGGAAAGCAACATTATGACAATGGGAAAGTGACTGAAAGTGAGATGCCAGGAACAATAACATTGCAGATTAAAAAATCATGAACCTTTTATGCACATGAAAACCAACAAAGCCTAAAGTCAAGACTGCAGATTGGTAGCATTATTCCTAGGTATTAATAGTCAGATAATGCAGTCAACTATATTTACATAAAAAACTTTAACTGATAAAAGAATACATGACCCTGGATTTATGATAAATCAGCTTAAAAAAAAAAAAAGACTAATAGTCACTTAATAGCCAAACAAATCACTTAGTAGAATTTCAATGCCCAACCAATAACAAAAGGTTTTGAAAAGAAAGGCTGGTAAGAAAGAAACCATGCATGAAGGTCGTTAAATTAGACGGACAAGACTTCACTAACTAGAATTTAGGAGAAATATCGAGCTTTTATTGAACTCCAAATGCTGAACCTGTTCCAATCAGCAGGTGTGATGGGTCAGGTAAGGTTTGGTTTGGTTAATGGCATATCAACTCCTTATGAGTTATTTAATACCAAAATTTCATTTTCTTGGGGGCTTTGGCCTTTTTTTTTTATTTTTACTATTAAAATCTATTGCTGAAAATTTTTACTAAAAAATGTATTTTTATACTTTTACAGTTTTTTGACTCCAATCTGGGAGTTCATGATTTGCTCTAACAGATGCTACCACCATAGGAGAGGGTGGACCTGGGAACAACAGTAATGTAAGTTCAATCCTTCTGCTGAGTAATGTGTGTGTATATATATATATATATATATATATATATATATTCAGATATGTATTGTTAAATATAACAGACAACAAATGTTTATTATGTTTTATCAGGAGCTGTTCTAAGCAAAAACTGCCCAATGTTTGGATATTTCTTTATTGATTTGTTCATCGATCTAACAGTACATCTGAATAATAATCTGTTTCCCCCCTATACACGAAAAAAATAAATATATGTGTGTGTGTGTTAGTGTGTAGGCTGCAGCAGCAATACCTCCCACATAATGGTTAGACATCAGCTTTATGAAGCCACACCATTGCCACTAATGTCTTACCATTGTGTGGAAGGTACTTCTGCTGCATCCTGTATAATTAATGGATTTATTTTTTAATCAAACATTATTTTAAATGTATTATTTTTCCTAGACACCTGTGTTTGAAATAGATGTCCTGACTTAATGCACAAGTTTAAAATAAAAACAGGGCATCTATTTCAAACAATAATAAACTTTGATTTAATAAAAATGTCAGATTAAAAACAAATACATTAATTTTTTAGAAATTGCTTTGTTTATGCTTTTCATTTTGTATACAAAACTGAGCAGATATGGGTTTTTGTGAACAAGATGAACAAAGGAGTGTACATATATATATATTAGCAGCATGGCCCTGCATTGCCCATGCTTGATTCAAAAATCGTACGACTCATACAGTAATTGCTATCACTTGACTTAAAATATTTTTGCCCTTCCTTGCCTTTAAAAGAGTGCCCTTTGCTGTGCTGATGTTGCTACATGCCTTACTTCTTGCCTATCTCACACTGCAAATTTTTTCTAAGCTCTATACTAAACATTAAATCTGTTATGCAAAAAGAACTAAACAAAATGAACACAAAACGATCAGCTTTAAAAAAAAGACTTGTAACTGGAAAAACCAAATGAAAAAAGAATGTTAACAACATATACTTTTTCACACCCAACCCAGTTCTGCGGAATCAGAATCAACATTGAGTTTAAGCAAGCAAATGAGCCAATTGGAGTAAAGTGCCATGCAGATTTAAATTTTTCACACTTGTGACGAATACAGCTATCGATTTTTTTTGCATGCTAGTTAACATTCGTGTCAGTCAGCTGTTGGTTCTCATGCTGGCCAGTAGAAACATACAACAAACTATTTCTTATTTAACAGTTAAAATATTTAATCCTTGAAAATGGCTAAATGTATAGCCGAAAGCACTCAAATAAAATGAACATTCGGACAGTTTTTATATAATTTATCATCCAAAAAGAAAAAAAAAATTATTAGATCACATGATAAATTGTATAAAAACCTAAATAAAAGCACCTTGTCTGTCATATTCAATGAAATGTGCATAAAAGAAGGATTGCTGCCTAAATACACAAATATATATATATATATATATATATATATATATATATATAGATATATATATATATAAAATTCCATCAATAAGAACATTACATTAGTCTGTTAAAGTGGTTTTAGAAGACAAAATGCTTTACATAGAATTTTTTCCAGTCATTTAATTACCTAACATTGTTCTGAAATACAACAAAAGGTGACCTAGAAGTGTATATAGTCAGGGTTTTTAACATGTACATGATGTTTACTCTATAACTAAAGTTACTAATGTCCATTTGAAAACATTTAATAAACATTCGAGAGATTTATTCTTTGCTTTTATAGGAATGTCACTTATTTTCATTTTTACAAAACACAAGATATAATTAATTAAAATGTTGGTAGCCAAGAGGACAGGAAATTAAAAATTATGACAAGGGTGAAAGTGCATATGAGCTCATGCTATTAGAAAAATATTTTTTTCTTTTTCAATCACATCTTGACATATGTGCATTAGATTTAAAAGAAAATGAATGGCAAAAATAGGCTTGTTCAAAAAATAGCCAGCCATTTTGAACATCTCAAGATTCAATGGTGTTGTCCAGATGTAATTTAACAGGCAATCAAAATGAACCTACAATGGGGTCCCCTCTTTTACACAAGTTAGTTATGCTTCACTTTGCTCCTCTTGTTGCCACTATGTTCAGCAAGTGTCAAATTTCCAAACCCTCTTTCATCACCATGTATCTCGGAAATTTCACTTGCCTCTTTCTGATCCTAACCACCAGTGATCTTTTTGTTCTCATTATAAGTGTCATTTTCATTTTTCTTAGGACTTCCTTGTTATTTATATGCTCTGTCCATGGTAATTTCACTATGTAGAACCTTATTTTAAATCCCCTCTTCATCTCATGGCATTCTCAGTTTCCTTCTGTAAAAGCATATCTGTTGCTTAAAGTCTTCTCTTCATCTTTGAAGAAATTGTCCAACATTCACTGCGACATAGGAGTACTGATATTACGTAGCAGTTCCACTCTTTCTGAATACAGTATAAAATAGCGTATTTTGTAACACTTTTTGCTTGATTTCAATGTTTTTTTTCTTTTATTCTCTATTTTTTTCTTTGTATTGTTTAAGCTACACTGACGTCAGTATTGAAGTTGCTTAGGTTTCAAACTTCTCTTTTTGATTTTAAGTATTAAATATTTTTAGTTCCCATTTCCCTTATTCCTTGTTGCTCACATGTTCTGTCCATGGCATTCTAAGCATTCCTTTGTAGAACCACATCTCTTGCTTCAAATGGTTTCTTTATCTGTGAAGAAATTGTTCAGCATTCAGTGTCATATAGGAGGATAGCCCACTTTCTGATTCTAAGGATATATATCCTTTTTGTTACCACAAATGATGATGATGAAGCTAGGTTATGTTAAGTGTCTTTTTTGTTCCAACTTTCCTCAATACTTCCTCATTGCTCACATGTTTAGCCCATGGTATTCTCAGCATCCTTCTCTCGAACCACATCCCTGTTTCCTATAGTATTCACTTCATTGATGAGAAAATTGACCAGCATTCACTAATATATTGGACGATCTTTCTGATTCTAAGTATAAGTGCCCTTTTTGCTCTCGTTTTCCTTAAAACTTCATCATAGTTCACATGTTCCATCCATGGAATTCTAAGCATTCTTTTGTATAACCACATCTCTTGCTTCAGGTGACCCCTTCATCTGTGATGAAATTAGCCAGTATTCACTGCTATATGGGAGGACTGATATTACATGCAAGTTGAACATGACTATCTTTATTTCCAATGAAGATTTCCTGTTTTTTAATATTTTGTTTAGTTTTTGAAACGCATCTTTTGCTATTCCAATGTGCCTTCATATTTTGGTTTCAAATTTCCCATCATCTGTTTTAACATTTTTCAGGTATTTAAATTTCTATGATTGCTTTATTTTGATGTAGTCAATTTGTAGCTTGTATATTGGATTGTCCCTTTTGCTAATGACCATACATTGTCATCTTACAATTGATAGTCCTTTCTTCTCACTTTAATATATTGTTGAAAATCGCTTTGTACCGATATTGTAAGGCAGGAGAAAAACATACCTGTCTACAATGAAAATAATAACCATTTGTTGAATTGTACATTGAATGCAAGGAATTGATTTACAAGTCTACAATAAATTGAAAATCAGCTGTTTGTTTATAAATGTCAAGTTTGGAACTGATTGATATAAATGCTATAAGTTTAGTTTCAGACAAACTGCTAAGATCCAAGAACTCTTTCAGGGATCAATTTTACAACTGTCTAGATATTTTGAGCAGAACTCCCAGCTTTTAAAATGATAAAAGAAAAAAAATCAAAAAAAAAAAAAAAAAAAAATCAATATTTTTCACTTCTGACAAGTGTTGCAGTCTGATGAATGTTAATCAGTGGCGGATTGACTATGAAGCTTAAATTTCAGGGCTCCTAATCCCAGAGGAGACCCTGAACCAACTTCTTTTAAAGAGTGAATTCAAAGTGTTTGTTATTAAAATAAGGCCATTTTAGTGATCAAATCATAGGCCAATAGGGTTGAAAATACTCATTTCATGTGTCCTCAAAATTACCCTATGACTAGGCTAATTTAAAAATTTTCTTGGGGGCTTGCAGCACCCAAAACCCTAGCTGTATTGGCTCATTGAATTTACCAGAATCTATTTATAGCTTAAATTTGTGCAATTGGATCCTCAAATCTATTTTTACTGGTTGCAAAGGGGGTCCCCATATCTATTCAATTTTCAGGACTTGAAAAATGTAGGTCAGCTACTGAACCTAATCTATAAAAATTACTACCAAAAAGATTTTCCTTTTATACTTATGAGTGAATGAATAGTACCAGTCTTCCTTGCCTACCCTGATGGTATGTTCAAAATATGAACTTGGGATGAATTCACAAAGAAGAAATATTTGTTTCTTTCATTTAAGGCCCTGTTTTCATTAAATTCTATTTTCTATATACAGGCACAACCTTTGCACTTTGTCAATCAATATTAGTGATCGAGTCCCACAAATACAAGTAGAATATACAAATGATGTTAATAGACTGCTGCTTATTCTTCTGTTTTAATAAAAAGAAATTGTTATAATCTGCTTCAAATGAAATCTCTTTCTGATTCATGCTACATCAAAACAGATATGAATCCTACAAAAGCAAAACTAAAAATAAAAACTGTTCTTTGAGCAGGGGCTCTGAGCATCACGTCCAGTTCACAAAATGACCCGCCTCAAAAAAAAAAAAAAAAAAAAAAAAAAAACAGTAAATACAATTTAAAAGGAGCCAATCACAAACATTGCTGATAAAACAAAAACATGACAAAAAATGCCAAGTCATGCATCCACCCTGTCTGCATTAAAGGATGCCACTCACAACACTGAAGTCAATTGGCAAGCAAGCAAGCAGGTTGTCACTGTCACCATCATCAATTACTTCAGTCAACCAATCAGATACAGGTATCAACTCCAGGCCCTACTGACTCTCCTCATCCTCCAGATTGTTTCCCTCATCCACAAAGAGACATTTCGCTTTGATTCTCTATATCAGCAATATAAAGAATTTTATCTTAAAAATTCTTGTCATTTTTTTTTCTATCTCACAAGTGGTTTTTGGTTGTTTTTTTTTTTTTTTGTTCTCTTGTGCACACGTTACACATAACAAAACTAAGGTTTTGTGGGTAACATCAGTGATGCTATTGATTTTTTTTAACAGCTTGTCAACACTTGGTGTGTTCTATAAGGCTGAAACATTTTGGAATGTAGGATTTCGCGGTATTCCCAAGCAGTTGTTTATTTAAGTACTGATTCGGCTCTCACAAATCATTCAAAATAACATCATTCACAAAGCAAGAAAAATATTTCCTTCAACCCATAAACCTATATACACCAAATCAAGCAGTAGATCCTAGATTTGGTGCAAGCTGGGATCCAAATCAAATTTATGAAGGACAGAGTGATCAAAATCTTGAAGGAAATTTTTGTCATTAAGGCTAATTTATGATTATTACTGAGACTTTATTTATAGAATTTATATGAACTAGAGCTTCACCTACAGATTATTCTCTTGAAGTAAAAAGTCCATTTTTTTTTTTTTTGAGGGGGAGGTATTTTTTATTTCAAAAACAATCCCCATTGTTGATTTCTCACATAAGAATTTATTTATTTCTTTTAGCAAAGTGTCAAGTCACTCAACAGGTGCAAAGTCCAGTGGGATTTATATGGGGACTTAAAAAAAAAAAAAAGAAGATTCAGTGTCACACTATGCCAAAATGTCACCATAAATAAAGAGAAAAGGAAAGAAAAATATAAAAGAAAATACTAGAAAAATAGAAGAGAAAAACGAAGAGGAGAGTAGAAAAGAGGAAACGGACGAAAACAGAGCGGTGGGGGGGATGAAACGTCCAGAAAAGGGGGTATGTGGGGAGGAAATATGGGGAAAGAGGCGTGCGGGGGGAGAGGCGTGGGGGAGGGAAAGAGGCGTGCGGGGGGAAGAGGCGTGCAAGGGGGGAAGAGGCGTGTGGGGGGGAAGAGGCGTGCGGGGGGAAGAGGCGTGCAAGGGGGAACAGGGAAAGAGGCATGGGGTAAGAAAAGCAAGCATGGACAGAGAAAAAGGACAAAAAGGAGATGTAGAGAGAGGAAATGGATGAAAAGGAGACATGGAGTAGGAGAAGGAAACAAAAAGAAAGTGTGAGGGGAGAAACAGAAAGAAGAGGGAGGGAGGGAGGAAACAGACAGCTGAAAAGTGTGGGTTGGAGGAAACAGATAAAAAGAAAGTGACAGAAGAAACAGAGAAAGACAAAAAGTGTGGGTAGGAGGAGAAAGAGAGAGAGAGAGAAAGGTGTGAATAGGAGGAAACAGGGAGACAAAAGGATGAGTGAAAACAGTGGAAAAGGAGGAAGAAGTAGAGAGTGAAAAATAAAAAAAAATAGGGGAAAAGAGAAAAGAAAACAAGCAGAAAAAGGAATTCAAAAATAAAAGGGAAAAAACAAAAATCAAGTTTAGATTGTTTGAAATTGAAACAAACTTGTTTTTCCAGATCTTTCAAAATAAACCTAAACATTAAATTCACCTACCTACCTACCTACCCACTTAGCTATGATGTCATTTAAAGTGTATTTGAGCCAACAAATGAGTGGCTTACAGTCCTGTGCTCTAACAACAAGCTACATCCAGAAATATTTAACAGTTTTGTTTTTTTGTTTTTAAATCAACTAAAGCTTACATTGAATGCTTGGGTAATGCCATAATAATTTAGCTCCCTCACATTTGCATAATGAGTCAAGCAATATTTGTCCCCCTATAACTCCAGGTCATCTTTACAAACTTCCCTCTCACACTGCAAGAGGACAACAATTATAAATTTTGAATATTTCACTGAAAGCTATAAAAATTGTTCAGCATTACATGACCATTATATAGGAGTCAATGTGCCACAAAACTACATTCATTCATTCTTCTGAACCAATCACACCCTGCTCATTAAAAGTACATTTGAGAATATGACAAATTATATTGACTAACATACCAGGTGTCATCCAGACTCGACATTTAATGTGTTAGCTGACTTAGCTAATTTTTTTTTCATTTATTATATATTAAATAACTGTGAAAAATGTTTGCATTAATTCCTGACCATTGAAAAATGCTTTCTTCCTTATTTTCAGTGCATATCTATAATAAATTCGTTAGCGAAGTATTTGAATTATGATTATTATAGCCTTGTTCTATCAGTAAGGCTTGCAATAGTACTAAAAAATAGTTTGTTTCTGTAGAAAAATGACTGAAGGAGAGCAATGTGATTATAAAGTCAATGGCTAGTGCCCCCCCTCCCCCACAAAAAGATGCACTACCCAGTTTTATCAATCAGCTCCACTGAATTCTAAACTTCTGGCTTTTCAAAAAAAATAAAATAAAATAATCTATTCCAACATGGACAAGATTAAAAATGCAAGAAGGCCATCTATTAGGTTGGTGCAAAAATAATGACGTAATAATGTTGTTTTTTGACGTTAAAAAATACATCAAAAAACGACATTATTACGTCATTATTTTTGCACCAACCTAATAAAAAAGAATACCTACCTATTATTCAGTAAATTAAAGTGCTCTATGCTTAGATTACTTAGACAGAGCAAACATTCTTAATAACATTAATTCCTATCAGAGGATAGCTCTAGTCATAACCAGAGTTTTACATGACTTGAACATTCACATGATCTGAAGACCATGTAAAGTTCTGGTTACAACTAAGTACATACATACATACAAATATATATTATAAATTAACTGCTTTAAGAATATGATTCCTTCGCTTCACAGGAATTACCATGTTTCAAAAACTGAAGCTAAAAACTTCAAATTGAATTATATATTTAAATTAAAAGCATTAGTTCCGTTTCATCTGCTTGAAGATGAAACAGAACTAATGCTTTTAATTCCTGTGAAGCGAAGGAACCATATTTTTAAATCAGTTAATTTATAATATTTATGCTCTGTAAATTTACATAGAGCACTGTTTTGTAAAAACAAAAATATCAATAAGAACACCAGATTATATATCTTACTGTTCTTTCTTTTTACTATATATATATATATATATATATATATATATATATATATATATATATATATGATGGATTCTCCCGTCAAGTTCGACATATGAGGTTCTGACAACCACAAACTAATCATCTGCATGCCTATGATGGGCATGACTTTTCAGACCGGCTCAAGAATTGCACAAAAGACCACAAACAGTACAGAAGAATTGTATTGTATCCAAGTGCAGCAGGAACACTGTTAGATGTCTTATTTTGCTTTCTTGTTTCATGTAGTCAGCTGATGGTTACTTATCAGTGCAGCTATATCATTGTTGTACTTCTTTAGCTCCAATGCGATCAGAACTATTTTTCTTTCTCTATGGTACCTAGACATTATGAATTTAAGTGCAGAACTGGGTTGGCAGCAAGGTCTCATCATTTTACAGCTGAAATGGCTAGATTAAGTTCTATACGAACAATTTTTTCTCTCTCACTTCTCGCTTGTGGAAGTCTTTTGGCTTCTAGTTTTCCAGTCAACGTTGATCTTCAAAAATTTTAATGCAATTTCAATTGTTATTTATCTTCTTAATTCTTGTTCTTTTATTGTTCTTATTTTTCTCATATTCTCTAACACTCAGTACCCCCCCCCCCCTGCGTCTTAGTGGCTTTATTGCCTTGCTTGGGGTGAAATGATTTAAGAAAAAAAAAAAAAGTTAAATTGGAATTTTAGTCAGAAACTATTTTGTTACTGATGCTAATATTATTATTATTATTATTAATAATAATAAAAAAAAAATAAAATATCTTATACTGTCTGTAATACATGAATTCTAGACCAGTAGCAATACTGTTTTCTGTGCATATAATCTGTCAGTAATGTTTGCATTAATTTCTGACCACTGATAATCCCTTTCTTCCTTATTTTCAATGCATTTCTATAAAATCATTAGCAATGTCTTTAAAAACTGCCTATCATAGCCCTGTTCTATCAGTAAGGCTTGTACTAAAAAATATTTAGAAACTAACTGAAGCAGAGTAAGGTGATGGAAGAGTAATAGTAAAGTCAGTGGGCAATGATAAGTAAAGCTGAAAGCATACTTATGCACACCAACTTCAAGTAGTGTTAGTCTTAAACTCCAATCATATTCAGTGATTTATTACAACTAAAACCTGAATTTTTTTTATGTTGTCATCTTTATGTGCTATGCCCCCACAGGATGTTGGTGATCATGGCTCTCCAAAACTTCCTGTCTCTTGTAGCTCTTAATAAATTTTGTCTGTTATTTCTCCAAAATCCTGTTCCACTATCCATTCAGTCAAGCTCACAAAGTTTGTGTGTTGTTTTCCTCTTGCCTTGAGTATCAAATTTTCCAAGCCCTCTTTCCTCATTATGTACCCTAGAAAATTCAACTGTCTCTTCCTGATGTAGAGTATAAGTTTCCTTTTTGTTTCCATTTTCTTTAAAACTTTGTTGTTGTTCGCATGTTCAGTCTGTGGTATCCTCAGCATCCTTCTAGAGTGAATGATACCTTTGTGGAATTTCTTTAACCTTTAGCATTCTGTAGGTAACTATTTTTGCCGAGCAAAATGTTAGTCCTGCCAATGCAAGTTCAATTTGGATTTCTTGGTTGTGTAGTCATATCCTTCTATGGCAACACCTAAAATAATCTTCACTGAAATTGAGAGCCAAGCTACTATAATACTTTAAATATACAGACCAAATATAGAAAACACTATATTTTGAGAGGACTCCATATACAGTAAAAGAAGTAATATTTATAAATGATGCAGCATGCTAAAGGTTAATAAATTATGTCTGTGATATCAATACTTGTATAAACAACTAAGTATATATTTAAAATTCAAGGGGTGCACTATCTCTATAACCTAAACTTGACATTTTGGAGTTTTAGCATTATTTAGTAATTCTTTTCAGCAATTAACTCATAAAAAATATGTATGCAAATATACTGAAAAAGATCACAATGACAAATAAAATTTGCCTGGACAGCTGCACGCTCCAATTAAGTTAGTAGGTAACAGCTGAAAATTAAATTTTTTTGTTTTATTTATTGTATACTTAACACTTCTGCTGCTGTTGACATATTTATACATCATTACAAAACTTACATTGGCTTATTTAAAAAAAAAAAAAAAAAAATAATCAGTATCACCCCCAGAAAGGCAGCACAGCCACTAACACACAAGGGGTTACAGAGTGTGGGAGAATTAAGAATTAGAAACAAAAACATTAATAATGAGTAGAAAGAAAAAAGAGCAATCAGGAGGACAGTAGATCACAATTGACATTAAATTTTTAAAAATTGAAGTTGGCTGGAAAGTATGGAGTTCCAAAAGTGCAAGAAAACAAACTGTCAACACAGAAGTTACAACAGCCTGCTGGTGATTGGGTTATAATTATTAGGTTGGTGCAAAAATAATGACGTAATAATGTCGTTTTCTGACATATTTTTAACGTAAAAAAATGACATTATTACGTCATTATTTTTGCACCAACCTAATAGCAATTTTGTTATATAGGAATAAAGTTTTGCTGCCATCACGAGAGTGCCAGTGAGCAAACACAGGCGATCCTATTATTAAATTAAGGTCACATGACCATTGAGGAAACGCATATATGGGAGGTAGCATGTGTCTAATTGATTGTTATTTTCAGTCTACCATCTATTACTATTTGATTGCTATTTCTAGTCTATCGTCTATACTATTCAGATTGCTATTTCTGCTCTCTCCTCTATTATTATATGGACCGCTATTCTCTACTCTATTCACTATTTTTCTATACAATTTGGATCACTATACAGATTACTTTCAAGCAAGTATTATTGTGCAAGCACTATTAGTGCGAGATTATTCAAAGGCGTCTGATACCAGCATTGTTCAATGGTGTTACTATAGTTGTATCTGCAATTACAAAGTCTCTACTACAACAAGCATTATGAAGTGGCAACGAGTATTCATTGACATTACAAAAACTGCTCACAACACCATATAATGCATCATATATTTAAATCTTTAAAAAGAAGAAAAATACCAAAGAGAATTCAATATTAAATAACCTGAAAAATGTTGATGTGCTATAAAACAAATCAAACCTCTACATTTTTATTTTTCAACACAATCTCCTTCTTTGTCAATACACTTGATCCCGTAGTTCTTCCTTAAACATATAAAATATTATGCAGTGAAAATTTCAGATCAGAAATCAGTTAATAACTGTGTCAGGTTATCAACTTATTGATCTACACTTATATTATGTTGGTGCAAAAATAATGTCGTTTTCTCACATAGTAACATATGTGAGAAAACGACATTATTTTTGCACCAACCTAATATATTTAACATTTCTGCTGCTGTCAATATACCATATATATTTGTGTATTAGCTACTTTCATGTACAGGGTGTGATGGGTAAATTGTTGACATTTTATATTTTTAATTTCGCGCATACATGTTGTTTGTTTTTGTCGACTGCACAGTATAGTAGGGTCAGTTGGGCTCTGTCTGAGAAAAAGAGCACCATGACGCAATTCACTCATCCAGAAATTTGGAAACGCCAGGCTATACTCCTTGGCATTCACACAGAAGGTAGCATTTTTTTCTTAAATCAAAATTATGGTCAGTCTCATGGGGTGCAACCAATGCATATATATTTCCCATTACTTTTATACATTACATTTAGTGGACAGATGTGCTTGAGCAGACATCTCCGTTTCATAAACTGTAAATATATATATATATATATATATATATATAAACATGCACATTGCCAGTACTATTATTTCAATTGTGAAAAATAATATATAAATTTTTATAAATCGAGAACAATTTTAGAGAAAAAACTATGGAAAAACAGAAAAGATTTGCCATGTTTCATCTTTTAGGAATTCATTAAATTAAAATGGTCTTGATGACATATGCACATGAAGGAAAGAGGTGCATGCTGGGAATTTTAAATTTAAATTTTTTTTTCTTGAGATCACAATGAAGTAATGGATAGCGATTCAGATTGAGGAATCAGAGAGCCAAGTTCAAATTCCAGTCAAATCCATTACATTCACTTACATGCTAATACCCTTAGGAAAGGTATGAATCCTCCTCTTCTCTCCCCAGCTATGGGTAAATAGCAGGACAGACCAGGTTCTACAGCCTTGGATGGCAACTGGTCTACCCCAGAAAGAAATGGCAACCTACTGCAGGAAAAAATTTGCCTTGTCAGTCATGTATTGAAAGATACATAATCGCCTAAGTGTGTATCACACGTGGCACATAACTGATACAAGTCTTAATGTGTATTAACACTAGCAATACTTCAACTCCCACTTACAGACCAGACATTCTTGACACACAACTTTTCTCTAATCTTTCCCCCAGCATTTCAACTAAATTGGCATTGAGTCCTGTGTAACCCACTTAATCTATTGATCTATCTGGCAATTCATTATCTATCTCAGTCTATTTATATCTGTGTTAAAGTTTCTTATATATGTTCTCAGAAAATTTATTCTAATGAACTAATTTTGGCAAAATGTTCAGAATAGATATAAGTAGGTATTGAAGTCAGCACCCAGAGGCGACAGTCTGTTTCATGCTAAACGCAATCATAGTAAAAATTTGTTTTCATGTTCTAATAACCACAATCAATTATATGTAGGCTTTCCAACAATTCTTCAAGTGAACCCATATTCAACGAAGCTAAGAAAGACTGTGAAACAGCCCTAAGAGATAGTGGATTCCCGACAACACTCTCATACACACCATACAGCACAAAAATAGCAAACAGGAAGAGAAACATCAGGTGGTTCAATCCATCATACAACAAAAACGTAAAAATAATATAGGAAAAATATTCATTAAACTCACATGCAAACACTTCATCACATTGAGCACTCTTCACAAGATATTAAACAAAAATACAGTAAAAATAATCTACAGTTGCACCAAGAACATGACATAAATAATAAAAAAGCACAAGAGGAAAACAACAAACCACCTGAAGAAATTAAACCCATGTGTAACTTCAGAATAAAGAATGAATGTCGCTTAAATGGCAATAGCTTGCAAAATAATGTAATATACCAAGTCACTGTTAAATCAGCAGATAACAAAGAAAAAATATGCATGGAAGTAACTGAAGGATCCTGGAAACAAAGAAACTACACAGACAAAACATCCTTTACAAATAATAAATATGTGACCAACACAATGCTTTCCAAGTATATCTGGGAAATTAAAAACAAAAACCAAATCATACCAAAAATATTATGGAAAATGAGGAAAAGAACATCCACCTACAAGAATCAATCCAAAAAGTAAACTCTGCCTAGAAGAAAAAATAGTTATAATTACCTTCCCAGATCAAAACAAACTACTAAAACAACAAGAACTCATCTCAAAATGCAAACTAATTTTTTCTACATTACTTAAAAACTGAAAAAGAAAAATAAGCAAAAACAAATAAAACAGATTAATCCAAACAAATAAATAAATAAGTAAATAAACTAAGTAAATAATAAACAAATTAACAAACCACACCCACCAAAATAACCATTAGAATAATACAATAGACTATCCACAATGCAACAGAATACCCACAATGCATCACTGACTTGTATATATAAAAAGTCGAGCAAAAACACAGCACACATGGCCTGACAATTGTGCTTAGCATGAAACAAATTGTCACCTCTGGGTGTTAACTTCAATGTCTACTTTTATATTTATATATGCTCTATACCTGATATTGAGCACCTTAACACATAAATATAACATACCTTAAAACTATATATATATGTGTGTGTGTGTGTGTATATTGATGTAATAAGAAAGAAGTTAGATTAATGATCCAAAGTTCTTTAGTATTTGTTTTTATTTTTAAAAAACAGTGTTCAATACAGAAGTAGAGCTCAAAACTTTGGAACTTGTGTCAGTTTCGAAACAGTAATTTCTGTGTTGTGATGGAATTTTTTAAAAAATAATTATAAAAAGAAAAAAAAATACATATTATATATATCATAAAAAAATGTAAAACATTTTGATTGGGGGCCCCTGGGTAATGCTTTGCAACCTTTGCTATCTTATCTGCATTTGCTTTTATTTACCTCATCAAACTAATATGATGTTTATGTTGATACAATACATGCTCACAAAGGAAAGGGGACACAGGATTTTCAATAAAATTATTTTTTTTTTTTTAATAGGTTTCATTTTGTTTCTTTTTCTTTCCATCCATTTTGTTATTAAATATCCTAAATTGTGATAATAAATCTGCCAAAAAGAGTAAAAGAACCTGTGCATAAATTTACTGTTGATGATCTAGCAATTAAAGCATTTTCTACACATTTTCACCTTGCTAAATAGGTTGCTATATCATCCACAGTAAATTTATGCCCAAGTTTCACCCTTTTTTGAGAGATCCTATATTATCGCAATAAAGGGATATATTAATAACAAAATGTGATGAAGATAAAAATAAACTAAATGAAATCAGTTAAACTATGTACTGAAAACATATATATAAAAAAAAATTATTTAAGATTTTCATTGTCCATCTCTTCATGCACATATGAAGTTGCATCAACATAAACATCACATTAGTCTGAAGAAGTCCTAAAGGACGAAACGTGTCAAACGAAAACTTCTTTGTCAGAGCGTTTTTCCCTTAAATATGTTTGAATGTAAAAAAAAAAGATGAAAAAAATTACCTTGCCTGTTATCAATTAGTATATACATTTTCAAGACATGCTTATGCATCTTTACAAAACTTACATTACTTACTGTTGACATATACGTTTTCAAGACCCCATGAAATGTCAATCCATAGTATTTGTTATAAACTAACTAGCAATAAGTGTTACTTCTAAACCAGTGCAGATAGTAATATACAATATGGTCTGTTTTGTGATGTATTTTTATCATATAGTGTATTGGGGTTGTTGGTTAACTTAGTGTGTACTAATGGGGATGGAAGCTTGAGTGGGGGCCCCCAGGCAGGGCTTACTATCTTATCAGCATTTGCTTTTTTCTACCTACAATAGTTAAATGCATTGTCACAAAATCTAGATTATTTAGACAGATTATGTAACCAATTCAGTTGCAAAATTCAACGTTGACATCTTTTTTTGATGGTATGTGTAAACTAGTAAAATAATAATGAAAATGTTTTATAAACAAATGGTGCCAGCATGTATTAACCACCATCGACCAGAAAGAGCCTGATTGGGAGACCTGGGTAATGCTTTGTGACCCTTGCTATCTTATCTGCATTTGCTTTTATCTACCTACATTTATATACATTACAAATTAAACTAAGTAATTACAACTGATTATTAAAAGATGACAAATTTTTGTGGATTTTGACATCATTCTAGCGTTTCATTTTGTTCAAATCCGTGAAATTGTTTTGTTCATTTAAGTCTTGAAAAAAAAAAAACGCTATAAAATTCATTATATTATTTGTCTATAATATTGAATGTGTTCAAAATTATTCAACTTTTTAACAAGAAAAATCTCAAGTTGATGTTAAAAATTTCCGTAAATCATTGTTGATTTATTTAAGATGGCATGATCTATAATGACATGTCTCTAATTTGTATTTAGATACATTGTATTTATTTTCAGTTTTTCTAGTTGAATTGTTCATCTATTTTGCATATGATCCATTATTGTACATAATTAGGTTACAATAAAATTTGTATTTTATATGAATACAAACTTATGAAAATTGAGATGCATCAGAGTTGGAGCCCCCATCTCATATGTTGGTGGGGGCATTAGAACTTTTCACTGGTCATGATTGGATTCTATAAAACAAAATTGGTCACATCCATGAGAAATTGCCATTTGTATCTTTAGGGTCATTTATTCCCAGTAAATGGCAATTATCTTATTTTCCCCCCAGAATAAGCTAACAATGACATAACAATGCAACAGTAAGCTCTTTTCTGTCACTAATGTTTACATTAAATCCTAACCACTGATAATTCCTCTCTTTCTTATTTAGAAAATTTATGAAATGCTCTCTAAAGAAATGTTAATAGTAATATTAGCGATTTCTTTATAAGGAAACATTCAGCACTTATAAAATTTATAAATTTATATAAAACTTTCTTTTAAAACAATTTTTCCACAAAATAGGCTTCTCAAGTCAAGTAATTGTTATCTGGGGAGACCCAGTACTGATGGAGGTTTCTTTCCTAACCTTTTGTTTGAAGTAGTATGGAATGGCAACATTTTGATGTCGTCATTTTTTTTCTCCGAGTTAGATGTGATATCCATTTTAGTTGTTGCCGCTATTGGTAGTCCTCAAGTGATGTGGTTTCTGTTATTGGGTATAGTTCTTTGTTTAACCACCAAAAATGACAGTCACAAAGAAAGCATGATTTCAGATGACAAAGATATAAAAAGGTGAAGGTTACCAGCCCAAATGTTGAAAAAAAATCCAAAGGAAAGAGGAAGAACACTAGTCAGGAAAGAGGAAAGAAAGAGGAAAGAAAGAGATGCAGCTTCAACAACAGCAGAAGGCGAAACTTGACCTTACTGCAAGACACTCTGCCAGGTTGAAAAGACAGCTTTACTAATATATGATAGCCAAATTCAACTCTATATTGGCTCAGCTTTCTTCCCCTTCAACTTAACTTTCTAGTTTTCCTCTCCCATTTTTCTTTCAACTACTTTTTTTTTTTTTCAAAAATGTCTCAAAAGGATTTCATTAACTTTCTATCTGCCTAAAAGAACTTTTGTCATGCAAAGGTGTATTCGTGCAACTGTATGAAAAACTCTTTTTGATTATTTCTTTGCAGAATTTTCATTTGCTATTATTTTTTTAATCATTTCCCCCCCAAGCAAGGCAATAAAGCCTCTAAGACACTATGTTATACTGAATCTAAAAGAATATAAGAAAAAAAAAAAAAACACTATTAAGGAGAGAAAACATTAAAAAAAAAAAAAAAAAAAAAAAAAAAAAAAAAAATCAAGAATTAAGAAGACAGTAGATAATGATTGACATTGCATTTAAATTTTTAAAGATCAAAGTTGACTGGGAAGCAAGAAGCCGGAAGAGAGTTTCACAATTGAGAAATTCAATAGAAGAAACTTAGCATAAAATTTACAGTTACATCAAGCCATTTCAAATGTAAAATGATGAGTCCCTGCCACAAATTTAGTATTGCACTTATGTTGTAACCTAAGGAAGGTTACTGAATAGAATAATCACATGATGGTTGGTAATGAACGATAATACTTAGGACAAGAACAACACATATAAGATTTGCCAGTAGCATGTAGAAGGAGTCAACTGCTACAAGTGAGTCAAGTGAATTCTACAATGAACCTCCAACTGCAGACCAACATACAGTATTCACAACTGTATTTATGTGAATGGGAGCATACCCATTATCGTCCATAAGTATGCAACAACAACTTTTCATAAAGGCTAGGTATCATAGAGGGAAGTTCATCGGAAAAATTACCATAAAATATAGAAACAGCACAGGGTTAGGACCAATAACCTTGCAGATTCTTTGGATTTTATCAAGAATCTCTAAATATATAACAGGAGCACCAAACCAAATGTGGCAGCAATATTCAAAGCAAGAATGAATGGTAGACTTATGAATATGTAAGATGGATTCTGGATATGAATATTTTTAATGGAATACAATGTATTTTCCAAAGTCATCTTTGTTTAGCTAATATTACAATTCAGCAAGTCACCTGACAATACACAAAGTTACAGTCTCCTAATTTAAAAAACGAAGGTGACATCTCAGTCAACTGAAATAAGATTTGAATATAGAGAAAAAAAATTCACCTCTGACCACTCCGAAATTAACATTTCATGTCCTGTCCCCATAATTTGTATGATATACCTGTCTTATAGTTGGGACACTTGTACATTTCAGTGACAGGGACAAGTGGGTAACTGAAGACTTCAAGTGCTAATTTTCAAGGGCTTTGCCAATTGGAAGATTAAAAAACTGGCTCTCAATAAGTGTGGAAATTTCCAAACTAAGGAAAATTTTTAGAATTTCAGAATAACTGATAGCACAAGGAAGCAGATTTAAACGGACTGAATATTGATCATTTTATGTTTTGTGACGAGATAAGCTCAAAAACAGGGATTCTGAAATATGGTGAAGAAGGTTAATAGGCAGTTACCCATTGGGTTAAATAGCTTCACAAGACATCAACTCTGTTCAATTGACTATCAATATTTACTAAGCTTTGATTATTGATTGATTTGTTATCAACGTTTTTAAGATTATTTCAAATCAAAACATTTTTGGATTATAAGAATTCTTTGGAGATAATAATTTTCTGAAACATGTCTTACTATTTAATCCATAGCTGGGAGGAAAAGAAGTAGATTCATACCTTTCCCAAGGGTATTTGCACATGTGAATTTAATGAACCCAAATAGAATTTGAACTAGGCTCTCCGATTTCTCATTTTAAGTCATTACCCATTATACCACCTGCACATCCGAGCTTACAGCACCTCGTATTCCTGAGTGGTCACACCTTTTGGTACTGACCAGGTCCAGCATTGCTTGACTTTGTGACTAATCAGCTAAAATAGGCAAAACAAAAGAAGGAAAGAAGAAGAAGAAGAAGGAAAAAAAAGAAAGAAAAGAAGGAAGCAAAAAAAGAAAGAAAGAAAGAAAGAAAGAAAGAAAGAAAGAAAAAGAAAGAAAGAAAGAAAGAAAGAAAAAGAAAGAGAAGAAAGAAAGAAAAAGGAAGAAAGAAAGAAAGAAGAAAAAGAAAGAGAAGAAAGAAAGAAAAAGGAAGAAAGAAAGAGAAGAAAGAAGAAAGAGAAGAAAGAAGAAAGAGAGAAAAAAGAAAGAGAAAAAAGAAAGAGAAAAAAGAAAGAAAGAGAAAAAAGAAAGAAAGAGAAAAAAGAAAGAAAGAGAAAAAAGAAAGAAAGAGAAAAAAGAAAGAAAGAGAAAAAAGAAAGAGAAAGAAAGAGAAAGAAAGAGAAAAAAAGAGAAAAAAGAAAGAGAAAAAAGAAAGAGAAAAAAGAAAGAGAAAAAAGAAAGAGAAAAAAGAAAGAGAAAAAAGAAAGAAAGAGAAAAAAGAAAGAAAGAGAAAAAAGAAAGAAAGAGAAAAAAGAAAGAAAGAGAAAAAAGAAAGAAAGAGAAAAAAGAAAGAAAGAGAAAAAAGAAAGAAAGAGAAAAAAGAAAGAAAGAGAAAAAAGAAAGAAAGAGAAAAAAGAAAGAAAGAGAAAAAAGAAAGAAAGAGAAAAAAGAAAGAAAGAGAAAAAAGAAAGAAAGAGAAAAAAGAAAGAAAGAGAAAAAAGAAAGAAAGAGAAAAAAGAAAGAAAGAGAAAAAAGAAAGAAAGAGAAAAAAGAAAGAGAAAAAAGAAAGAGAAAAAAGAAAGAGAAAAAAGAAAGAGAAAAAAGAAAGAGAAAAAAGAAAGAGAAAAAAGAAAGAGAAAAAAGAAAGAGAAAAAAGAAAGAGAAAAAAGAAAGAGAAAAAAGAAAGAGAAAAAAGAAAGAGAAAAAAGAAAGAGAAAAAAGAAAGAGAAAAAAGAAAGAGAAAAAAGAAAGAGAAAAAAGAAAGAGAAAAAAGAAAGAGAAAAAAGAAAGAGAAAAAAGAAAGAAAGAGAAAAAAGAAAGAAAGAGAAAAAAGAAAGAAAGAGAAAAAAGAAAGAAAGAGAAAAAAGAAAGAAAGAGAAAAAAGAAAGAAAGAGAAAAAAGAAAGAAAGAGAAAAAAGAAAGAAAGAGAAAAAAGAAAGAAAGAGAAAAAAGAAAGAAAGAGAAAAAAGGAAAAGAGAAAAGAAAAAAAAGAGAAAAAGAAAGAGAAAAAAGCTCTCTCACCAAATAATCAAAATGCAAAAAAGTATTTTAACTTTTATCAACTTTCAAAGAACTCAAATTCTCAGAACTGTTCTAAATATTTTTTGCAGTCTTATTGAGAATTCATTTCCTTTAAAGAATTCTGTAAAAACCATAATAAATGTCTATTTTGAAGAGGTAATATCTGAGAAATAAGTTGGATGATTTGGCAAAATCAAAAACAAAGCTGTAACTATTTCTGATTAGCCACCAATGCTCTCTTAATTCCAGATGCTTTTCATTAGTTACTACTTTCAGTTATTCTCATTAGGAGAAGTACCTCTACTCAAATCAATCATTTACTTCTCCGAGGGGTGTTAGAGGAGTTACTTCCAATCCCATCATTATATATATATATATATATATATATATATATATATATATATATATTTATGTCAATAGCAGACAAAGTTTTTTAAAGACAAGTACATCAACACCAGCAAAAGTGTTCATTTATAAGGAAGCCACACATGAAAATGACTAACATACTCAAACTGAGACAAATCATTTTCAAAACTTAATTTTTATACTGTAATTATGCTAATTTACTCTCACAATAACATTATACTGAAATGGAACATGGTTGCCGCATCAAGATTGGAGCTGCCCATCCCCCCTTTCTAGCCTTGACAGAGTTTAAAATCATGGCTTTATAGGCGATAAATTATTTTGCACCTTACTACACTTCACCTACAGATGCAATGTTGCAAGCCATATTGCTATTTCCATGGAAAATGTTCTGAGAAGCTATATTCCCTAGTTCCACTAGTTTAGACATTTACAGTTAAGACTTGTTATGCCATATATATGAGGAGAGGGACCATCTTCAATTCTCTTCAAATTTCATTGGTAATAAAAAAGTTCCATTCAAACATCTACTTCCCAAGAGACATAACTTTATGAAACAGAGTCCTGAGAGGATAATTCCCATTCCAACATCTATACAACAACCTCATTGAATAATCTTCTACATTGAGTGGCTCATAGGACCTTCTATTACAGGTTTCCTCAAACTTGTTTGCCCTATTCACCCTTTTCACCATTTGTCAGAATGCCATTGCCCCTTCCATTTCAAGGTGACAGGCCAAATTCTATAATTGCTCTCCTCCCTAACTAAACTTACTATGGTCACAATTCACTCCTAAAAATCCAAACTTCACCCCCTGGGGTGAATTTCACCCCTGTTGAGAATCCCTGTTCTATTAGAGGAAACATTTAGTAAAAATAAATTAAAATAAAACAATATAATGTCTTTATTTGATCACTATCAACATCAAATTATCTACCCAACAGCATAGCAGAATTCAGTGAGAAACTTCGCAAGCCACTATTGACATGTTTGAATATTCATAATACCTTTTTCATAAACAAACATTTTTTTCTTTGAACAGAAGTCACATTTTTATCTTAAAAAAAATTAATAAAAATGTACTATGTGAATAATGCTGCTTATTTCCTTTCATTTCCAGTCAGAATAACTAAATAAAATATGTTAATATCGACACTTAAAAAAAAGGTATGCTTATATAAGTTGTTACAAGTTGTGATCTTTTGAAATGAAAGGAGTTAAAAGTAAAAATTAAATGCAATCTAGTTAAAAAAAAGAAATTTTTTTTAAATGTAAAATTTAGGCATATAGTGTATGGATTAGTTATGACAAATTTAGTATAGAAGATAAAGAAATTAAACATAGAATAGATTGTGCTAATGATGATTTCACCCAACTCTACAAATTGCTACAAAACAAAAATTTTATCCTAGATCTTGAGTCATTGTCTCAAATAACATCACCTGATCAATACTTTCATATGAACGTCATGCATAGCACTAAACTTGTTCAGAAATATCTAAATTGTCAACTATATACAACAGCTTTATAAGCTCAATGATTAAAAGTGGCATCCAGTGAATGAAGCCTGTAGGTCTTGGTGAGGACCATCCTTCTTCATAATTCATGGACTGGTGCTGCTACAGAATCACAAACAAAGAACTGTACCAAATAACAGAGATTTGAGGTTTTTCAACAGTGGCAACAACTAAAACATTATTTATAATTCAAAGACAAAATAATAACATAATCAAGATGCTGGCATGCCACACTACTTCAAGCAAAAAGGTTAGGAAAGAAACTTCCATCAATATTGAAACAAACAATAACTGGACTTGAGAAACCTATTTTCATTAAAAATTAATAGGAATTTTCTAAATTTTCATTAAAATTTTCTAAATTTTCATTAAAAATTGTTTTAATAGAAATTTTCTGAATTTCAACTGAAAGCAGCACTGGCTGTTTGATCAATGAATGCTGAGTATTTCTTTATGAGGAAAAGGCTAATATTACCTTTACCATAAGAGATAAAAGAACAAGAACTATATTTTAATCCCTGTCTGATGGCCAGGGAGTGATGAAAAAGCATAACTTCAGTAACACTGGCTCTTCTTGGCCTGGCTTCACAAACGAAGATTTATGAAATGGGTTGTCCACATTGACTGCAGGCCTGGTGGACAGCCCACTTCTTTATTTGAACATCCCTAATACATGAGCCACACCTTGGGTTGTCCCTTCTGCTGAATACCTTACATTCTTATGAACAGGTGACATTCCATAATCACAGAGCGGACCCTGAATTTTAGCCTATCACAATGAACAGGCGTTCTCTCAGAGAGGCCATGTGCCTTGAAGGTCTATTGGGATTTAAGCTCAACTCAGACGTCAAGTAGAATTCATACATGTGATCCATCACTTGTTATTCCTTGTACTGCTCCAGTAAGTACCTGACACGTCCTGCTATTCTCTAACTTTACAAGGGCCAGATCAGGCCGAGATTGAAGTCCAGCTGTCATATTTGGGAAGGTGCTGCACAGTTTTGTGGAAGAAGTTGTCTGAGTAGAACTTCATCCTTACTAATGGAATATGAAGGAAATAAGGATACTTGAATTTGATTTAAATGAATTTACCATTTAGGATGCGAAATAAAAATGGAGGTGGGGAACTCATCATTTGAAATGGTTATAAAAACATGTCTCCTAATTCTGACATGCAAAGTTTAAATATCTACTTAGCTAATAGTTACTCTAACAATATTACTAACTACTGGTACTTGTACTTAACTTTGCATCCTAATTTTGTTATATAATCTCAACCCAGACCTCAAGTGGAACACATACATACGATCCATCACTAACGATACATGAAAACTGGTCAGTTCCCTGAACCGCTCCAGTAATAATCCAACTCCTCCTGCTATCCTCTACCTTTACAAGAGCCAGATCAGACCGAAAATAAAGTACTGCTGCCTTGTATAGACTGGTGCTGCGCATTCTTTGCTTTCCAATCTTGATAGAGTCTAAAATGAATAATTTTCCACCCTACAACCCCTTTCCTCACAAACGAAAACATTGCAAATCTCTCACTGCTCTATCATTATTTGCATGGAAAGTGTTCAGATGACCCACATTCCTTAGTTCCACCAGTTCTAACCTTCAAGGCTAAAACCTACCATGCCAAGCAGATTCTAATGAACCCCCTTCATATTCCATTGGTGAGATATGTGCAGCTTCCAACTGACTCCCAAGAGGATACTTCCCTGATCACTACAATCTTACCCTATTCAAATCTAGGGTTAACCATTAGCTTCCAAATAAACACTGCTTTTTACTCTATAACCTATCTTGAGTGGTTCTTGGGTCTTGTCCAAGGTGAGCCAAAAAAAAAAAAAAAAAAAAAAAAAAAAAAGTCAAAGTAATCTTGCATTTATATATTAATACAATTACTGCCACACTGAATATTTGAACTCTTACATATGGTATCTATGTTTATTCTTTTTACATAAGCCTATTTTTTTGGGGGGGGGGAGATAATAAATATTTGGTGATACAAGTCTTACTAATTAACCCATGGTTGGGAGAAGATGCAAACTCTTGTCTTTCTCAAGGATGTTTACACATAAGTGAATATAACATACACAACTGGAATTGGAACTCGGTTTTCTGATTAACAATTCTGAGCCATTATCCATTACACCACCTGCACATCCAAGCTTATAGCACCTGGTATTCCCAAGCCGTCAACCATCTAGGTACTGACCAGGCTCAACATTGATCAACTTTGGTGACCATATGGGAAATGGTGTTTCAACATGATATGGCCATAAGTCTCAAAGCAACTATAAGACTTACTGTCTTATAGGTGCTTTGAGACTTATGGTTATATCATTCTTATGAACAGGTGACCTTCCAAGTGAAATGTTACCAAAATAGAAATAGTGTTCATCTGCAAAAGGGATACAGTCAAGTGGTTCAGTTAAGTCTTCTGACTTCAAGAAAAGAAAATGTGTGGGAGAGACTGAGAATTGTCGATTTTTATTGGCTGGGAAGAACATTCAACATGCATCTGTAGGTTTTGTCTGGAAATTGGGACAGGGGAAGTTTTTTGGTAGTCATTCTTGGGGAGTGTAACCAACACTATTCAAAATACTTCAGATTAAAGATTTCAGCAAAAAATATAAATAAATAAATAAAAAAAAAAAATAAATAAAAAAAATAAAAAATGCCAATTTGCCTATTTACAAAAATTCAAATTTATATAAACTCCATTGTTTATCACAGTGGTTTTGAACCCTGGGAGTTCATGTATTAGAGGTTGGTGCAAAAATAATGACGTAATAATGTCGTTTTTTGATGTATTTTTTAACGTCAAAAAACGACATTATTACGTCATTATTTTTGCACCAACCTAATAACATTAATGTGGGTCCACACACACACACACACACACACAAAAAAAAAAAAAAAAAAGGCAAATTATGTACCCTAGAAATTTTAACTCTTCTTCTTGAAGTACAAATGTCCTTTCTATTTCCATTGTCTCTAGAACTTTGTGGTTACTCACATGTTCAGGCCATGGTATTTTCAGTATCATTCTGTAGAAACATTTCTGCTGCTTCAAGGCTCTTCTTCATCTATGATGAGATTGTCCAGCATTTACTGCCATAGAGGAGGACTGATATTGCATAACAGTTCAGTAGTCTTTTCTTTGTTTCCAACAAAATGTTTCAGTTTCTTAAAACTTTGCTTAGCTTTTGGAAGATAAATATTCTTGCAATCAAAAAAATATTTTTTGGCTTTAATCTATGAAAGGTTGATAAGCCAAAAAAAACAAATCAATCCATCTGAAACTGTAGCAAATATAAATTATAATTTTGTAAATATAGAGAGATCAAGAGATGAGATGTGAGATCAAGAGATGAGATGTGAGATCAAGAACTAGCAAAACTTTTTAAAACAATTTAAAAGATTTATTTACAACCATTTCTTTAATACCATTTTGACACAAATGGCTTAAACAAAGAAATGATTGCAAAATAAAGAAAAGAAACTTGAGTGGAACAATGTCAAGAATCATTGTACGACACTAGAATTTTTCTTTCCTATATCATAATGGTGGATCCGAAAAGTGATATTTTGGTCATTTAAAGACATCATTTTAAACTGGGCTTCAAAGAAGCTGAATCTATTGATTTTGAGAAGCACAAGGATTGATTGTTTTTTTTTTATGGCTTATCAACTCTTTGTAGATTATTTAAAGCCAGTAAAAATTTTTTTAGATTTTTTAATTTTTTTTTTTTTTTAGAGATAATAAATGTTTAGTGATACAAGTTTTAATAATTAACCCATAGCTGGGAGATGTGAACTCTTACCTTTCTCAAGGATGTTTGCACATAAGTGAATATAACAAACACAACTGGAATTGAAACTGCTTTCTGATTAACAATTCTGAGCCATTATCCATTACACCACCTGCACATCCAAGTTTACAGCACCTGGTATTGCCAAGCAGTCACCAATCTAGGTACTGATCAGGCTTGACATTGATCAACTTTGGTGACTGTATGAAAAATGGTGTTTGGATATGATATGGCCATAAGCCTCAAAGCAACTATAAGAGAGTAACAAAAAAAAAAAAAGTTCCCAAAATAGAAATAGTGTTCATCTGCAAAAGGGATACAGTCAAGTGGTTCTGACTTCAAGGCAAGAAAGAAAAGAAAATGTGTGGGAGAGATTGAGAATTGTCCATTTTTATTGGCTGGGAAGAAAATTCAACATGTATCTATAGGTTTTATTTGGAAATTTGGGCAGGGGAGGTTTTTTGGTAGTCATTCTTGGGGAGTGTAATCAACACTATTCAAAATACTTCTATATTCATACATAAAATTTCAGATTAAAGATTTTAGCAAAAAAAAAAAAAAAAAAAAAAAAGAAGCCTATTTATGAAAATTCAAATTTATATAAATCTTATTGCTCATCATTGGTTCTGGATCCTGGTAGTTTATATAACATTATATAACATTACTGGAAGGCCACACAAAAATAAATAAATAAAAATAGCAGACGAGGGGTCCAGAGAGTAATTTTGCCTCAGAACGGTTGTTGGAATTTCTACAGTAATCTACACCATGTTAAAATAATAAAAATAGAAAAAACAACTCCGAGGCTAGCAAAAAAGGAGATCAAGTGATGTAAGTTTTAGCATCCCTTTTATTCTACCAGATGTTGTGATTGTATAAGCTGAATAAAATCTGAGAAGGATAGATAAAGGAAGAATTATATAAAGATTATTATTATATGAATTAATTTAATATATTAATAAATACTAATATTAATAAAATATTAATATATTAATATAAGTTAATTAATATAGTAATAGACTCGACATTATGAAAAGGTGGGGGTGATCATTGACATCAATGGAGTCAAATATAAAAAAAATTCACAGAGCAGCATCAACCATGGGATCAACCACAGGATTTTTTTGCATTTTTTTAAATTTATTAATTACTCACACATTTTAAAATTAGTTTATTATGAATTATTTTACTAGTGTACATGTTCCATAGAATTTATTAAATACATGTTTATTTTCATTAAATTAGTTTTACTTCAAAATAAAGCAAATACGTTTACTATTTCTATAATTCCTAAACTTATCTATTAGTAAAAAATAAAATAAACTTTTTTTTTTATTGAATAGTTATGGGGAACAAACAAAAAAAAAAAAAAGAAAAAAAAAAAAGAAAAAAGAAAAGTGGTCCATGGGTAAAAGGTATTATATCTTGCCACAGTAACATAAATAATGATATTAGTAATTAATAATAGCAAATAGGTCTCTGCATAATTTTTGCCTGAGTATAATAGCTATTATTTTTATTTTCTGAGATTGATTTTTATTTTTTACTGTTTATCAACCCTTTGTGTTTTTGTTTTTTTTATAAGTGAATACTAATTTAACAATTTTTTGAGAACTGATTTTTCTTAATACAAGTCCTACTATTTAACCCATAACCAGGGGAGAAGAAATGGATTCATAACTTTCCTAAGGGTATTTGCGTGTATGTAACGAACCCAACTGGAATTAGAACTTGACTCTCAATTATTTTCTGAGAAATATTTCTAAAGTATAAAATTAGTTTAAGAAAGCATTTAATAGTAGTAGATAGGTTTGCCTATCACCCAGTTCACACACCTCCCTAGTCTTTTGAAGAGAAGTAGAGGTTTATCCCATGTTTCCTGTTTAGGGATGGGTTTCTGGTTCTTTCTAGAGTCTACTTCAACTCAATACTTCTAACATCTTCACCTGAAATCAGAAATTTAATATACTAATTTTGTTTTTCCTCCTCAATAGGAGTCAATAGGTTCACCTATCATCCGGTTCAGACTACTTCCCAGTCTTTTGAACAGGAGTAGAGGTTTATCTCTTGTTCCCTGTTTAGGATTAGGTTTCCAGTTCCTTTTAAAGTCTTTACATTCTCTTTCACTCCCAGTAGACTTTTGCATCTTAGTGGCATTATCACCTTCTTGGAGGAGTGAATTGATTAAAAAAGAAATCAAAATTTCAAGCTTTTGTTTTAAAGATAAACAAGATTTGAATATTCTCAAATAAAAAGAAAATACAATAAACTTTATTTTGAAACAATCTCAAACGTGATTTTCATTACAGCAACTGTTGATAAAATTATCAAAGCATTGCTGGTTTAAAACTGATCTTATGCCAAGATTAGTAATGGTAATATACAGGATGGCATCTCCAAAATTGACATCATTTAAAATTTTAATACTTGAATAACTACATGTCCGAGGCAAAGCAAATTAAATAGATTTCCTGTTGAACAATAAAAGACGTAATTATCAAAATTCGAACAAGATATTCAAAGGGGTGTCGATTTTATTACCAATTTCACAAAGCTTCACAAATGTTTATTATGCACACCACCTGTGACATGACACGTGTTAAGTTGGTAGTCCAGCTCCTGCCAAACATGCTGTAGCATGTCTTGCATAACATTCTCCAGTGCCTCAGTGTGGATTTATCTCAATGAAAATCTACCAAGAAGATGGATCGGGCATGCAAGTAATAATGACAATGTGCTGTTGAAATGAAAACCACATTCATCTGACTCAAAACTTGATTTCTTTCTATGTGGCTATGTGAAAGGACAAGTCTATATCCCCCTGCTCTTCCTACAAGCCTAGAGGAACTTAAGCAGACAATCACTGAGGCACTAGAGAATATTACACAGGACATACTACAGCATGTTTAGCAGGAGCAGGACTACTGACTTGACATGTGTAAAGTTTTGTGAAATTGGTTATAAAATCTACATCCCCCTCAATATCTTGTTTGAATTTTGATAAATAAATCTTTTATTGTTCACCATGAAGCCTAATTTTGTTTGTCTGGGACATGTAGTTACTCAGATAGTCACATTTTAAATGATGTCAATTTTTTTTTTTTTTTTAGGGTACCCTGTATTTATCTCTGAACATCAATAAGTTAAAATCTAATATTTCAACCTTAGGAGGAAAATATTTTTTATATTTATCTTCAAGCATAAGTGATTTCAAAAGTACTTAACCTTCTCAAGGATATTGTTTGAAAATTATTTCTTTCCAAACATACTTTTTTTTTTTTTTTTTTGCATCCCCAAGTCCTTGTTGGTGACAAATTACCACTTTCTCACAGAAAAAATGTCACAAGCCTCTTGCTGCTCTTGCTTTTTCGATGGAAAGTGCTCAGATGAACTACATTCCTTAGTTCCACAAGTTCTAACCGCCATGGTTAAGACCAGCCATGCTACACACATTGTAGCAAGCCATCCTCATTCCCTTCCTATTCTAAAAAAATTTTAATCATTAAAATAAAAAATACTTAATAAAAATGAAATTTCGCGAGAACTATAAACAAATCACAAAGCTGTTGCATGCTCAAGAGTAAGAAATGCTAAAAGTTTATTCTTCGTTGTTAAAAAGGGAAAAGAAAATTTTTTTTTTTAAATATTGTTTACCATTAAGTCCTATAAAATTAAATTACATTAACAATATTATTAACCCATGAAGTAGGGTTTTGTCAAAGTATTTTTCCAAACAAATCAACTTATTCAAATTTCATCAATTGGTTTGTGAAATTGAACAAAATATAATGTTTGTAAATCTCAACAAAAAATGTTACTGATAACTTCAACAATACTAAATACTGTGAGGATTTCAAAAACATTCTAGTAAGATTAAATTTTATATTTAAAAATAAAAAATTTACTATAACTTAGAACGATCAGTTTAAATACAGGCAACATTCTTTGAAAAACAATTTCCATCAACATGAAATTCAATTTAAAAAACTGCAACCATTTCCTCTACTAGGAATTTCTTTATACAATTACTTTAGAATCTTTATGAAATTTGTTGATCAAGCAATTCTCACACATATAAAATTAAATGAAAATAATCTTTGACTCTGGGTAATGCATATTTGAAGAAATTTGAGAGAAAAAAAAATTTAGGTAAAACAGCTGAAATTAAAGCAAAAAAAAATGAAAGACGTAAATTTATTAAAGCCACCAAAGATTTTTATCTAATATAAAGAAGGAAAGTTTACAGGAATTTGGAAAAGCAATTGCTAACTTCAGAAATTGCATAATAAAGGAGAAGGTTTAAAATCAGTAAGAAATATTTTAAAGAAATATTTTAAAGAAATACTTACAATCTGTTTATGAAACAAATTTTTGGCAAAGTTTAACCTGTGACCTCAAAAAAATAAAATAAAATAAATAAACCGTGTTTGAAAAGGGTAGCACCCCTATTACTTTAAACTACCAAGACTCCCATGGCAATGTTTATTTAGAGCATTCTAAGAGCAGATGAACCAAGTACAATGCAGTACTTACTATTTACCATTTTATAAAGACTTATTATTCATGAAGGTACGTTGGGGTAAAGGATTGTAGCTTGGATTGAGGAATCAGAGAGCTGAGTTCAAATTCCAGTTGAGTTTGTTGCATTCACTTACATGCTAATACCCTTGAGAAAGGTGTGAATCCATCAATTCTCCCCCAGCTATGGGTAAATAGCAGGACAGACGAGAATTCTATAGACTTGGGTGGCAACCGATCTAGGAGAAGGAAAACTCTGAATGCAAATCAGCCTGGAGAGGTTTGGACCCCGTCAGGCTATCCTTGCTCAGGAAACAACTTCTGTAGCAGCAGATGTGCATTTTTATTTGTTACTATGTTAGCTATACTGCCTGGTATTTGTGCCAGAAGCTCTAATGCAAACATTTTAGAGTGTTTGGGTGTCAACCTGAGGACAGTGCAGAGGATGCCATGTCCCTAAAAGATGTACAGTGAGTGATGAAAACCAAATATCCAGTCAACATCATGGTGTTTGGCATAATCACGAATGATGGTGACATTATTCCTCCATTCATCTTCCCACAGGACCTCTCAGACTTAACACTCTACATCAAATGCCTTGAAGAAGTAGTGTTACCCTGCTGGAAGACCTTATGTCTGACAACAGGACTCTGCACCACGCCACACAAGCAGGAGAACCCAGTCATGGCTGTCGAACAATTTCTGAAAGCATCACCTCTTACATCTGACCACCCAACTCTCCAGACTGCAACCCCCTTGATTATTATGAGTGGGACAGTTGAGTGAGAGACCAAAAGAACTCCTTGTAACATGAAAGATGAACTGAAGACAAGGATTATGGCAGCATTCACCAACTTAAACAAGGACACCATCCAGAAGAGTTGCAGATTTCAAAATCATCTGGAGGCCATGGTAGAAGTGAATGGCAATTTTATTTAATCATATATATATAGACTCCAAAATTCACTTGAGGATGAAATGGAACTAATGTTTTTAATTTAATTACAAAAATAAATTTGAAGCTTTTAGCTTCCATTTTTGAAACATGGTTATTACTATTATATATATATATATATATATATATATATATATGGGTAGCCACTCATATCAGAAAATGCCTGTCTACTCAAGTGGCTAGCCAATCACTGTTTTAGACAATTGCTAAGGCACATTTTTGTTTTTTCACCATCCACAGACTCCACCTGTGGTTTACACTGGAACTATGCTGAGCAGAACTTAATTTTTTTTTTTTAGACAACCATTTACAGCATGTCTTAGCAATTTTTCAAAATTGGTGCTTGTTTATTTTGAACACTTCTCAGTGATATCTATTGCCATTTGCATGTTTTTCAAAAAGGAATGCATCAGTGCTCAACAGTTCAGAATTATTTCATTCCTTTTGTTTATTAAATCATAACGTTCTTAAATTCTATAAGTTTCAGTTTCTCCTCCATAAATAGGTCATAATTTCTACCTCTGTTCCCATTTATCATATATATGATAGCTGGCCACTCGTATTCGAGGATACCCATCTATTAGGGCAGCTAGCCAATCCCTATTGCAGATGCTTGCTCAGGCACATTTGCGTTTGTTCAACACCCAGAGAGCCAATCTGTGGTTTATACTGCAACTATGTTGAGCAGACCTTAGTTACAGTTTCTGGGTGAAAATGTGTTATCTAGCATGATCAACAATCTGAACAAAGGCCAGCACACTCAAACCCTCAGTCACAATGACTGTGCTAGCACAGCTATCAACAGATTCCATCTACCCAATTTCACTGACAAGGCTTGGGTCAACCCGTAAAAGTGCCACATGCTGGGATCACCCCCCACACACACACACACACACTCCAGACTGATAACATCAAGAAGCCTGCTTCCTGGCAAATCAACCATAGTGAGATTTGAACCCAGGTCTCATGGTCAGAAAGTGCACAACAAATTTCAAAATTCAGGAAAATAACTGATATTGAAACATAACCATATCTCACAGATCCCTGTTTATTAAAACTTAAAAGATTCTTTTTTTTTTATACATAAAATAAAGTGATAATTCTTGCCAAAGAAGTCACTTTGATATTTCATTTTTTTTTTTATTTTTTTTTTTTTTTTTTTTTTTTACAAGTTTCAAAATTTAACTTTATTAAATTCAGAAACAAAAGAGTTCCACATAAATTTTTAAAGATTTGAACAAATGTTTATTCTTTATTAAGTAAAAGAAAAAAAACGAGAAAGACAAATAGAAAGGGAAGAGTAAAATGGATATCGAGAGAGACAACAAGTAAAAGAGAAGACAGGCAAAAGGTCATGGGATAAAAAGAAAGATGAAAAAGTAACTTCTGAAAAAAGGGGATAAAAAGAAAGCAATAGTCAAGTATGATTTATCTCCAAAACCTAATAAGTGATTTCTTTCTTTCATGTAAATTACAATGTAGTTATTAGGTTGATGCAAAAGTTGCCAGCATCAATTATTCAAAGTATTTTCCCTGGCTTTCTTTGACCTTATATTAACTCTCAGCTATATTTTTATCATAAAATCATTCAATTGTTCCAATTTGTTGGAATTGCTAGCCAAGCAAGGAATGCTGCATAGAATAAAATTTATAGTCAATAGGTGACAGGTTCGGAAGATAGACTGCCTGTAAAAGAACTTTCCACCCTAACTACTGTTTATGCAACATAAGCAAAGAATTGTTATGTTCTTTGATAAGAAAAATGTCTGTTTTCATTCCAATACATTATTCAAATAGCGCTATATAATTAATGCCAGGAAATACCACGCGTTTAAATTTAATATACATCAGGAACCTTTGATCTAAGAAAAGTTGATCTGTGATCCCAAAATTTACTGGGTTCACCCTAAGAGATACCAACATAAGTTTTGGACTAGACACACATAGTCCAGTGCACCTGCTATATATCTAGAGCTGAAGAAATTCCAAAAAAGAATCAGCAATATTATTGGTCCTGTTCTGGCATCTCAGCTTCAGTAACTTTCCATTGTTGTAAAGTTGGCTCACTGTGCCTTTTCTATAAATAATTTCATGGTAATTGTTCAGATGAGCTCTTTGCTATGGTACCTAGACTTTTTAAATTTAAGTGTAATACTAGACTGGCGAAGTGATCTCATCAATTTACAGTTGGGTTGGTTGGATGTAACAGTGGGTTCTGTGCAAACAGTTTCTTTTCTCACACTTCTCACTTGTAGAACTCTCTTCCAGCTTCATGCATTTCAGCCAACTTTAATATTCAAAAATTTAAATGCAAAGTCAATTGCTATCTACCGTTCTCCTGATTACTCTTTCCTCTTCCTGCTCATTATTAATGTTTCTGTTCCTAATTCTTCCACACCCTTGTGTCTTAATGGCTTTACTGACTTGCTTGGAGCAAATGTGATTAAAAGGAAAAAAGATGTTACTTAAGGAAGTCATAAAACTGAGGGAGCCCCAAGAAACTGCTATTCACACTCCTTCCCTGTCTTTTGACCAGGAGTAGAGGTTTATACCTTGTTTACCTCAAAGCTACCAAGTGCAAAATTGGGCCTAAAAAGAGGTCAGTTGGTGCACCAACCGAAACAAGGAAGTGAACTCAGCAGAACTTATGATATACACACACAAAACAATAGAAACATGTACTGTAATTCCCCATGTATAATACCTGAGCAAAATCAGGGGTGTGTATTATGCACAGCTACAAAAAATCTTTAAAAAGTTGACGTAAAATAAAATAAGACTTATAAAACTAAATTAGAATATTATTCTATATTTAAAACCATTTTTTAAATAAGAGTAGAAAATGCTAGCTGTAATGAAATCGGAGAGGTACAATTTATAGGGCTTGATTACCAAACAAGGGGTGCATATTATGCATGAGTAGAAGCATTTTCTCACACTTTCAGCACAATTATAGGGGTGCATATTATGGATGAATTACAGTAAACAGAGAGAAATATACAGCATTAATACCCTAGGAGTGAGAACTGGACAATAGGTTAGCCTATCTACTAATAAAAGTAAAAAATAATTAGTAAATAAAATATAAACATCTGGCCTATGAGAGGAGAAGCAAAACCTTTCACACCCTTTCTTTTTCTAATGTTTGGAGAAAGACAAAAACATCTACATGCTCTTAAATTAGTCAGTGTTAATTTAACAAAGCTCAGAAGTGAATAAAATGCTTTTTGTTTTTTTTTTATGTTTGAAAAATTTAGTCTTGTGTCCTTATCAGATGTTACTAATACAGTGTGACCCGGATATAAGAGAGATTTTCTCTGGTCCCAAATTAGAGCCTGTGTTAATGTATTAGGTTGGTGCAAAAATAATGTCGTTTTCTCACATAGTAACATATGCGAGAAAACGATATTATTTTTGCACCAACCTAATATATAAAATAGACCAAACTCGGATATAAGAGACGTCTTCTCCGGTCCCGGCAACTCTCTTATATCCGGGTTACACTTATTACAAATTAAACTGATGGCATTAACAGTTGGTCCAAATTGTAACAATTCATTAAAATTTCAATTTAAATTTTAAACGAAGAATATCTCATTTCTTCCATTTTAGAAAACTGAAAACTGTCCCACTGGCATAGCTAAAATCTGTGCCACCCAGAGAAGCTTCTTTTTGCACAGTGACCCCCTCATATATATAACAAGCCCAAAAGACAGAAAATAGAGATCTCCAATTAACAATTCCGAGCCATTTTCCATTACACCACCCACACATCCCAGCTTATAGCACCTGGTATACCCAATCGATATGATATTTCATTCAGCTGGAATATGCTATCATATGGAATTTTTATATTATTTCTTTTTCTTTAATATTATTATGCATAAAAGAAAATAAAAATTATTGTATGTGCATCACTGATACCTTCCATATATATATATATATATCTACAATTAAATGTGATCAATGACATGTCTAAAGGCAAAAGAGGGAAAGTCAAATGATTTTTTGCAAATGTTTCCTAGATGATAAATATTCCATTTTAGAATCTTATGCTCAACAAGTAATTTCAACATTTGGCACAAAAATATTCACAAGAAGCATGCTATATATGCATAGAGGAAGGATTATATTTATATTGTCCAGTTCACACTCCTTCTCGGTCTTTTGAACAGGATTAGAGGTCTATCCCTGTTTAGGATTGAGTTTCTGGTACATTCTAAAATCTGTTGATTCTCGTGTTTTTCCAATCATAATAATCTTGACCCCTTCAAGTCTAACGTTAACCGTTATCTTTCCTACATAGCCCCATGAATTTCCCCACTTTCCCTTTCTTACACTCATACAACACTACACAGTAACCTTCTACCATGAGTGGCTCTTGGGCATCGTATTGGGTGAACATTGGTGAAACAAAAAAATAAAAAAAAAATATGATTTATTTGTATATAGGATGAATGTTCAGAGATGAACCATGCTATATAAGCTTATAAGATCATATAAGATCATATTATAATTTTCTTTATATATAGGATGAATGTTCAGAGATGAAGCATGCTATATAAGCTTATAAGATCATATAAGATCATATTATAATTTTCTTTATATATAGGATGAATGTTCAGA
>OZ010604.1:48277399-48282399 GCA_963932145.1 Acanthosepion lycidas
AAACAAATTCTTAGTAACAAAAAAAGTTACCAATATTCAGAAGGTGACCTACACAGGAGTGTGTTGCCTTTTCTATATTTTGAATTTGATGTAACTACAAAACTTGCTTCTAAACTTGCCTTGATAAAGTCAGATTGACAAAACTCATCGGCAATGACTAAAAATATTTTCCGATTGTCTATCTTCAGAATTATTGAGAAATTTAGTGCGTGTGTGTGTGTATATATATATATATATATATATATATATATATATAAATGATGACAACTATTTACTCATGTCTTAATGATAAGCTTGATCAGTTCGATAAGCCCAAATTGTGTAACAGATTAACTTAACCTGTATTTTTTGGAGTTTTTTAATCATTTCACCTGAATCAAGGTGATAATGCCACTAAGATGCAGAGGGCTACTGGGAGTGGAAGAGAATGAGAATACTTTAGTGAAGAGAAAGAACATTAAAAGGACAAGATTAAGTAAAACAGAAGACAGTAGTGACTAAAGAGTTTAGGTTAGTTTCACCAAGAGTTAGTAGGGCACGAGATTGTACCAAGAGAAACAATTCTACACTGCTGAAATTGGAACAGATACAAATGTTAGAGAAAGAAAGGTTGAGGGTCTTTGGTGTTTTTCTGGGGTTTTTTGTTTTGGTATTTTTGGGGTTTTTTTTTTTTTTTTTTTTTTTTAAAGTATTTCGCCCCAAGCAGACAGGAGTGCCACTAGCACGCAAGGGGTTACACAGAGTGTAGAAAACAAGATTAAAGAGGTGTGTTTGGGAAGAAGATAAAGAGAAGGACGGTGGAACAAGATCAAGGTATCAGAAGATGTCGATTGACATTACACTTAAATATTTGAAGATTATAGTTATCAGGGAAGCAAATAAGAGGAAGAGAATTCCACAGACGGGAAGTGCGAGCGAAGCTCTTTGATAAGAAGAGACGGTTATATTTGACCCTTTCAACAGTGAAAGGGTGGGACTGAGATGCCAACCTAGTAGCTTTTTAAAATTCATGCAGTCTGGAAACCAGAGAAAGTAACTTGCCGGAACAGTTGCTATGAAAATACTTATAGAAGAGACAGAGAGAAGCCATGGCACATCTGTGAGAAAGCGACTGTAGACTAGATGCCAGATCAGGACCTATTATATTGCATATCTGTCTCTGGATTTTGTAGAGGACCTTGAGATTTACAGTGGGGGCACCAAAGCATATATGACAGCAATATTCTATTGTTGCCATGAGCTTTTAAGGTAGAAAGAAGTCAAGAATAATAGTCACTACCAATTGTCTAAGACAATACAAGCCAGCAGGAAGGTAGTAAATACTACAGGTTGCTACCAAAAGTGCTTGCAGGGACACCTATCCATGCATGAAATGGAACTGCAAGAACCCTGATATTATATAACTCTCTAAGTCTCTCTAAGTGCTACCAAAGAGTTCAGGTTCCAGCAACCAGAAAAATGCCAACCCGGTACTCTCAAAATTAAGAGTTGTAGTCTCCAGTTAGACTCATAACCAAAATGTCATGACAGCCACTCTTATTAAGATGTCAGAAGATGGAAACCCCATCCTAAACAGGAAACATGGGATAAACCTCTACTCCTGGTCAAAAGACAGGGAAGGAGTGGGAATAGCAGTTTTTATTATGACATTGACTACAAGTTCTCATTCCAGCAAGTTTATTCATGACAATACATTTAGTATGAAAACAAATTTTAAGACTTCAGTTGACACTATAAATCAACACATAAAATATTTTATTGCCTAACTTGGATCCTATAAAGTTGGAATTTGAAGTCAATTTCATAATTGACCTCTAACTGTTAATTAAAAAAAGAAAAAAAAAAGAAAGAGAATTTCCCCATTCCCAAGACAACATGTAGTAAACAGGATTGAAAATAAAAAAATAAATATATACTTGCTATTATGTAATATTTAAAAAGATAGATTATCACCCAGTTCACACTCCTCACCAGTCTTTGAACAGGAGTATAGGTATATCCCTTATTTCCAACTTAGGATTGGGTTTCTGGTTCCTTCTAAAGTCTACATCAACTCTAAACTTCTAATATCTCTGTCTGAACTCTGAAATTTTATTATTTTTTCTATTAAGTTGGTGCAAAAATAATGTCGTTTTCTCACATAGTAACATATGTGAGAAAACGACATTATTTTTGCACCAACCTAATACTAAATAGGAGTAGATAGGTTTGGCTCATGTCTGTAGATACATAACCACTCCTTTATTCTGATTCCCCATGCATCAATAATAGACAGGCAAACCTATCATCTGGTTCACACCCCTCCCAGGATTTTGAACAAGAGTATATGTTTATCCCTTGTTTGCAGTTTAGGATCAGGTTTACGATGTCTTCTAAAATTTTTTTAATTTTCTTTCACACCCAGTAGCTCCTTGCATCTTAGTGACATTATCACCTTGCTTGGGGTGAATTCATTAAAAAATATACTTTACAAGATCCTCAATGGCTATGCTCCCTCTTATGGGATTTGTTCTAAACTAAGCTAAGTCTAGAATAACTATTAAGTAATTACCATAGTACAAGGGACTGCAAGTTTGACTATGAGTCAAGTGAGTTCTATACTCACAAATACCCCAAACATTTGCCCTGGTGCTTGACTAAACTGGGGAAATATTTCAAGTGCCTTATTTTGGTATAATAGTTAACAAGCTAGTCTTGTAATTTATTTCTAATCTGAAATGAATTCAACCCTCACTGGAGGCATCAGATTTGCAGCTTTATGCTTTACTATAGTAACATTACTGTGTGTGTGTGTGCGCGTATATGATGAAATATAGTTTTAAAGTGTGCTATATTAATGGGATAAAGTGCTCAATATCAGAAATAGAACATATGTAAATATAAAAATGAACATTGAAATCAACATTCAGAGGCAACAGACTGTTTCATGCTAGATGCAATCATCAGGCCTGTTGCCTCTGAGTGATAACTTCAATGTTCACTTTATATATATATATATATATATATATATATACACACACACACACATATATAAGGTTGGTGCAAAAATAATGTCGTTTTCTCACATATTAACATATGTGAGAAAACGACATTATTTTTGCACCAACCTTATATATATATATATATATATATTACAATGAATCATTCATACAAAAAGAAAATTAGTAAAGTTAATGATATAAAATAGCGAATTCCCTTCGCTAACTAAATTTTAAAGATGCATTAACCCACTAATCACCCAATGATATTATGATCCTTGATTTTTAAAATTATAAACTGTATTAGATCTTCCTTAAATATGCAAGTACTTTCAACGGATTCTCCAGTCATCATCAGACATGGAAACTATTTTCTTTTTGGTAAAATTCAGGTAGCATCTGTGACAAAAAAATATAATGCAAATCAAAATGTGTTTTTTTGAAGTGTGTTATTGATAAGGGATATAAACTTGTGGAGCATGCAGTCATAATGCTGAGGGTGAATTTTTGAAAATTTAAGTGAAAGTGTTTTTTCACTAGTATGGCAATTTAAGAATTTTTTTTGGTACAAGTTTATCAGTCAATGTGACATGAAATAAATAATTCAATAAGTAATGTCTCAGTTGTTTTCCCAAAAATTTGCATGTCAGATCAGTTTTTTTTAAATCAAATATGTGGTGCAGTCAATTTATATTACGCTGAATCATTCATACGAAAAGTAAATTAGTAAATGTAATGATATAACTCCAACAAAAAAATACCTCATAATGGACTATTTCCATTTTATTATTAATATTATTATCCTATTATAAATATGCTTGTCCCTTTCTTCGTTAATTTGCATGACCATTACATTCTGCCAGTACCTCATAAATAATGAACAATTGTTTTGATCACATGGAAAGAGAGGAAAAAACACTACTTGGTTTCAGTGAGAAAAAGAAGGGAAGATAGAAGTGGAGAGAGAGAATCAGATTAAACTGATAAGAACAGATACTACACTTTAATGTTAACCAAAAGGCTAAAATTGATTGTAATTTCTTGCCACTCCCAGCATATCATATATGGTCATATTAATGTGGGAGGCCAAGCATGTGCACCTGGGCCAGGTCCAAAAATATTACAGAGCTCTCACAACTGCTGTCTGTGCTGGCATCAGTTTTACTATTAATCCCCATCCTCTTTAGTGCAATAAGGGAGGTACTGCTTGGGGCAGATGTTTCCCCGGGACCAGGTACCTCTCAACAATAGTTTTAGTAGCACTCTCTGCAGACAGACACAACTGAGAGATGAAATGTAGTCTATCCAGCAGATGACAGATACTACACTTTGATCCCAGCCAAAAGGCCAAGAAGTGATTTTATTTAATAACAATATACATTATTTGTTGCACAAGGCCAAAGTGAGAGTGAAGAGAAACTGGTTATCAATAACTATCCAACTCCTAGCTTGTTCGATTAACAACCCATTCTTTCTAACAATTTACACAAGCACCATAAGAACTCATCCTTTGCTGTTCAGTTCAAACATGCACAATGAAAAGTGAAGGCAACCGTAATAATAGCGCCATTTTTCAGATACACGGTATCGAATAACAGAAACTGAGTAAGGCAATCACCAAAAATTCGGTTACCATAAATAAAATAACATCGTCTGCTGAATTATTTTAAAATTATGAGAAATGTTCTTAAGACATGGATTTGTCTGGTTTTTATAATTGTACTATTTCATAATTAGTCATTTTTTTTTGTCTTTCTTTAACAATATTCCTTAAATCCATCTGGACCCAATTTTGTGGTGGTGCAAATCTAGTCACCTGAAGAAGACTGGAGATCTGCAGAACATTCCCACCCCCCAAGGCATTTTATTTATTTAAGATTTATTTTTTCTTTTCATTAACACTTTAAAAGCATCTTAAAATTCTTCTTTATGCTATTGTCTTCTCAAAATCCATGAAATTTAATAATCACATTTAAAGGGGGGGGGGTTGAATAAGAAAACAGAACAAAAGATTAATTATCT
>OZ010604.1:48289899-48308836 GCA_963932145.1 Acanthosepion lycidas
ATATTCAATTACTGACAATTCAGCAACAATAAATATTTTCTCAACTATTATTGTAAGTTATATTATCAATCTTCATTTATATGTTGTTTCCCTTCAGGACCTGGACAATCATGGTTCTCCACAACTTCCAATCCTTTGCATTTTACATTTGAAATGGCTAGATGTAACCATACGTTCTATGCTAACAGTTTCTTCTGTCACTTGTGGATTTACTTTCTGGCTTGCTTCCCAGTCAATTTTCATCTTCAAAAATTTAAATGCAATGCCAATTGTCAACTTCTGTCTTCTTAATTCTTCTTTTATTATTCTCACTCCTTAATAGTGTTTTTTTTTCTCTCATATTCTCTAACAGTTGGTAACTCCTTGGATCTTAGTGGCTTTATTGCCTTGCTTCAGATGAAAAAAAAAAAAAAAAAAAAGCTCTAAGCAATTTTTGTCTTTTAGTATCCCACCACATCCTTATTTTGTTACCCAATTTACAGAACCTCATTAGATAAGTTACTTGCTGTTTGCTTCTGACTCTTGCTGTTAATATGTCCTGTGAGTATCAAATTCTTCAAGCCTTCCTTACTTATTATGGTAATGGTAATATTAGCTGTTTCCCTGCAAGGAAAAATCTGGCATTCATTGACAAAGCAAACAGTACTGTCTTCAGTTGAGAATTTTCAGGAAAATAGGTTTTTCAAGTCTAGTAGCTGTTATTACTCTTTCTAGTATTAATCTAGTTTCTTTTCTAACCTTTTGTTTAAGGTAGTGTGGAATGTCAACATCTTGAATATATCATTATTTTCTCTGAGTTACATGTGCTATCCATTTTAATTATTGCTGATGTTGGTAGTCCCCAAGTGATGTGTCCTAGAAATTTCAGCTGCATCTTTCTGATTCTAATAAGAGTTTGTTTCATTTCTATTTTCCTTAAAATTTCCTCGTTGCATATACTCGGCCCATTGTATTTTTAGCATCCTTCTGGGAACCACATCCCAGTTGCTTCAAGTCACCTTTTCATCTGTGAGGAAATTGTCCAGTATTCACTGCCATATAGGGGGATTGATATTACGTAGCAGTTGACCACTCTTCTTAAAAGTTAAAACACTCTTTTCTTTCTATGTCAACAATAACTATTTCAAAACAATTGGTTTGTATGACAATACATGCTTTATCAAAGAATGATTCTTGTAACAATCACAAAATACATGTAGAAACAGGCACAATTTGATCAGTTTTTAATAGACAAAAAATAAAAGAGTTTATTAAAATATTTCTGATCTTTCAAAAAAACTAGGTAAATGGACAGGTCAACAGACTCTCCAACCCACTTGTTTTGCCTTCACAGCAAAGAAAAAAGACAGCAGGTTTCTATCCAGCTTATCTCCAAGGCAAAACAGGTAATCGATCCTGATCTGGCATCTCCACTTCAGTTAATTTCTCCCTGACGTAACATGGTTTCCTTCTATCTTTTCTTCAAATATTTTCATAGCAACTGTTCTGATTAACTTCTTTCCTTCATGATTTGACTGTAAGCATGCTGCTAGATTGGCAATTAGGTCTCATGATTTTACTGTTGAACTATTTAGATCAATGATTCCCAACATGGGGCACATGACCCACTGGTGAAGTATAGTAATATTTTGGTGGAGTATACGTAGGATGTGCACGCTTCAGCTTACTATATCAACAGAATAAGGGAGCAATTCGAGAATGAGTTATTAACAAAGAAAAGAGTACTGAGCTGCTACATGAAATCTGTCCTCCTATACGGCAGCAAATATTGGACGGTGTCCTCAAGGATGAAGAGACTTAAGCCAATGGAGATGTGGTTCTACAGAAGGAGGCTGAGGATATCATGGACCGAGCATGTGAGCAACAATGAGATCTTGGAGAGGATGCAAACAAGGAGGAAGCTTATGCTTAGTATAAGGAAGAGGCAGATGAGACTTCTGGGACACATGAGAAAGGAGGGCCGGGAGAATCTGATACGCACGGGATGAATAGAGGGAAAAAGAGACAGGGGAAAGCAGTGTATGACATATGTGGCAGGCTTGGGCAGGTGGACGGTGGAGTGTGGTCTGGGGGAGTTGGCAGAAACACAAAACCTGTTGAGAGCCACAAGGGAGAGGGCAGGGTGGAGGGCCATGATCGCCTACGCCCTGAAAGGACATGGCACATAAAAAGAAGAAGACTGGTTTCTCTAGTTTTGAGTGGCAGTTGAGAAGAAGGACAAATCTGAATTCAGAGAGAGGTAGGCAGAAGAGAGCCACTGCTATCATCCCCCAAAATAGGTCAGGTCAGGTCAAGAATTACTCTTTGCTGGTGGTACCATATAACCCAATACAACCTGTTACATGTTACTGGAGGTGGGGAGATGGGTGCTATCAATTATTTTATATAATTCTGAGAAATACCATGAAGGTCAATTGTTCGCCATGGTACACCAACAATCTTCTAAGCAATAGGTCATTTAGATTTGGGATTGGAACCGAAGCAGATTAATAATGACAGGCTAATAGCAGGTAGAAAATAATTTGATAACGTCAAAGATTTATGCAATCATAAACTTAGAATCTACTTTCTGTCAGTCATTACATGGGATTACCAATGTGTTACTAAAAACATGATGATCGCCCAGATTTTCAAGTGATACTCAGTCCTCACCAGTTAAACTGATTCTAATTAATCCTAACTTAGTACAGTCTGAAGGCAAATTAGCAGCAAACAGATCTGCAAAGTGACCGTAGAACCAACATTCAAAAATCACGATTTTTACCCAGGCTTTTATATTTAAGTTTGCATCCTGGGTAAGATGATAAACTACATCTGCGTCCTGGGTAAGATAATGAACTACATCCAACAGCAAGGCCTCTGATCAAGAGATTTTGAGGAACATGTAACCACCTCTTAATTGCTGATGTTCCCAGGTCCACCCTGAACCAGGGTGGTAGCACCTGTTAGGGTACCAACTATGAGCAAATAGTTAACCCACTACAGTCAAAACATTGTGAAAATGTAAAAATAGCTTTTAATACGAGCAACAAATTTTGAAAGTTAAAATATTACCAGCAACAAAAATCTTGTCAGAATTAAATACCCCATTCAGGTTGATATTCTGTAAAACAAAACCAACCAAACCATCTAAATATATAAGTTTGGTTAAAGAACAAAAATTCTTTGTCAAGTATTTTGGGGTTTTTTTTTCTACATTTCAGATTTTTTGGTTGGTTTCAGGTACATATTTAGATATAAATTGTCCAATTCAGTACTTTTGGCTATTATTAGTCATTATAAAAGATTTTCATATTTTTGCGTAATATCATTGGTTTATTAATTTTCAAGTGCATTGCACACATTTCCATATGTTTATGTAATATTTCTTGCCATGTTTTATATATATATATATACATATATATATATATATAAATAAAGGTATATTTAGGCAGTAAGTATTCACCCAAAGGAGTTTTATTAAATTCAACGAACAAGGTTGGCGTGTTTAACTTTTTATTTTTTTTCCAATTTTTGATTAAGATGTTGCAGATCAAGATTAAAATTATAGATAAACTATCCAACATTCATGATTTATTTGGTTTGATTCAAGTGCATTCAATTGTCTCAGTTATTATAAAGAACCATGTGTTACCAGTGTGATAGGCAAGCATTCATTGGTATTTCTTTACAGAACTGAATTTTCAAGTGTATCACATATTTCTATATGTTCATGTATGATCCTTGCCATGTTATATATTACACAAAAAAATACGGTATATAAAAGCCATACTAAAATTTTGCTGTGACTTAAAGTTTCATGTGTACATGCTATTTGTCAGTGGTCAAAAAGGACACTCAAATCTGTAATTACAGAATTAATTGCCTACTTTTTTATATATTATATCTTGTGTGTGCATGTGTGTGTGAATTTTGCGTCACCCACTGTGTTTTTAGTGTCCTCATTATTTACTTTATTAAACGATTTTATATTAAGTAAATTAACAACAAAGTGGAAAAAATGTTTTGTGTGATGCATTTCATATTTTAGGACATCATCAAACTAATGTTTTCGTTGATGTAATTAGACATAGGTATGAAGGGGAGGGGTAATATAAAAACACAAACGTTGATAATAATTATACATTGGCGGGAAATGCTGAAAATGTTTGAATACTGAAATTTTACACTTCAAAATTAAATTTTTCTTTTTTTTTTTTTAGATGTGCCTCAGTATACAGTTGACCCAATTTTATTTATTCTCTCCTATATATATATATATATATATATATATATATATATATATATGTGTGTGTGTGTGTGTGTGTGATCTTCTCTTGTTAAGCCATCAAAAACTCGTAGTTCAAGATTTACATAACCTAAAAAAAAAAAAAAAAAGTACATTATACATGAATAATTAAACCTACTTTTATCTAACAGCCAGGCTATCTGCACATTTGATAATACTGGCAAAGGCTTATACAGAACGAACCACACCTTTTGTGCAGTGTGCCGCAAGGTCACTAAACAACTATCCCGAAGTTTCGAATTAGGAGTTGTTGTTATAGACTGGTTGTCATTCAAGGATAAAAAACCCAGTCTGCCCTACTATTTAACCCATAGCCAGGGGGAGATGAAGAGATGGGTTCAAACCTTTCCAAAGGGTATTTTTGCATAAAATAAATGAATGTAGTAAAATTAACTGGAATATTTGAATGACTTCTCATTCTGAGCCACTATGCATTACAACAACTGCACATTCTTATATATATATATATATATATATATATATATATATATATATATAGGAAGCAATGAGTAAATTGTCAACATTTTATATTTTTAATTTCGTGCATACATTGTCTTATTTTTTTTTTTTTTTTGTCAACTGCACAGTATAGTAGGGTCAGTTGGGCAACATCTGTGAGAAAAAGAGCACCATGACACAATTCACTCCACCAGAGATTGGAAGCAGTAGGTTGTACTGCTTGGCATTGGAGCCAGAAGCTCAAATACAAACATTTCAGAGTGTTTGGAATAAGTTGGAGTCTAATGGTGATTATGAAGGTGTTTGGAATGACCACTAGTGATGACAATGTTATGCCTCCATTCATCTTCCCACAGGGCCACAAAAGGTAGTGCTGCCCTAGGTCAAGAGGGTGGCTGCTGGAAGAACCTGTGTCTGGCAACAGAACTCTACACTATGCCACACAAACAGGAGAACCCAGTCATGGCTGTCAGACAATTTTTGCTATAAAATCACCCTTTACATCTGGACACCTAACTCCCCAGACTGCACCCACCTTGATTATTATATGTGGGGTGCAATTGAGTGAGAGACCAACAAAACTCCTTGTAACACTAAAGATGAATTGAAGGCAAGGATTATGGCAGCATTCACCAACTTAAACAAGGAAACTGTCCAGAAGAGTTGCAGGAGATTCTGAAGTTATCTGGAGGCCATAGTTGAAGCCAATGGTGATTTTATTGAATAAATTTATACCTTTGTATTTCGAGATATTTTTGTGTAATTTTAGTAAATGTATCTGTTAAAATGAGATCAGTTTTATTTTCATTTTACATAATTTAGACAACAATTTATCCATTGCACCATATACATATATATATATATATCTCACTAGCTTTATCACGTATCCAAGAATTTAATTTCTTCTTTGCTCATTGCTTTCTTTATGATGATGGCATTGATGACTACATTTGATTTCAACATGCAAGTTCAGGAATAGAAGCTTCCAGATTTACCAAAACCTGTTCCCGTCATCCATTCCCTCTTGCTGTTTAGCTTTGCAAGAGTTGGTCAGAGGTGAAAGAAAATTAGAGTAGAAGAAACTGCCAAATTTGCTTATGGTGGACCTCAACTTGCCAGGAAGTGACCCACACACTTGATTTCATGACCTTCCTCTGCAGTATATATGGAAAGTGACATGAAGAATAATTTTGAAACTCCAACAGATTGCCACAGTTATAATTTCAATTGGTGCCTTCTGTAGCGTGCTCATCATGCATAGCCCTCTTCATCCGCTGGTGTAACCGTTGAAATTTCTTGTAATTGTCATCCACTTATATATAACAAATGGCTTTTAAATATTTACAAAAAGAAAAACTCAGAAATAAATTTTATTCAACCTACTACATAACCTCACCATTTTTTTTTAAATTTTATTTTCACCAACATCTACAAATACATCTTTTCTGTCAACAACAGCCTGTTATGTCAAACAGCCTAACTATGGTGAGGGTATTGGGGGGGGGGGGGGGTGATAGGCGAACTGAATCCAGCATCTCATTTGTCAAACTTAATAGTTACTGGGGATTGAACTGTAGACCTTGTGGCCTTTGATTTTAATGACTAGGCCATTGCTTGCACAGTGGTGGTGGTGGTGGTAGGATTAAATGCTGGCAGGCCAAGATCAGCCAAGACCATATTTACAAATAGGTTAACGAGAAGATAAGCAGACATAAATAATTGATTAAATGAAATAAACATCTGTTTAGACAAAGAAAAATGAGTAAGTGTGTAGACAGGATGGGGGACGAATTACAACTGGAATTTTACTTAGAAAAAAAAGTCCCATACATTCATACATACATATTTTAAAACATATATTGTTAAATATAACAGACAATAAATGTCTGTTATGTTTAATCATGAGCCGTTCTAAGCTTTGTATTATGTCTTCAGTATTGGGAGAAAATAAAAACAAAAAAAGCTTAGATTGAGGAACAGTATAATAAAAAAATATCCAAATGTTAGACAGTTTTTGTCTTTATTTTCTCCAAAAACTAAAGCCACTATACAAAGCCTAGAACGGCTCATGATCAAACATAACAGACATTCATTGTCTGTTCAATATATGTTTGAATAATGAGCTGAGGTCACAATAGACTATATATATATATATATATATATATATATATATATATATATATAAAATAATGGCTGACCACTTGTATCCAAGTATGCTTGTCTACTAAGGAAGCTAGCCAATCTCTGTTGAGATACCTGCTCAGACACATTTGTGTTTGTTCAACACCTACTGAGCCTACCTGTGGTTTATACTGTAACTATTCTTAGCAGACCTTGCTTACAATTTCTGGGAGAGAACACATTATCTGGCATGATCAACAGTTTAAAAAAGGTCAGTATACTCAAACTCTCAATCATGGTGACTTGTGACTTTGTGCTAGCAAAACCATCAACGACTCCAATATTTTTCTACTCAATTTCACACACAAGGCTTGGGTCAACCTGTGTATGTGTATTATACAAAAAAAAAATGCTCTTATTAAAGTGATAAAAACAGACATGCTAAAACAAGAAAATTTATAACAAAGGAGGGGGGATAATAAAAAATATTGCGATAAAATGGTAATATCAACATACAACACGATTAACAAAAAAAAAAAAAATGGCAGCTAAACTGGTTTATCAGTCCTTTCTTATTAGTTAGAATCCAAAGACGAAAATGTACACAACTAAAAATGCACATTCGAGACCAAATGTAACACAGGGTAATTACCTTTAAGACCTTCAATTACTCCTTTAGCTTACAGAGTAATGGCTGGTAGGACTTAATATAAACAAATTCCAACAGTTTCAAATAAACTTCAAAATTAGTTTTGCTGATCAGGTACATTGCAATTTCATTTTTAGTTATTGCGCATATTTTCATCCTTAATCGTTAGCCATCTTGTTAAGTGTGCAGTATTTCCATATTAGCATTTTACAGTAATATTTTTTGTTCAGCATTTTTTTCCTTATAAATTTTCTTGTTTTAACAAGTGTGTTTGTGTTCACTTTACACAAGGCCCAAGAGCCACTCAAGATAGAAGGTTACTGGAAGATTTTCTTGTGTGAGTGATAAGAGTAAAAGGTAAGAGGTGCAACTTAGGAGGATATTTCAGAAAGATAATGACTAACCAGAGATTTGGACATGTGAAAATTGTAGCGGTTGGGAAAGCATCCTCTCGGGAGTCAGTTCCACAAAGTAGCAGTTAGTGGGAAGAAGTTCTTTGAGTGGAACTTACTTCTCACTAATGAAATACAAAGACAATGTGGGTGGTCTGCCTCACTGTATGCAGCATGGAAGGTCTTAGCTGTGAAGGTTAAAGTTGGTGGAATTAAAGAATGTATTTCATCTGGACACTTTCCATGGAAAAGGTGATAGAGTAGTGAGACTACTCTATCGCTATTTCAATGTTTTGTTCGCTGGAAAGTCGCAGGGTTGTGAAAAAAAATTGTCACCTACAAGATGAGGAGGATTCCATGGAAAGAGATAACTGGGTAGGTCCTGCCCAGATATGGCCGCAATGCTCCATTTTCAGTCTGATATGGCTCTTGGAAAAAGAAAGTATAGGATGAGAAGTCAGATACTTACTGGAATGGTACAGGGAATAGGATAATTTTCCCAGCATCTTTTAATGATGGATAGTATATACAAGTTCAACTTGAGGTCTGAGGGTGAACTTCCAAGTCCCAATTTGCATTTTATATATATAAAATATATAATATATATATATATATATAAAAAAATATAATATATATACAATATATATATAAAAAATATAATATATATATATATACAATATATAATATATATATAAAAATATATATATAATATATATATATATATATAAAAATATAATATATATACAATATATATACAATATATAATATATATATATATATAATATTTATACAATATATAATATATATATATATATATAAAATATGCTGGAATTTCACACTGAACCATTTATTTAGTCTCCAAAGACACATGGCCCAGTGGTTAAAAGCCTTTGTTGAGTGATCCAAAAATTGGCTTGACCCAAAGAGTTGAGGGTTCAATACCCGGCCACAGAAGAAAGAACAAAAACTTGGAGATTTGAGTTACTGAAGGGAATTAACTGAAACTAAAATATCCAAAGGCATATCATGTGGAATTACAACAATCTACTCCTGTGGACTAAAGTATATCACCTGAAGAAGGCCAGAGCGTACAATGGCCGAAACATTGTGAATATGATGCTATAGATGAGGACAACAGTCCAAATAGTGTAAAAGTGTAAATAGTTACAATACCTCATCTCAGAAATGTAGACAGGCATCATTTTTTAAGTATTAAAAGTTAGAAAAATTTTCTCAGAAGTAAAGAAAAGAATGTTTGTACTATTCTGCAATATCTAAATCTCTTATATAGCTGTGAATGCTGAACAATCTTTTTAAGTGACAGATGGATGCTAAGAATAACATGAACAGAACACGAGCAATGAGGAAGTTTTTACGTGAAAAAAGTTGCTTTACAATCAGAAGTTTAAATTTCTGAAATACAATGAGGAAAGAGAGCATGGAAAATCTCAAGAGAAACAAGAAAAACAGTTGAGTAACCTAATGACTGTGTGTCAATACATAGAACAGAGGAAGGATGTTAAAATGTCAAAAGTTACTTAAATAGGAAGTTGTGGAGAGCCATAATTGTCCACTTCCCGAAGGAACGCAGCATATAAAATAAGTGAATGGATAGTACAACAAAAACAAAGAGGGGTGGTAAATGGTAAAGGTTCCTCAGAGGGACAAAAGAAAGTTGTGGAGAGCCACGATTGTCCACATTTGATAGGGACATGGCACATAAATGAAGACACTACCTAAACATTGTAATGAGAGAGTTTTTATCCAAGTGCTCCCTAAACTCTCCTTAATGTGGCACACCAATGTCACAAAAAAAATAAAAAATATTTTATCACACTCATTGGACAAATGCACAAAAAAACTGACAACTTGACTGGTCAGGAAAGTTGATTTTTTTTTTTTTTTTTTTAATTTTCTCCAATAGCAAATTGCAATTAGAATTTGATTTTGATTTGGTCAGTCATCACGAATCCAGTTTCCTTGTCTATGAGAAAAAAAATTAAATTGAACTTATTAAGTCACCGTATTTTAGAATTATATAGACATCAGCCTCTGAGGAAAGGGACTTAAACAAAAAAAGGAACCAAAATTTTCTACAAATTAAAACAAGGTATAAAAAAATCCAAGTATGACCGCTAATAATAAAATTCAAAGTATGACCGCTAATAATAAAATTCAAAGTATGACCGCTAATAAAATTCAAAGTATGACCGCTAATAATAAAATTCAAAGTATGACCGCTAATAATAAAATTCAAAGTATGACCGCTAATAATAAAATTCAAAGTATGACCGATATATTAATAATAAAATTCAAAGTATGACCGATATATTAATAATAAAATTCATTCAAAGTATGACCGACATTTTCTGTCTGAATTTCTGGGATGAGTTATTTACACTTTACATGCGGACTATTGTCCTCGCAACAACAAAGATGAGGACAATAGTCCGCGTGTAAATATGACCGATATATTAAAAATAAAATATACTAAAAATAAAATTTAAAAAAAGTCTGATTTCTTAAAATAAAAATAAAAATTCCAGATGAAGATTAACTTGCTTTAAAAACCTGCTTCCAATCTTTACACAAGAGGAGGAGGCAGATGTAAGCAAATAAATACTGAACTGACCCGAAAACATGATGATTAGTCGGAGATGTGAGACTCTGTGTAAACTAAAAACACTCATTTTTTTTTCACAATAAAAGGGAGGAAGAAAAGAAAAAACACCAGTGACTGACTGACTTATTTATTTTTCTTTCTGATAAAAAAAAATCATTTTCTGGGATGTAAAAAGAAAGCTTTGTGGCTGAATTTAGCAAGTTGAAGAAAATAAAAAATAAAATCCTTGAATGACAAGTTAGATATTTTTACCTACTTTAGAATCCACCCCCTCCATCTTTTAAAGTCCGTGGCTAGGAGAGAAGTTGCCTGGGTATCAAGAAGCCAGACAGCTGCTACTAAAAACTGTGTGTGTATTCACACGCAAACACGTTTATTTTGGTGCTTACACGCGTATATGGGGGACTAAAAACGTTCACACACAAGCATGAGGGTGTGGTCGGCGATAACTATCAACTTTGTACTTAAAAAAAAAAAAAAAAAAAAAAAAAAAAAAAAAAAAAATAGAAAAAAGGAGACTGTCAAATATTTGCCCCTGTGTTACAGACAGGTCAGACATTAACCACCCCCAAGAACAGAATTTGACAACGTCCAGAGGGCAACATCTAGAATAGATGCTGGGTTGACAGACATAAACAAAAAAGAAAAGAAAAAAAAGAAAATCCTGCCCTCCCACCCCAAACAAAGTTGACCTGTGTGAGAACGACAAAAGGTACAAGATGTGGGAAGGGGATTATTCGACAAAAAAAAAAAAAAAAAAAAAAAAAAAAATCCAGTTCAAATTGTTTGTTTATCAACTAGCAATATAAAAATAATACAAAAATAAAAAATCACCCTATTTTTAATAATAAAGAGAGCAGATCCGAATGGAAGGACAGTGAGAAAGAAAAGAGGCTCGTCAAAGAGAAGGACAAGTAGCAGACAGACTTGAAATTATAGTGTAGCAGAAGTGAAAAGAGTGCTTTGGAAAAGAAAAGAAAAATAACACACACAAAAACAAAAACCTCCTTCGGTGCTTCCCCCACCTCTTCACCCAGAAATCAAAAGGTATTCCTCAGTGGTCGTGACTCATCAGTACTTTAAAAACGATTGTATTTTCCCCATGCATACACACGTCAGATTATTCAATTGAATTTTTATTTTACACCTCTCATTAAGAGCTTTATGATAAATAAAGTGTTGTGTTTCTTCAGGACGTGGGCGATCATGGCTCTTCACATCTTCCTATCTTTTTCAATAGTTTTGTTTTTTTTTAATTTTTATTCTTACTTCAGTCTTCAACCACACCAAAATCAGATAGGGGAGCGGATATAGTTGCCTACCATGCAACCAAAGTGACCTATATATTATCATTATCATTCAACTATAGTCGGGATCATAGAGCCAGTGTGAATGATTCTTTCTTTGGCTAAATAATATGTACGACGCCAGAGCTACATACAGTTTTTAATTCAGTTTCTTTCTCCTAGACAGGTTGCCACCCAAGGCTATAGAACCCAGTCTGTCCTGTTATTTACCCATAGCTGGGGGGAAAAGAGGAGGATTCAGACCTTTCCCAAGGGTATTAGCACGTAAGTGAATGTAATGGATCTGATTGGAATTTGAACTCTGCTCTCTGAACCCTTAACCCTAGTCACTATCCATTATGTCATCGTGAATCCTTTATATGTTATACTGATTATAATCTGACATTGCAAATAGTAAGTTTTAAGTGAAATCAACACTAAAAAGATGTGTTCTTCGAATCAAATGAGATAGATGAAAATTCTGGAATACATAAGGGAGGAAGGTTCAGAGAATTTGATGCACAGAGGAAGTGAAAGCAAGAAGGATCGTGGGAATCAGTTAGTAACCTAACGAGCTTGTGTAAATGGATAGCAGAACAGGGATTGGGAAGAATGTTTAAGATGAAATGTCACAAAGGAAGGGATGTTGTGGAGAGCTATGATCACACATATCTTTAAGAGACAGGACAAATAAAAGAATAAACTGTTGTTGTCATTTTTAGCAGCATACCAATATCATCGAGTTATTTAATGCCGAAATTTAAATATTTTTTGGTTTGGTTGATTATGTTTAGCAGGATATTAACCTCTACAGGTTAACACTAAAATCTAAATATTTTGAACATGATTCTAAGCCTTCAACTATATACAGATATTTTTGTACATAATTTTATACTTTTGGCGTTAAAAATGCAATAACAATTGCTATGTACTGTTCTCCTGATTACTCTCTTCTCTTTCTTCTCATTAATGTTTCTGTTCCTAATTCTTCCACACCCTGTAACCCATTGTGTTTTAGCAGCTTTACTGCCTTGCATGGGGTGATACCAATTTAAAAAAAAAAAAAAAAGTATTTCTTTATAGATATAAATCAAACAATATAGGGAAAAAAGAATCACTTACAAGATGAAGTCAAATTTCTATTTTAATGCTGATATCAATGTAAATACAAGAAATAAATTTCTTCCTGAAGAGTTTGATTAATAAATTTCTACAGATAAAAAAAAAAATATTTGAGGTGCTGGGTGGGGATAATAAGATAACTGATTATATTTCTGAGATGAGGTATTATGTACATTATTTACATTATTCAGACTATTGTCCTCATCTTTGTCGCCATATTTATTACAACGTTTCGGCCGTTGTACGCTCCGGCCTTCTTCAGGTGGTTGGGATGTCGAACTGAACCCTTTATTTCGCTCACTGGGGGTAGACTGTTCTAGTTCCATGTGCCATGTTTAATGGATGTCAGTTATCAGTTATCCCCTGTTAATTTCCCTCTGAAATTTCTCCACTGCCTTAACTGGGTATTGAACTCACACTCTTTGGGTCCTGTCACTGGATCTAACCAACGCCTTTATCCACTGTGCCATGTGTCCTTGAGAACATCTTGATTATGCCTTTATTTTCTATTCGATTTATATGTCTATATATTGCTACTTCAAGTGATGTGGCTTCTGCTTTTTTGTACAAATGTTTGTTTGTGATTCTGTAACGTCAGTCCAAAATAGGATGGTCTTTGCCGTGACCCACAGGATTCACTCGTTCGATTGATGGAAAAAAGGAATCAGGTGTAAGAATGGTAGGATGGAGAAAAAAAAAAAAACAGAAATAAATCACTGACAAGATGAAGTCAAATTTCTATTTTAATGCTGATATCAATGTAAACACAAAAAATAAATTTCTTCCTGAAGAGTTGGATTGATAAATTTCTACAGATAAAAAAAAAAAAAAAAAATATTTGAAGTGTGTTTGGGGGGGGGGGGATTTTATAACAAGAGAAACCTAAGGATAACCAACTTGATAAATAGTGACAGCCTGATTCCCCGACACAAAAAGTCTTTTATTTAATCACCCCAACTCAATCTAATTCTTCTATTTACCATTTCCCTTCAGGACATAGAAAATTGTGGAGGGCAATGATCACCTACCTTGTGTGGCTCTTAGCTGTTTTTTTTTTGTTTTTTTTACTAAGGCTCCCCACCCCCAATCGTTTTACCATCCATTCACACAAACATGTCAGATAAATAGCGTGTTGTCTTCTTCTATATCTCTGGCTCTCATTATACCCTGCGGGGATTAAGTTTTCCAAGTCCCTCTTCCTCATTAGGTGTCCAAAGAATTTTGGCTGTATTTTCCTGATTTATAATTACACCAAAACACAAGTTAAGAAAAAAAAAATGTACTAAAAAAAGTATTATTAGTCATTCTTTTTTTTTTTTTTTTTTTTTTTTTTTTAAAATCAAACCCACCCACCTTATCTGTACTAAAATATCTGAGGATTATTTTAGTGAACCACCACCTGTATTTTTAATTGGTTGTATTGTTTAATAAAATTGTGTTATGAAGGAGAATCATGCAGCTTGTTTATTTGGGACAAATCTTTAAGAAAATAAATTCATACTTAAGGGGTTTATCAGTAAGACCCATGGTTTATTTCACTATTTTCTGGCTGTTTCTAGTAAGGCAAATATAGGCATGCATATGGTTGTGGCCAGAAAAGTTGTTGAAATGGTTTCAAATATACAATTGTGTTTCCCACAGTATGGTGCATGTTAATTTGACTACACCCTTCTACAAGGAAAACCATATCGTTTTTTTTATTATTATTATTGTCATTAAATTTGTTTCTTTTATTTTAATTGACAAACAACAAAAATTAAAAACATAACATTTTAGTACACATATACCGAAATACATTCAAAATTTTTAAGTTGACATAGTACGAATTGGATTTTGATGCCACTCCAGTTCTGACATAATTTACATTTAATAATAGTTTAGTACAATTGTTTAACAGTCGATAATGCTGTAGAGTTTCAAAAGATACATAATTAGTAGGTCAGAGGTGTATTATTGTATTGTTAGTACATAACTTCTGCTAGTATGGCAAAATTGATCATCTGGCACAGTTCGGGAATCAACAGTACCAGAAAAATTGGTGGTGTACCTTTATTATTAAATTGTCTTAAAGCTATCTAATTTAAAGTTTTATATACCACAACAATATTAGGAAACTTTAGTCTGTTGAAGTCCGAGAGGACTGAACACATCACACAAAAATTTATTTTCTTTGTCATCAAATTTCCTTTTTTATATATATATATATATATAGATATATATATATAGATATATATATATAGATATATATATATAGATATATAGATATAGATATATAGATATAGATATATAGATATAGATATATAGATATATATATATAGATATATATATATAGATAGATATGACCCCCTTTGGTTGCTATCACTGCTTCAAAGATTCTTGGCATTTTTTCCACCAAAGACTGAAGGTAGCCTGAAGATACTTCTGCCTAGCTTTCCTGCAAGATTTGCCAGAGGTGAGCCACACTTTTCAGTTAAGTTCATCCCACACCAGTTCAATGGGATTCAAGTCCACTGATTGTGCCAACCAAGACATCAGTTGAAGGACCTGCTGTTCCTCTTTGCTTTTAATGGCAGAATTTACTAGCATGCTTTGGGTCATTATCTTGCATGAATACAAATCCTTGACCCACAAGCCGCAGTCCAGATGGAATCGTGTGATGTTGCAGTATACTGTGATAGCCAGTCTAATTTTCCCTTCACCTGGTGCAAATCCCCGACTTTTCAATTGGCAAAAAACCCCACACCATAACAGAGCCTTCTCCATGCTTTACAGTTGGTGTGATACAGGGGGTTGCAGCTCTTTCACTAAGTCATTTTATGAAAAAAATTTCATTTCTCATTTCAACAGATACATTTGCTAAAATTGCACAAAAATATCTTGAAATACTAAAGAATAAACTTATTCAATAAAATTGTCATTGGCTTCAACCACAGAATCTCCTGCAACTCTTTTGGAAGGTCTCCTTAAGTTGGTGAATACTGCCATAGTCCTTGCCTTTAGTTCATCTTTGTTGTTACAATGAGTTTTGTTGATTTCTTGGCCAACTGCACCCCACACATAATAATCAAGGGGGTTGCAGTCTGGGGATCTAGATGGCCAAATGTAAGGGGTGATGTGGTCACAGAAATTGTCTGACAGCTATGAATGGGTTCTCCTGCTTGTATGGCATGGTGCAGAGTCCTGTTACCAGACCATAGTTTCTTCTAGCAGCCACCCTTTTGATCCAGGGCAGCACTACCTCCTCAAGGCACTTGATGTAGGCTTTTGGGTTACGGCTAAGGTCCTGTGGGAAGATGAATGGAAGCATGACATTGCCATCATTAGCGATCACTCCAAACACCATGATAATGATTGTATATTTGGTTTTCATCACTTTCGGTACATCTTTTTGGGACACAGCAAGCTGATGGCTGTTCTGCGTGTTCAACCTTTTATCCTGTTAGAAATTTTTTCTCATCTGAGAAAAACCAAAGCATGTTCGGTTGGAAAGGACACTTGAGTTTGTTCAAAAAGCTTTGTAGTGCAGTCTTTCCTCTTGTTCTTCATGGCATGGATAAAAATTGACCCTATCTCATCTTGTATGAGAAATACTAAATATCTTCATGCGCTACACACCTGATAAGAAATTCAGACACACCTGTGTTCCTGGCTACAGACCTGATTGACTTGGAGGGATTGTTATCAATCATGGTCTGGATCTCACCAACAAATTCCAGAGCTCTTATCAGAACAATCAGAGTGAGTTTTTTAAGCTGTTGTACCTTCATAATCACAATTAGACAGCTCCAACTCTTTCCAAATCCTCTGGACTCTCCTCAGATTGACACTCAAACACTCTGAAATGTTTGTATTGGGGCTTCTGATACAAATCCCAGGCGGTACAGCATGCCGTTTCCAAATCTCTGGCAGAGCGAATTGTGTCATAGTGCTCTTTTACTCAGACACTGCTCAAGTTAATTACTATACTGTGCAGTCGAAAAAAATCAAAAACAAATAACACACACGCATGAAATTAAAAATATAAAATGTTGACAATTTACCCATTGCACCCTGTATATGGTGAAATCATTGCCATTTTCAATTTTTTTTAATTTCATGCATCTGTCCAGAAGAGTCACAGAAGATTCCATAGTCAGCCATGGTTGAAGCCAATGGCGATCTTATTCAATAAATTTACACTTTAGCATTTCAAAATATTTTTTTGTAATTTTGGTAAATATATCTGTTAAAATAAAATGTCAGTGTTATTTTAATTTTTGTATAATTTAGATGACAATTTATCCATCAAACCCTATATATAGTGCCATCTGACCACACATTAATAAGCAGCATAAGGATCATAGTAACATTAGACAATTATTCAGAAACAATACCAAAATACTAGCAAAATCAAATAGTAAAAACAGACTTATAATCCTTGAAGGAACTCATACAACAAAAACAACCATTTATGAATATAAACAATTATAAGAGTCTGTATCACATCCATATATATATATATATATATATATATACACACACACACACACACACACACACACACACACACAGGTTAGTGCCATTAAGCCCCACCCCAATAAACCATGATGTTGCTTAAGCCATGCATACGTGATAGACCCCAAAATTTTTGTCATGTTAATATTAGAATCATAATCATCAGTGGATCCCAATTTGAAACAAATTCAAACTTGATTGAGACACTTTTTAATGTATGATTTTTTTTCTGTATAATCTTTATTTTAAGAAATTCATTAAACTGAGTTTTAATACCTTCAGTATATGCGTCTTTTCCCAGGCATTTACTATTGTTTAGGCTTTGGCATTTTACACTCACGATTCTGATTGTACATAGATGTTACTACATTGTATTGTTATATTATTTTTATTAAAACATTAGAATACAATGTACTGTGGATGAAATAAAGGGTTCAGTTTGAAATTCCAATCACCTGAAGACGTCCAGAACATACAACAGCTAAATATGTCAACAAAGATAAGGACAACAGTTCAAACAATGTAAATAGATATGTGTATGCTGTCTAGTCTTTTTTCTTTTGTTATTGCTATACTTGTTCAAGATTTTCTCTTGTTTAAGGGTATTTAGGTCTTTTGGAAAATTGTCTTGGTTCCACAAGCAGTTTTGCTTTATCTTTAATAATTAATACATACATATATATATATATATATATATATATATATATATATCAGATCGACTCTCCTGTCTATTTGAATGTCTGTGGATCAGTCAACCTCATTCAGTTTTTGTTTGTCGTATATGACACAGCAACAGGAATGTGTGTGTGTGTGCGCGCGCGCATGTATGTAGACGGGGGGTTCATTTGACCAAATTTTTGGAAATAGGATATGCCAAGAACTTTACAACACCCTTCTCTTATATTAATTAGATGCAGAATTTAACTTGTTTTTAGGCAATTGTTTCTTTTTTTTTTTACTATTCAACTTCTAAACAACGAGACATACAAGTCTTGACACCAAATCTTCACAATGATGAGCCATTTTGCCTGACATATTGTTATTTACATATCAAAAGTAAGATCAAATAGTAGAGTTTTCACGGAGTGAGCAAACTATTTGTGGGGGAGGGAATTAAACCTGCCAACTTAAATATAACACTGTAATTTTAATGTAAAACTTGTTTCACCAATTTTTTTCATTGTATTTATACTTTTAGAGACTCCTCCCTCCCCAACCAATAGACTTTTAAATTATTTACCTCTGTACCATGATGGTTACATTAACGATATGAAAATGTTACAACTGATTTTATGACACATCAGCACCTATTAAAACGACCATTTTTGTAGGGGGGGGGGCTGAAATCCTAATTTTTATACTTACCAACCTACATTTATTAAATACTTAAAATCATAATCATGATTTGTATCATAGAAAATGTAAAATTAACAATTGCAATCCATAATTTTAAAACGGATTTGGGCATCTAATCCCTGAAGGTAAAACCTTAGACTATAAAGC
>OZ010604.1:48309036-48416536 GCA_963932145.1 Acanthosepion lycidas
CATTTGGGGACCTTGTGGCATGCAGTGCACCAGGTCTCTGTATTCGGCCCTTCAAAAATGTGTGGTTGGTTCTGCACAAAGCCTTCACCACTATAATCAAATCACATGTGTTGGTGTCTGGGATGTTGGTTCCTGGGAACTGAGCTGCTTGACCCTCATATGTTGAATACGACGAGAAAGTCCACCATACATATATATATATATATATATATATATATATATATATATGGGTGTGCTATGAAAGAAGGGTTTTATTCTCCCAGATTTAATTTCCCCCATTATTGGCATTATTATATCAATGATACAATAACATCTTATTTCGCAGACAAAATGGAATGGCTACAAGGAAAAGGAATGACTAACATTCTTTGCTCTCAGAAAGAGTTTTATACCACTAAGTCATATATATATATATATATATATATATACACACACACACACATATTAATAGCTGGCCACTTTTATTTAAGGATACCAGTTTACTAGGACAGCTAGTCAATCCCTATTGTAGACTCTTGCTCAGGCACATTTGCATTTGTTCAACACCCACAGAGCCAACCTGTGGTTTATACTGCAACTATGCTGAGGAGACCTTAGTTACAGTTTCTGGGAGAGAGTGTGTTACCTAGAATGACCAACAGTCTGAACAACACCAGCACACTCAAACTCTTGGTGACGATGACTTGTGACTTTGTGCTAGCACAGCTATCGACTGCCCCAAAGTGCTCTGTCTACCAAATTTCACTCACAAGGCTTGAGTCAACCCATGGTACAGTTTTCAGGCACTTTCAAAAGGTGCTGTATGCTTGGATTGTCCCCCCCCCTCCAGACTAATAACATCAGGAAGTTTCCTTCCCGACAAATTGATCATGATGAGATTCAAACCTGGATCTCATAGTCAGAACGTGAACATTCTAACCACTCAGCCATGCACCCATATATATATATATATATATATATATATTACAGACACACAGGTAAAATGAGAGCAAATGGAGTATAATTCCATTGTACATAACACTTAATTTAAAAGGGGGTTCAATACAAAGTAGAGCTAAACATTAGTTATTTTAGGGATGTTAAAATGAAAATTAATATTCTAAAATAAATACATTATTATAGATAGATATATATATATATATATATATATATATACACACACACACACACACTTGTCTTATACAGAGAAATGACAACACATGTTTATACAACAAGCAGAATGAAAAAAGAAGGCCTTATTTGTAATAATTCCCAAAGGGAACTGGGTCTACTGGAGATTCTTCTGTGTTTCTGGAGAAGCCATATTTAGGATTCCAGATTTGAGCAGGCTGAAGAACATAGACTTAGCCTATATCCAGATGAAGCAAGAGCCTCACCCGTGCATAAAATACAACTGATCAGTTTAACTCCTGGAAGCTGACTGAAGGACTGACATCACTTGGCGGCTATCACATGACTTCATTTCGACCAAAGGGAGATAATTATCTTTTATATCTCTATAATATTAACCTGAGAAGGTGAGCAATGTTCTATATACAACCATTTTCTCAGATAAATGATTACAAATGGTTCCAAGACTGGTGCTACAAAAATCACAAAGATCTTTACAAAATAACAAAAACTTCATTCAAGGACTTTCAACAATGGCAACTAAAATGGATAGCCTATGTAAATAGAAGAGAAAATAATGATATAATCAAAGTATTGACTTTCCACACTATCTTAAACAAAAGGCTTGGAAGGAAACCACCATCAATTTTAGAAAGAGCAATAATAGTGGATTTGAGAAATTAGTTTCCTGAAAACATTTTTTAAGAGAAATCTTTTTATAAATATCAACCAACAGTAATGCTAAGCCTTTGCTCAATCAATGCTGGAAGTTTCCTTGTAAGGAAATGACTAATCTCACCATTGCTGGCTCTAAATGGAGGCAAGGTCTCATCAATTTACAATTGAGTTGGTTAGATATAACCCTAAGTTCTATGCTAACAGTCTTTTCTCGCACTTCTCACTTGTGGAACTCCCTTCCGGCTCCATGCTTTCCAGTCAACTTTAATCTGCAAAAATTTAAATGCAATGTTAATCACTATCTACTGTCCTCCTGATTACTCTTTGTTCACACTTGTTAGTAATGTTTCTAATTCTTCCACACCCAGTAACCCCTTATGTCTTAGGGGCTTTACTGACTTGCTTGGTGTGAACTCGATTAAATAAAAAATGTTTTAATAAAATCAAAGCAGATAATTTTAGCCAAAATTAAAAAAACTGGGTTTGAAATAAATTCTTTTATTACATCAAAGACTATAAAAAAGCATACTTGAGTTGAAGTGCTGATCGTAGTTTTCCTCAACTATAAATGTTTCTTTAGCATGCTGGTTCACACACGACCAACCAGAGAGTCATGGTGGCATGTCTGCAAGACCCACACAACCCACTGGTGGGACATTTTCTAATTTCTTTTCAGTGAGGATTATTGGGAATTGGATGCTACAATTAATTGCTTATGAGATCATGGTACACCAGAAGCACATTTTTTTTTTTTTCCTAAAAAATTATATATATATATATATATTTTTTGATTGTTTTGTCTTATTTATTTTTCCTTTTGGAATTTCTACTGTTGTTTTTCTTTTATCATATTTTTTTTATTTTTATATACATATACCATACATGCGTCTTGGACTCTAGGTTGTAAAATGGACTCGGGTACCAAACAACACAGAGGTTGTGGATAATAAACACTACCCTATGATATCCTTGCCTCATATATGAAACAATGTTAAAACAAAGTCTCTTGTACCAAAATTAATTAAGATATATTGTTGGGACCCTGGGACAACAAAGGAAATGAGGCTTGGGAGTCAATGGGTTAATAAAATGCCTACATGGTGGAGTAATGAATAGCAGCTCGGATTGAGGAATTGAATAGTTGAGTCTGAATTCCAGTCAAATTCATTACATTCACTTACGTACTAATACCCTTGGGAAAGGTATGAATCCTCTTCTTCTTCTCCCACCTATGGGTAAATAGCAGGACAGACCGGGTTCTATAGCCTTGGATGGCAACTGGTCTACCGCAGAAAGAAATGGCAACCTACTGCAGGAAAAAATCTGCCTCGTCAGTCATGTATCAAAAGATACATGATCGCCTAAGCATGTATCACGTATGGGACATAAATGACTGATGTTAATAACAAACTTTTTTTTAACTCAATTATCCAATATTTTTTCTTCAGAATTACCCAAGTCTGAAAATAATTGCCTTAAAAAGAATAAAAAAAACAAACTTTCATGCAATGACAAAATTATACTGAAAGTTTACCCATTAACAACTTGTAAGTTATCTACTTGCTAAAAATGGTTCTGATAAAATATAATTAGCCAATCAAATTAATGAGGATTCCGGAAGCCATTTTAACTCCAACAAAAACATCAAAATTGTTTTCAAAAACACTAACCACCCACACAATAGATAGGTGAATAGCATTAAGAAAAGAATCAGCAAACAAAGTTCTAATTTCTTAGTCCATTGCATTCACTTCTACACAAATGCCCTTGGAGAAAAAGGAAAAAAAAAATAAATAAATTCATCGCATCTTGCTACAGCTCAGCTATGGGCTAAATTGTGGAGAAATGACAGATGTTCTTAGCAATATTTATCAAAAACTTCAGAAATAAACAGATTCAAAGGAATAAGCAAATAATATGTTTGTTTAAATTTAATTTTGATTGGAGTCCTTTGTAATTCAAGTTGGTGAAAGTCTGTTTTGCTCAGTAGTTGACAAGTTGAATTTTGTCAAGAAGCCAAGAAAGTGTTTTCTTTGGAAAATTGTTGCAGACATCAATTTGCTGTTTTATCGGTTCTCAAAAGAGCGGAAAAATGTTTTAAGCAGATAACCGCTTAACTTCTTCACATAACATGCTCAGCTGCTTTTGCTTATAGACCCTTCTCCCCTTCTGTTTCTCAGTTGTCTGTTAATATCCCCAAATCAGAACTCCAGACTAGTGGTGCAAAGCTTGGTTTCAGCAAACATCAAATGTCTCTATGTTTTGTTTTTTTGATTAGTAAAAATTCTTTTATGTTTTTGCATTCCTTTCTTTTACACTTTTTTTTTTTTTTTTTTTTTTTAAATTGGAAGTTATGCATGGAGCCTCTTACTTTGGTAGATTTCTAATCACAATGGCTAGACCATGGCCTAGTAAACTTCTGCCAATTTGCAGTCGTGTTCAGTCTTTTCTTCTTCCTCTTTTTACTTGAGGGTTGCCTTTTCATTAGTTGGAAGAGAAGTATAGAGAAGAGTAGAAAGAGAGTGAGAAAAAAAAAAAAAAAGAAAGCACTTATTTTAATTTTAATTCTTTTTTGTTTATATATTATTTTATTTTCATTGTTTTTCTGGACTCACGAGAAAATAGCAAGAAAGTGGGACTGGGCTCTTAATCCTGATTTGGCAGCCAGTCTAGGACAACTCTGAATTCAAAACCATGGAGAAGGCAATAGGCTTTTCTAAAGCATGTTAGTTCTCAGATAAAAAAAAAAAAATCTATGGAGAGTTATGATGAACACCAACATCTTGAAAGGACATGGCATAAAAGAAAAATCCATACAATGAAAAGTCAATTCTAAATTTCTTATGAAGACTGCAGCGAATAGGCCTTAAAAATTATAGTACATGTCAAATTATTTATGCAAGAATACTGTAGTGTAGGAATTTTTTTAAAGTAAATCCATTTATACTATTCACATTGATCGGACTATCATCCTCATCTTTGTTGCCATATTTATCATAATGTTTTGGCAGTTGTACAGTCCGACCTTCTTCAGGTGGTTGGAATGTCAAACTGAACCTTTATTTTGCTTGCTGGGGTAGACTGTTCTAGTCCCATCTGCTATGTCTAATGGATGTCAGTTATCAGTTATCTCCTGTTAATTCCCCTCTCCAAGTTCTCCACTGCCTTAACCAGGTATTGAACTCACACTCTCTAGTCCTGTCACTAGATCTAACTAATGCCTTTATCCATGTGTCCTTGAGGACATCTGCACATGAATTCCTGGGTATTATAAACAAACCTTTAGCAACCATTTTTTACCAGAACTATAGACAAATTCATTTATTTTTCCTTAAACACTCATGTTTAGACATGAACTCGTGTGTTTTGAATTTCAAATAAAATGTAGATAAACATTAGCCAAAAATTTTTAGACTTATGTACAAGTTATATAGCTGTGTATGATTAAATGTTCATTGTTTAAAACCCTGCCAGACTCGAGATGTATGAGTCCAGAACAATGTTACTGTTGTCAGAATTCTAGATTTATATCAGTAAAAAAAAAATTATATTTTAAAAATTTTTAATTTTTTTGTTTTATATATATATTATTAGAAACGAACTGAAATATTAAAAATAAAAGATAGAATAATTAATTGAAAAATAACTGCTTAAAAATAAGTACTTTTTAAAACTTTAAATTAAAATGTTTATATTTCATACATTGTGATTTTTCTAAGCAAGGCTGAAAGTATGGGATACCCAGTGAGAATCGAACTCACTACTCAGTTGTAATGGTTCTAGCAAGACAAGCTTGCTAATCATTTTTAGTACATTACGTTTTTCATTCTGTTTCATTTATGACCCTCCACATTTGAAGCAGCAGCGTGTTGGATAATCTCTAGTGATTAAATTCTAAATTCGTCTTTTGGGGGAAAAAAAAATTATATCGTAAATCATACTGATGACAGGCAGCTGTAATTCTATGAAATTTTAAAATGGTTTTCTTACTTAAATCTTCATGTTCATCGCCCACCCACTCAAAAAGCAAAGAAAACCAAATTTTTTTAAAACAGTAACGCAATATGAGGCTGAATGGAGAGGTAAAAAAAAAAGAAAATGGGACAAGACAAAGTAAAGGCACGCATGCGCAAACCCGCATCTTACTCGGTACATATGTACCCAAATTCCAGCATAGTTTTTTTTTTTTTTTTTACTTTATCAATAAATACCAAAATATATCTTTGTGAAAATTTGTTTGGAAGAAAATGTTAGAACTGGAAAGAGTAAGCCCAATGGAATGTAATTACGAAAATGTTTAATTTTCCATCCCAGACATCTTTTAAATCGTTTTGTTCAATCATCACAAAGCACAAAATTAGGACAAATTGGCCTAGTTTTAGTAGTTCGTCAAGCAAGTGAGTCTTTGATGGCTACAATCAATTATTTTTTTTTTTAGGAAGAAAGTTTAACGATAGTATTTTTTTTTTTTAAGAACTGACTTGTTACATTTTTTTTCAAGAGTCAGGAAAAGCTCCTTAAAATTCGGGCTATTTATTTGTCCATCTTCCACTGTAGACAAGAAGTAAAAATTTTAAATCGCGAAGGTGCCATTTCCGGCATAAGAGACTTGATTTTCAAAGTTTTCCTTTTAAATAAATTATCTCTGGCCTAGTATAATTCTTATTAACAGTTAGGAGGGGCGGAGGCCAAGAAAAGATCGTAAAATAAATACATCCTCAAGTATTTCTTTCGCCTACTTTTTTATTAGGTTGGTGCAAAAATAATGACGTAATATTTAATGTCGGTTTTGACGTTAAAAAATACGTTACAAAACGACATTATTACGTCATTATTTTTGCACCAACCTAATAAAAAGGTCTTTCTTTATACAATAATCAGGAAGAATTCTGAATTCACCTTAATACACAACTCAGTTGTGTATTAAGGTGAATTCACAACTGCAATTAAAAAAAGCCTTTCCAAACGGTTTTTTTTTACGAATCGAAGAAAAAAAAATTCTCTACCAAACCAACCTCCTTCCAGTATATCAACTCTAGCTAATTTTCCAAGCTACAAGGAATGGCGAATTGGATTGATCAGTGAATAATAGCCACTGGGAAGTGATCAGTGGCAAAGTTCCTAAAGGAACTTTATTTGCCAGTCTAAGAAAAACAAAAAATGGCTTTTCCTCTAAAACAGTGTACCCGAAAAAAACACAACTTTATGTTCCATTTTTTATGCTGGGTCAACTCAAATTCCTTGGGCTTTTTTTCTTTTTTTAGTGTTCGCAAAAGTCAGGGTATTCTCATGATAATATATATTCTCTTTGGAAGTGGGGAGTTGCTAAGAAGGAATGGATCTCCGGTCACCAAACTTCAATAGTTTGAATCTGATTTTAAAGAATTTATCCGTCAACAGTTTTTTTAAAAAAAGAAAAAGTGTAGATTAGCAGACCTGACTTGAAAAAAGAAAAAAAATCCATTCACTGACTAGCACACATCCGAGTAATTTTTGTTTTGTGACACATCGTAAGGCCAACCTAAAAAAACTTTCAGATTCACAGAGGAAATGCCACATGACAATGTCTCTCAATCAAGTAATTTTAACCTAATTTTAAGGTCATCCTAAAAAAAAAAAAGTACTAAATAAAAAAAAAAAGTTCGTAAAGTTGTTCACTCGTCAAACTTTGGTCTCTCCTTCCATAGCGACAAGTAGCCAACAGGTACGGATGAACAGCAGGGGTCATAATTTGAATTTACTACTTCGTATGGCAATATGCATTATCAAAAAAATACAAATTTCAAAATGATGAGGAGGTGGATAAATAAAAATAAAATGATGTAAACAATGTTATTGTTTTATAATCATCAGTTAAAGTCCTTCATTTTTTTTTAATTTAACTTAAAAAATATGAAAAAAAATACGATATCTGAGAAAAAATATTTCTCAGATCCATTTCTAGATATCTTCAAAGAATTTAAAAATTTAAAATGAATTTTTTATTATTTCTCTATAGACATTTAAATTAAAAATGTTTTCAAACAAAACCTAAAAAATGTGAGGCGTTCATTCTTCCAACACTGTCGTCTGAAATAAACACATTGACGAAAAGAAAAAAAAGAGGGGGGTGATTTTTTCCTTCTTTTGTTACATTTTTAGATTCTATTTATTTTTTTTATTGTTTTGTACATTCTTCTAAAATTTAGAATATACAAGAAAAAATATTTACGAACACACAAGTCAATCCGAGCTAATTAAATAATAGCATCACTGGGCATCCGTAGGTGCCAAAATGAGCCAATCGCGTTTTTGCTAAGCACGCTTAGTGCATGCGAACCGAAAAACAGAGATTGCTGCTGCTGTTGTTGTTGTTAGTAGTCGAGCGACTCGAAATAGGCAAACCTCATTGGAACCAAAGCGCCCTTAAAAGACAATCCAATATTGAGCGAGACTACCTCTCCGATATCTGACAGATGAGTGGATAGATTGCCAACCTGCCAAGTAGGGTGGAGCTAAACTAAAGGAAAGAGGTGGTTGTTGCGAGCAGAAAAGAAAGGAAATCCATTTCAAAACAGGTCTTTTACTACCACTACCAGTTGTAATAATAGAAGTGGAAGTTTTACTGACAAAAATAATAATGTCACTAGTTCTCTAATTAGAGTAGCAGCGTTACCAATTATCACTCAGTCAATGCTGACATATAGAATTAAGAATGATGAAAAAGAAGCACAATTATGATGAGGACTGATTAATAAAAATTTACAGAAGACTTGAAATAATCCAGCCAGGCAAGAGTTAAATAATGCACTGGGCGAGATTTGCTATCACCTGTTACATGATGATTGAAATGGAAATCCAACTCGAGATTATATTGATGTTAAAAAAAAAAAAAAAACTCAAGGTGCTGTAACTAATTAACTACTAATCTTTAAATATAAACTATACATTTAAAACCATTTAGAAGGAAACACCTGAAAAAGAAATCTGGTTAAGAGGAAAAAAAAAATTATAACATTGGCTAAAAAAAAAAAAAAAAAAAATAAAATAAAAAAACACGTTGATTACGAGAGAAGAAAGAGAGAGAGAGAGAGAGAGAAGAAAGAGAGAGAGAGAGAGAGAGAAGAAAGAGAGAGAGAGAGAGAAGAAAGAGAGAGAGAGAGAGAAGAAAGAGAGAGAGAGAGAGAAGAAAGAGAGAGAGAGAGAGAAGAAAGAGAGAGAGAGAGAGAAGAAAGAGAGAGAGAGAGAGAAGAAAGAGAGAGAGAGAAGAAAGAAAGAGAGAGAGAGAAGAAAGAGAGAAAAGAAAGAGAGAGAGAAAAAGAGAAAGAGAGAGAGAGAGAGAAGAAAGAGAGAGAGAGAGAAGAAAGAGAGAGAGAGAGAGAAGAAAGAGAGAGAGAGAGAGAAGAAAGAGAGAGAAGAAAGAGAAGAGAGAGAGAGAAGAAAGAGAGAGAGAGAAGAAAGAGAGAGAGAGAAGAAAGAGAGAGAGAGAAGAAAGAGAGAGAGAGAAGAAAGAGAGAGAGAGAAGAAAGAGAGAGAGAGAAGAAAGAGAGAGAGAAGAAAGAGAGAGAGAAGAAAGAGAGAGAGAGAGAAGAAAGAGAGAGAGAGAGAAGAAAGAGAGAGAGAGAGAAGAAAGAGAGAGAGAGAGAAGAAAGAGAGAGAGAGAGACGAAAGAGAGAGAGAGAGACGAAAGAGAGAGACGAAAGAGAGAGAGAGAGACGAAAGAGAGAGAGAGAGACGAAAGAGAGAGAGTGACGAAAGAGAGAGAGAGAGAGTGACGAAAGAGAGAGAGAGAGAGAGTGACGAAAGAGAGAGAGAGAGAGAGTGACGAAAGAGAGAGAGTGACGAAAGAGAGAGAGTGACGAAAGAGAGAGAGAGAGTGACGAAAGAGAGAGAGAGAGAGTGACGAAAGAGAGAGAGAGAGAGAGTGACGAAAGAGAGAGAGAGAGAGAGTGACGAAAGAGAGAGAGAGAGAGAGTGACGAAAGAGAGAGAGAGAGAGAGTGACGAAAGAGAGAGAGAGAGAGAGTGACGAAAGAGAGAGAGAGAGAGAGTGACGAAAGAGAGAGAGAGAGAGAGTGACGAAAGAGAGAGAGAGAGAGAGTGACGAAAGAGAGAGAGAGAGAGAGAGTGACGAAAGAGAGAGAGAGTGACGAAAGAGAGAGAGAGTGACGAAAGAGAGAGAGAGTGACGAAAGAGAGAGAGAGTGACGAAAGAGAGAGAGAGTGACGAAAGAGAGAGAGAGTGACGAAAGAGAGAGAGAGTGACGAAAGAGAGAGAGAGAGAGAGTGACGAAAGAGAGAGAGAGAGAGAGTGACGAAAGAGAGAGAGAGAGAGTGACGAAAGAGAGAGAGAGAGAGAGTGACGAAAGAGAGAGAGAGAGAGAGTGACGAAAGAGAGAGAGAGAGAGAGTGACGAAAGAGAGAGAGAGAGAGTGACGAAAGAGAGAGACAAAAGAGAGAGAGAGACAAAAGAAAATTAATATGTATAAATTATCATTTTTGCAAGGCAAATAAAAAAAATGTTTAAGGTAAATATATATACTCAATATAAAAATAAATTTACATATATAAAATGTGTTACATAACATTTCACAGAACAGACACTACACTCTGATCCTAGGCAGAAAATTGTGATCTATATATAAATAATCGCCTAATTTTGGCCAGGTACTAAATAAATAACTAACCCTATTTTCCTTCTTTCAGCAAGGAGAATATCAACTTTCAAGGTTAGAAATATTTGTACATTTTCTTTGTAACCACCCGGTTTTAAAAAAAAAAAAAAGGTCTCTATTCAGATGTTTTGTACCAACTAAAATGTAAAGTAAAATAGTAATGAGAAAATAATGTCAGATTAAAATTCTTTTATTCCTTAGATTATTTTGCTTACATTTCAGAAAGGAAAATAAAGCTATCATATATAGAGTTAGTAGATACAGAGGAATAAGAACTTTTATAAAGTCATTTGCATACTACCAATTACTCGAGTCTAATGTGAGAGAACATTTTCAAATCTAAAGATAATAAAGACAAGGTTAAGAAATTCGTCTTCTGAAGAGAATTTGGAATCATACAGGTTGCTATCCATTGAAAAGGAATTGTTAGGTGAATTGGATGCAGAAGCAATTTATAGCAGATTCAAACAATCATATAATGAAAACAAAAGATTACTCTTAATACAGTGGACTGCAGGCAATGAGCTATCATTATTACTTCATCTATTGGTCTTGGCAAGTGTGACAAGACTTTCGGACTATCATGTACACTGTAATTACAAAGAAATACACATTTTCAAATCTAAAGATCAAGGTTAAGAAATTCACTGTCTGAGGAGAATTTGGAATCACACATTGCTATCCACTGAAAAGGAATTGTTAGATGAATTGGATGCCAAAGCAATTCATGGCAGATCCAAACAATCATCTGGTAAACACAAACAATTGCTCTTAATATAATGGACTGCATGCAATGATCTATCATGCTTTTGAACTATCTCTTAATGTATAAATCATGCAGTAAACTATTTAAAAATATCAACCAATTACTTAAAACTGAAAATATAGGTAAAACATTTAATTCTGTATTTACATTTGGTATCTACTGCTAGTAATATGTACAGTACATGTACAGGGTGGTCCAAAGGTCTTGTCACTCCTACATAATATAATTTTCTATTTCAGATAGCTGACACAAGCTCCTACTATTTGGAAGACAAGCTGCTTGCAAGTGTATTGGACATGATCGTGTGCATTGTTTGAATCCACGTGCTTTGTATTACTTCTATTGTTCTTGGTAGGGGTGACAATACTTTCAGACCACCCTGTACACTGTAATTACTAAAAAAAATACACATTTTATTCACAAAAATTTTAATTTTGCATTTTTTTTTTTTTTTTTTTTTTTTTTCAATATGAATTTTTTGAAAATTTTATTTGTCATGAAAATTAAATGATAGCATTGTAGTTGTGGGTAGGACACCTTTATCTCCCAGCAAACAATATTTTTAAATCTAGTCCACCACACACACACACACACATATATATATAAAATAATAATAGCTGGTCACTCGTATTTGAGGATACACGTCTACTAGAGTGGCTAATTAATCCCCATCACAGACGCCTGCTCAGGCACATTTATGTTTGTTCAACACCCACAGATCCCACCTGTGTTTTATATTGCAACTATGCTGATCAGACTTTAGTTACATTTTCTGGGAGAGAGTGTGTTATCTAGTGTGATCAACAATCTGAACAAGGCCAGCACGCTCAAACCCTTGGTCACGATGACTTGTGACTTTATACTAGCACAGCTATCAACAGCCCCCAATGGTACTCTCCATCCAATTTCACTCACAAGCAGGGTGATCCTGGGAACAACAACAATTAAGAGGTGGTTCCATGCTCCTGAAAACCTCCTTGTTGTCAGATGAAGTTTATTGTCATACCAAGGATGTCACAAGCAGTTAAGTGAGACTCAAAATCTTTTTCCTTAATACACTATTCATAGAAGCTTTTTATCCTCCTCAAAGTTCAATTATACCAAACCAAGTTGGACATTGGTATCTCAGCTAAATAATAAAGTTACTTTAGATTTCTCAAACAAACTGATATATTTAGTCATGACAAGAGGGGGACAGATTTACACAAGTTACTTCTCCAACACAATTTCTGACTAATGAGTTTTGAGAGGATTAATTGTTGCCCTGACAATAATTTTTTTTTTTTTATTGTTTGGTTTGTTTAATAGCATATCAACTCCTTATAAATAAAAAATTAAAAAAATCCAAGCATATGTTGTTTTTTTTTTTATAATTGGTATGGAACAGAAACAATAATGATGAGAAGAAAAAGAGAGTAATCAGGCAGACAGTAGATAAAGACTGACATTGCATTTAAACTTTTAGATTAAAGTTGGCTGAAAAGCATGGAGCTGGAAGGGAGTTCCACAAGCAAGAAGGGCAAGAGAAGAAACTGTTAGCATAGAACTCACAGCTACATCTAGCCAGCTCAACAGTAAATTGATGAGATCTTGACACCAGTCTAGTACAGCGCTTAAATCAAAAAACTCTCGGTACCATAGCAAAGAGCTCATATGAACAATTACCATTAAAGTATTTATAGAAAAGACACAAGGTGTCAACTTTACGGTGGTAGAAAAATTAACTGGAGCCGAGCTGCCAGATCAGGACCAATAATATTACTGATTCTTTGGATCTTATCAAGGAGCTCAAAGTATATAGCAGGGGTACTGGACCATATATAAGATAAATTTTGACCATAAGAAAAAAAAATTAAAAAATATTGCACTGTCCACAAAAAGTTATCCTCAAAGTTAATAGGAGCTATCGGAATCAATTTATAGAAAACTCAATTCGAGACAAATTGAGAGAAAGAAAAACCTAGTTTCAGACCTTCTCTTGTAATTTTAAACCTCATTCAGTGCACCCAGATCATTACCTTGTGCTAGAATACACTTGCAAGCTGTTGGAAGTTTGATTTTCATCAGGTACTTCACAAATACAACCTTATGACAATTGCTACAGTCAATAAATATCTCTTGTGTCTTAGTGGCTTTACTGCCTTGCTTGGGGTGAAAATGATAAAATTAGAAAATACAGATTTATTTATAAATATAAAAAGCATATTTTATCAATTTTCAATGCATAACTTAAAGAGATAAGACTGAATTTGATTTGAAATAAAATATTACAAAATCACGATTAATTATCAATTTTTTTTCTCCCTCTAGTTTATTCATGTAGGAAAAAATAAACAAGGAGTTAAAAACAGCAAAATGTCAGTGCTGAGCTAAAATCACAATTTTTTTTTTTCATTGACACTGCTGCAAAAATTTGTTGTATCACTATATAATTTCATAAAGAGGAATAGATTATTTGACATTTGTTTAAATTCTAACAAATGATACAACAGGTTACAAAAACATCTAGTTTATAAAACATCAATATCTTATATATTAGACTATAGCACAAGTTTTTACACTCAGTTTTTATTTTCTTTACACAAAAAATAGGAGGTCGCACTATACCTAGGTATTTTTTTAAAAGTAGTTAAAAATCACACATTTTCAGTGACTGGTTGCACTATACACAGGTAAGTTTGTTTTTGTTTTTTTCCAGAGGGGTAAAAATTCATGCAAAATAGTCAGGGATTGCACTATACATGAAGTCAACTTATACACAAGTGTATATTATGATGATGATGAGTATTATGATGATGATGAGTATTATGATGATGATGAGTATTATGATGATGATGAGTATTATGATTAGTATGATGATGATGATTAGTATGATGATGATGATTAGTATTATGATGATGATTAGTATTATGATGAGGAGGATTGGATTGGATTGGATATTGGATTTAACGGCATGTCAACTCCTATTTGGGTCATTTTATGCCGAAACCTTATTTATTTATGAATTTAAGATGGTTATAGTGTATAAAAGGTTGGGAAGCTGTTGGATTTCATAATCTACTATATTTTTTTGGATTGCTTTTTCTTTGTGATTGTTTCTGATTATATATTTTCATATCTACATCCACGCATGCATATATATGTCTATAAACAATGAGGATGATGATGATGATTATGTTGTTGTAGTAGCAACAACAACAACAATTAATATTTATGTTGCCATACCAAATGTCATAAATATAGCAAACATAATGATTGAGAAAATTACAAACTACTCTGATTCAAAAGTTGAAATAGCAAGATTATTTGGAATGCGAGAATGGAATATCAAGGTGATTCCAGTGGTGATTGGCACACTGAGATCAAACCCATTAAAACTGTGTTATTTCCTTGACCAACTGGGAATGCCATACCAACTTTGAGTCATCCTAAAATTGGCTCTTTTGGGCACTGCACATATTTTTAGGAAAGTGTTGTCTGTCTGAGGTCCCAGTTGTGACTAGAAAGATAACTTAATGTACTCGGTGCATTCAATAACTTAGCCTGGATGACAGAATATAATCTTTTCATAATCGGGCTCTTCTCTAAGTGTTGCAATGATTAATAAAGACCATGTTTGTTTCCTTTTATGCCATGAAGGATTTGGATTTTCTCTGAACATAAGTCCAAAATTAAGCTCAATCTTTAAAAATCAAGGATTGGGAAGAAAAAATATACAACAAACTTTGAGGGCCAATACTATGAAGTTTTATCATCTGTAATTCATAAACATCTAGAATATACAAGGAAAAAAAAAAAAAAAAAAAAAAAAAAGATACATCTGGCACAAAGGAGTGAAGATGATTCAAATTCACACACCTATATCCTTGAGTCATGCAAGGCCAGTCCTATATATATCATCTTTAAAAATGACATCACCAGGGTGCAGTGCAAGAGTTTCTTGCCCCTAGCCCCCCTACAAATCTATGTTATACCCCCCCCACTACATCAAAGTTTTCATAGTGTAGTATTCATATAAAATACAAATTTCATTGTAACCTAATTGTATACAATAATGGATCATCTGCAATGTAGGTGAACAATTCAACTATCTAAATACAGATTAGATATGTCATGATAGATCAATCAATCTTAAATAAATCCACAATGTTTTGCAGAAATTTTTAACATCAACTTGAGATTTTTCTTGTTGAAATATTTTAACACATTCAACATTATGAATAAAAAATAATAAATTTTATATAGTGTTTTTTCAAGACTTAACATGAGCAAAACAAATTCACAGATTTGGACAAAAAAAAAAAAAAAAAAAAAAAAAAGACCGCAGAATGACATCCAAATCCACAAAAATTTTTCATCCCTTAATTGTCAGTTGTGCTTAGTTTAATTTGTAATATATATAAATGTAGGCAGAAAAAAAGCAAATGTTGATAGGATAGGGAGGGTCACAAAGCACTAATTTTCAATCAGATTTTCCCCACCCCAGCCAGAGTGGTGGGTCGGGACTAGTATGTGCCTGTCCTGGACATCACTATTTGTTTATAAAACATTTTCATTATTATTCTACTAGTTTACGCATACCATCAAAAAATAATGTCAACATTGAATTTTGCAACTGAATTCGTTACATAATCTGTCCAAGTAATATAGATTTTGTAACAATGGAATTAGTTATTGTTGTATACAAGAAAGAACTGTGCTTTTTCAATCATTAAAAGAAAAAAAAAAAAAAGTTACAAAGAAAGCTAACAAAAAAATGAATAAAAATAATGTATTAGTAGTCTGGTCTACCCTACTTAGTAATGAGATATTCTATTATTATGAGGCAGGGTTGCTTCTTAGCATCAAGCAATACCTCCTGACTATAATAGAAAAATATCATTACTAAGAAAGGGATATCAGGCTGTCGGACTAATAAATATATACCATATTTTCTTGCGCATAATACAAGAAATTTTGGATGAAAATTAAAGGAAATAAAATAGGTGTATAGCATAATACTCAAGCTTATGTTTTCAGAAATTTTTACTCAGATTTTTATAATAAAAAAAAACAAAAAAAAAACAGCTCTTATTTGAAATAACAAGATTGCAAATACTCTCAATTTTGCTCACAAGATAAAGTTCATTTTTACAGACAAACCTCTCATGAACAAACTAATAGGGATAGGGATGGTCTGTTAAAGCTGATTGTCCGTAGATGGGAAGGGATTATATTTGAGTTATAAAACCACTATAGTAACTACTAGTAGTTATGATCATAATGTTAATGCTATAAACATATTTTATTTTTTTATTTATTTATTTTTTTTTTTAAGCATTTCACCCCAAGCAAGGCTGGAAACCACTAGCACGCAAGGGGTTACATAGGATTTGGAGTGAGAGCAGATAGGAGTGATAGAGGAAAGGATGAAGAGAAGGATAGTGGATAGATCAAGGCAACTGGAAATGTCGATTGACATTACATTTGAATAGTTGGAGATTATAGCTATCAGGGAAACAGGAAAAGGGAAGGGAGTTCCACAGGTGAGATGTGCGAGATATGAAGCTATTGGAGTAGAAGAGACAGCTACATTTAACACTTTCAACAGTGAAAAGGTGAGAGCAGGATGCCAGCCTCGTAGGACACTTGAATTCATAAAACCTGGGAACCAGTGAAAGCAGCTCATCAGAGCTACCATGAAAATATTTGTAAAAAAGACAGAGAGAAGTGACATGTCTGTGAGAGAGCGACTGCAGTTGAGATGCCAGATCAAGGCTAATTGCATATCCATCTCTGGAACTTATCAAGAACACTCAGGCAAACAGAAGGCGCTCCAGACCATATATGGCAGCAATACTCCATGCAAGGGCGAATGGTTGATTTGTAGATTTGAAGAATCGATTCTGGGGAGAAAAATTTCCTGGCACGGCACAGGGAGCCAACTTTCCTTGCAGTGGATGAAGCAATTGACTCAATGTATTTGTTCCATCTTAGGTCAGCAGACAATGTGAAACCAAGCAGCCGCAGAGAGGTGCTCTCAAGAAGTTGAGCTTCAGACATTCTAATGAGGGGCAAGGAAGGATCTCTGTGGTGATTAACAGAGAGCAGTTTTGTTTTTGAGGTGTTAAAGTTAACCAGCCAATTCCTGCCCCAGTTCACAACCGATTGGAGGTCCTTTGAGACAAATGGCCAGGTTAGTTTTGTCAACGACACTAGATTTATTTTTAAGACAGGAGTAAATTGTAGTGTCATCTGCATAGATGCCTACTTGGGAATCTATGATGCCAGGAAGATTATTGATGAAGATGAGGAACAGAGTAGGGCCTAGGATGGAGGAACACCTGCGTTCGTGGGATAGGAGCTGGAGGAGAATACGGTATAAATAAATATATACTTAATATAGATATATTAATCAAAAGTCCATTGATGGGGGTCTGTAGATGAGAAGTTTGTTCCATATTTTGATTTCCTTGTTTTCTGATAAAGTTTTTTTCTCTTCATTCTTAATGAAAGACAAAATTTTTTATTTTATTTTGATATTTTAATATAAAGAAAATAAAGGGCCTTGTTCATAATATAAATGTAGTTGGGGGGGGGAAATCGATCTTTGACTTTTTATAGAGTTATCCAACTTAGTTATTGTTTACAAATGTCAAGTTTGAAACTGTTTGCAACATATCAGCATTTTTTTTTTTTTTTTTAATTTTCTGAATATTTTAAATTTAAAAAATAAAAGTTGGGGTAGTGAGGGGGTGATGAACACTGGGGAATAATAATTATTTATCTCAAATGAAGAATAAACGGCTATATACTTTTATTAATGTGAATTTTTGTTCTTTAATTAAAAGTATATATATCTTTTCTTATTTGAAAGAAATCTTTATAAAAAAAGATAAAATATTTTCATATGCAGAACAACTAAGTCCAGATAACTCTAAAAAAAATCATGGACCAATTTTACACTGTACAATATTATTAACAGAATGATTAGAAAAAAAATTTTTTTAAATCAATATTTTTCGATTCTAACAAATGTCATGGCTTGAGGTCTAACGGATGCTAATTTACAAAAATTATTTCCCAAAACATCCCCCCCACCATACACTTTTTTTTTTTTTTTTTTTATATACACACACACAAACACACACACAAGTGGACCAGTCTACTTAAATAGTGCCTTGTTTTATAATATAAAGTGAAGGACTCATTATTTTAGTCATTATATATATTAGGTTAATAAACCCCTTGATCACAAGACCAAATAGCTCAATATCAGGAACACAATAGCTTTAGATAAAACTTGAACTTGTATCTGATTGTAAGCAGACAAGGAACCCCTCTCAGCATTTTACTGGCTGGACAAATAAGCTCATGTTATGCCTCTTCTCACTCACATTGGTGTGCACATAAACTGAGAAAGGTCCATTGCACATTTACAAAGAAACAAAATGGTGGTAATTCATGCCACTATAAGAAATGAAGACTGCTCTTGTTTCCAATATATCAAGTTCTTTATTCAGGGATTCATTTATACAGTCTGGTAGATACAACTGCGATTTGTGCCAAGTCAGCTTAGATTATCAGCTTTTTTTCCCTTCAACCTGAGAGAACTCAGAATTACCTAGATAGACAACCTGGACCTGTCAACAAACAGTCTAGAACTCTCTTCATTTTTGATTCTTTATGTGCTATTGCACAGAAATTTATAACTTCTGAACAAGCTACACTTGACCTCAAAAGTTTTCATTTATTTATCTATTATTTTATCCCCTTTTGGTGAAGTGAGTGGCTGCTATGAAAATCCTACTTCATAGACTTTACTGATGGTCATAAAAAACACTTTTTTTTTAAAACAATTTCATCCCAAGCAAGGTAATAAAGCCATTAAGACACAAAAGGTTACTGAGTATGAAAGAATATAAGAAAAAGAAAAACATTAAGAACAATAAAAAAAAAAAAAAAAAACAAGAATTGAGACAGATGACAATTGACATTGTGTTTAAATTTTTGAAGATCAAAGTTGATTGGAATGCACAAAGCCAGGAGAGTGTTCCACCAGCGAGAAACATGAGAAAAGAAATTAATTCAGATGCAGATAAAGTTATTTCAGGTCCCCTTCACTTTGTGCATGTTCTAAACCAGACATGTGGGGGGGGGGACCTAACAGGTCACGTCTTGGGATGCTACATTTTTTGGCTGTCACCATAACGACCTTGACCACAGAAGTGTCAAAAATTAAATAATGCACTTATCTGTCATCATTTTTCTTAAACTCTTTCTTTTGTTATTGTTGCTTGTGAATCACCTCTACAGGTGTGCCAACAACTAGTGACAGGTAAGCAAAATACACACTTTGTTGGTGAAAGATAAACAGTTGTAAAATACTAACAAATGATTCATTAAGTAAATATTTGACTGGACTTGAAATAAATTATTAGAAAAGCAACCTCATAACAACATTCGAATTAAAAGACAAAAACCATTCTGTAATCAAGCTGCTTTGACTTTCACAGACACCTATAAAATGCTGGAAATATAAGAATATAAGACAACAATTTTCTGGAGAGGCTGACAATAATGTTACACCTGTTATCATTTAATCACAAAAGGTAAGTAACAAGATAAGTGACCACTTAGTTACAGTCATTCTTCACTTAGCAACCGGGTTCACTTGCAACAAACTGGTTACTAAGTGAGACATTGTTGGTTGTAATCAGGCTTAACAAGTCAATGTGAATGATCCTTTCCTTAGCTACATACTATATGCATTGCCAGGGCTACATAGTTTTGAATTATGAGTTTTTCTTCTCCTAGACCGGTTGCCACCCAAGGCTATAGAACCCAGTCTGTCTTACTATTTACCCATGCCTAAGGGAGGAGAAGAGTTGGATTCAGACATTTCCCAAGGGTATTAGTATGTAACTAACTACTATTTCAGGCCTACAACACACAATAGGTTTGTGTCAACCAGTTTTAGATAACTTTGTTACTTTTGCACCATTTGTAATGTTTATAATTTATTCTTAAATATTTATATGCATCTGGAATACCAGGTGTTGCAAGCTTGGATGTGTGGGTGGTGTCATGGATAATGGCTTGGAATTGTTAATTGAAGAGCAGAGTTCCAATTCCAGTTGGGTTCGTTATATTCACTTACATGCAAATACCCTCGGGAAAGATATGAAGCCACCTTTTTTTCCCCTCAGCTATGGATTAATTAGTAAGACTTGTATTACTAAAATCATTATTATCTATAAAAAAAACACACACACACAACAACTTACAATCTAAAAATATTTTCTGGCTTTAACTTGAAAAGTGTTGATAAGCCAAAGATTTTCATTTTTGCATAATTTAGATAACAATTTATCCATCGCACAATGTAGATAAATATAGCCCTTCTTAACCTCAAAAATCTCAATGCATTTTCCTTACAGTTTTGTCTTTCATTCCAACCTGCAGAAGCCAAGACCAACAGATACTCAATAAAACACATTGCTTTTAAATTTTGTCTCAGATACTATTATACAACCTACAAACCCACAAATATATATCTGGTTACATTTCTAAGTAAGAGTTTTGAGGAACATACCGTTTTGGCAAAATGTATATTTCTGTTGCATTATATACATATATCTAAAAATTTCTCAGAATTAACCCGTAGAAAAAGACAATATGTATAAAGGAAAAAAGACAATAGGAAAACTGTAGTTTTAACAGACACATTTCGTCCAATGCACTAGTCATACATAGAAATAAATTCAACCACAATTTTGATTTTGTAAATGCTACTCATAAAAAAAGAAAATAATTCACTCAGAAGGAAAATTCTTGAGAGTACCACCATTGAATATTAACCAATATGCCCAGGTGCCCCCATATCACCTTTCTTAAAAGAATCACTACTCTCCCACACCAATATATACAGCAAAATCAAAAGAAAAATGGTTGAATCTGTCAGCACAACAATACAAACAATATTTCTACATGTGAAAATATTCTCTTCAAATATAAAGTAATTGACATAATTTTTCAGCTGGCCATATGAATATACAATGGCGTTTCTAAATTCTTCTAGTTGTTAACAGTATTTTGTTTGTTGTTCATATTAGGTTGGGGCAAAAATAATGACGTAATAATGTCGTTTTTTGACGTTAAAAATACGTCAAAACACGACATTATTACGTCATTATTTTTGCACCAACCTAATAGATACTTTGTTCCAATAAATTCCTCTTGTTTTTTTGCCTTGAAAAGTCCACATTAGATAATGTTGGCTATAACTACTTTTCCTATAGTCTTTTTTTTGGGGAATAACTTATATGCTTATAAAACACATAAATTTCAGATATAAGTTATTCCAAAAAAAGATTTTGCTTGAAGAATGAACAGAGCTTAGTACTTTAATTCAATTTAATTCGAATAATTATATTGAAGTTTTTGGCTCTTGTTTTGAAACATGAGAACTCTTATGTATCATGTTGGTATCATATTTTTAAATAAATAATTATATTTATGCTCTACTTTTGTATTGAGCACTATTTTTTTTAAAATAATAACAAAAACACTAAAGAACTTTGGATTATTTACCTAACGAGTTCTTTCCTATTTTCTATATATTCTTCACACACACATATATATATATATATATATATATATATATATATATATATGTATGTATGTATGTGTGTGTGTGTGTGTGTGTATGTATGTGTGTGTGTGTGTATGTATGTATGATCAGGTTTTTAACAAGGGTTTTGAAGACCATGCCCTTCCACCCAAAATAACTTAAATGACAAGTATAGCCTCTCAGTTATAACCCCCACCATCTCAATGAATGGTCAATTTCAGCTGCTAGAGAATAATAGTTTGTTGGTTTTTTGTTTTGTTTTTTACTAGACAAGTAGTCAACATTCATCATGATTATTTTTAGAATTAACATTGTCACGACTTCTATATTAACCTATGAGCTGTTTGTGCCACCTGCAACATCATGAATAGGATTTATTTAATAAATATCTGAAAAGTCTTTTTCTAATGGCTGCCTATATTGGGATACAAATGATTGTGGGTGGTAAGAGTGAAGAAGACAATGGGGGAAGGGAGTCAAGGTTGTATTTTAGAACTAATTCCAGCAGAAGTTAGTAAATATATCAGCAAGGTTTTATTTCTTTCTTATCACTGACTTGACTGATTCCACTTCCACAGTTATTTTTAGTCATTTTTCTGTAGAAACAAAATAAATATTTCTGACATTGTAGCTTGCAATTTATGAGCTAATATTTCAGTATGTTAAGGCACTTAATCTGTATGCAGGGCATGGAAAAACTTTAAAAAAAAAAAAAAAAAAAAAAAAAAATTTGCAGTGTCTCCAGTTAGTAATTACTATAAACATTAGCTACAAAACAGGGCTTTATATATGACATTAGACAAAAAGTTAGTTTGTTTTTTTTTAAGTAAATTTTCTACTTAATAACTGAATGATTGGGGGGGGGCGCTCATATAATATATATATATATATATATACATGCAGGTTTCATTAAAAATAAAATACAAGATACTACGATTAAGCTTTTTATTTAATTTTTCTTGTGTTCGAACATGTTTTGTTTTTTTGAAAGTGTGTAGAAACTGTCCAAATATTGTGTCCAAAAAGAAAACACTTGTTCGAACACAAGAAAAATTAAATAAAAACCTTAATCATAGTACCTTGTCTGTTATTTTTAATGAAACATGCATAAATGAAGGATTACTGCCTAAATACACATACACACATTATATATATATATATAGATATATATATATATATATATATATATATATATATATATATGGAACAAAGTGGTAAGGTTTTCTAATGTGTTTCACCAATGTATGTAGGTTAGGCTTCGTCAGACTATATGAGCATCATAGAGGTATGCTGCATAATAACACTTGAAATGCACTGGTTGTTCATCGTAAATACATCTGACCAGAATTTTGATTTAATAATTGCCAATCTGATCACGATAAAAAAAGGTATTCACTAAGAATGCGCTAAATCATGCAATTCTCAACAATAAATATATATCTCAACCTTGCACCAATGAAAAAAGATATATAAGAAAAACAAGAAATATAAAGTCAATTGCTGATATCCCTTGATGAGTGAACAGAGTGATTGCTGGAGGGTCCTTCTACAAAAGGAGTCAGGATGCTGAAAGTAACACCAATCAGCTAAGTGACAAACTTTATTTACATATATATTGATCTAAGCTTTCGGCTCACATGAGCCATCTTCAGAGTGGTTATATGGACATTACAACAAAGATGTTCACTATCAAAAATGTTATTCTGTTATGTTGGTGTAGAAGATTTTGCTATGCAACAATAAAAGTCATAGAACCGCATCATGAATTTAAGACCTGCTGTTATTCTGCAACCATTATTGTCACCTACCAATTTTCTATGTCAACATAACAGAACATCATCTTTGAATATTTTTGTTTAAATATCCGTATAATCACTCTGAAGATGGCTCATGTGAGCCGAAAGCTTAGATCAAGGAACAGCTTAATAAAAAAATATCCAAATGTTGGACAATTTTTCTCTTTATTTTCACCCAAAATTAAAACAAATATATGAAGTTTAGAACGACTCATGATCAAACATAATAGAAATTCATTGTCTTTTATATTTAACAATATATGTTTAAATAATGATCTGCTGCCCCAATACACACATACATATTTATATAGTCATTCTATCTCATATCAGTCAAGATCCACAAAAAAAATCTGAGAAAATTCACATATGTTCCTTGATAAAATTTATTAAAAAATGCCAAATATTTGCTCCATATCTGTAATAGTTTTAAAATACAAGCAAGTAAGGCTTTCAGTGAAATTCTAACATTCATAGCTCCAAAGAGGCCAGGGCAGGGCAGGGGTGTGCGTATAGGAATGTCATCATTCGCTTTGAAATGGACACTCAGCCCTGCTTTGGCTTGGCCTCTTTCTGAGGGTGACTGATATGTTGACACAAATTAACCCTTATACCCCCTATTGGACTGGTTGCTTCAACTGTTTCTATAGTAATTAATTCTACAAGTGAATATGCTTATAAAGATGCATAAACTTCAAGATTAGTTATTAAAAAAAATTTCGCTTGAGGATGAAACGGAGCTTTTGGCTTTTGTTTTTGAAACATGAGAACTCTTATGTAGCGAAGGAATCATATTTTTAAAAAAATAATTATAATTATAATTTAGGCTCTACTTTTGTACTGAGCACTGTTTTTTAAAAATAAAAACAAAAATACTAAAGAACTTATTTACCTAACATGTTCTTTCCTATTTTTCTATATATTTGCACACGTACACACACATATTTTTAACATACAATGTGTGTTAGTACATCTGATACACTGTCTTCATCAGCTGACAACCAGGGGTGATATCATGGTTTCATTGGCTGTGGCAGGACCGCCACCCTTGGTGCCACCAGCAGCATTTGCCACCAGACAGGGTATAAAGATAAGCAAATTGATTGTTCCTCTTTGTAAATTCTCGTAATGAAATTTGAGATAAACAAAACAATTGTTCTTCTTTGCAGCTTCTATCCAAAATGAAAGTTTCCTGAACGCGTTTGTCGTTATTGATACGCTTGTAAAAATCATTATAGACGACCACACAAATATTTCATTTGCGCATGTTAGGTCATGATGTTGTGCGCATTTTATTTGCTTGTTGTTTTGATCTCGACCAAATCCAACTTGACGTGTACTCAACTGTTGTTTGAATGCGATGCAAAACACTTTTCAAACAACGGCCAGTGTTGCCTATTTTTGAAAAGAAGGAAATCACCGAATGTCCCAGAAACCCACAACACCCAATCTCAACAAGCATCACGTTACATGTCCAACCATTTTCCACACATCCGACACACAGCGACTCATACCGGTTTTTCTTTAAGAAAACCCAGTACGCTTGTGCTCTCTTGGAAGATAAATGTAAATTTGTAAACAATGACTATTACTACTAATATTACAAGGCTCTTCCCCTTCCTTGAATTGAGCTCTCTCAGTCATTGGCATGTTTATTCACAGAATAAGTACATAAAAATTTGCCTTTCAACCGTGTGCTGATAGCTTAGGAGAAAAATCTCTGATTGTTGCCGAATCAGTCAGGTTTCAATCAGATATCTAGTCACACTTACGAGCTGTGATACAGTGAAACAGTCTGTGGATGACAATATGTGTGTGTGTGTGTGTGTTAAAGTAGAAAGTTTTCATGTAATATGTTTTGTCCTTTAGGACTTCATCAAACTAGGTCTGTTTAAGCTGATGTGACTACACATGTGCACAAACAAGAGACAGTAGGAATTTTAAATTTAGAAAAAAATAATTTTTTTTTAATGTTTTGGATAATGGAAACAAAAAGAAAAAGGATATATATTAAACTGGCAATATTATATACTTAGTTATGTGAGTTGAAGATCAAATGTAGATCAAATATGTATTAAAATCCAACAGAATAAGATAAAGAACAAATTGGAAATATCTGTCAATCTAACATGTTTCACTTTTAGTAAAGCTTCATCAGAGATTGAGAAAAAACAATTTTTTGTGGTTTGATTTTCATTGGTCTGTCATGTATCATGTTATAATAACCATAGATAATTATATATATAAGTTTGTAAAAATTCTGATTTGTCTATGCGGGCATTGGATAATAATGTGTATTCATAATTGTGTATGCAGGTATGTCCAGTAAGAGAAGTTCCAATGTTTTCATTTTTGTGAAGTTTCATTCTCATTGGTCACTCATTTATGTCCAGTATTTTATGGCATATAAGATACCTCCCATTTTACATTTAATATTAGGATCTCATAGAGAGGGCCTGCACAAAATATGGCCTATGAGACTACCCAGGGTTGCAAACCCACAAGAGGTTTGCAAAACAATCAATATTTTTGTGTTCATCAGAATAAATTCAGTGACTGATTGCAAATTCTTGCCAAAACTCTCTCACATACACACAGATATATGTAAGCAAATATATGGATATAGATCCGACAGTATGAAGAAAAATATATGGAAAAAACAAACAAAAATCCTTATATGCATTTATGCTGTTTTAATGTTAATATAATGTCAACGTCGGTCGTTTCGGTCTAATAAACCATCTTCAGGACATATTCATAAAATATAATTAACATTATCAATTCAACATGACAAAGACGATGGACATAACAAGACTTATCCAAACAGATAACTGAAAGTTTTATAAGATCAGCGTTCCATTTAAACATGGTCACGTTGTCGTCACGTGGGCGACGCTGTGAAAACGTATTCCTAAAATTTGAGTATAACATATAAATTTTAGATCAAAATAAAATTCTTGAGTATAATATAAATTTTTAGATCAAAATAGAATTATTTTCATTTTTCATTCAAAATACTCAAATTTTAGGAATACGTTTTCACAGCGTCGCCCACGTGACGACAACGTGACCATGTTTAAACGGAACGCTGATCTTATAAAACTTTCAGTTATCTGTTTGGATAAGTCTTGTTCTTATGTCCATCGTCTTTGTCATGTTGAATTGATAATGTTAATTATATTTTATGAATATGTCCTGAAGATGGTTTATTAGACCGAAACGTCCGACGTTGACATTATATCAACATTAAAACAGCATAATTGCATATAAGGATTTTTGTTTGTTTTTTTCCGTATATTTTTCTTCACACAGATATATATATATTATCTGTATAAATCTAATCTATAATTATAAATATCTAAATATATACTTTTTATCTGTATACGAGCTATCTAAATATATATATTATATATATATATTATCTGTATTAGAGCTGTTTGATATTGTTGGATTTTAGATGAGGGCCTCTTATTATTATTATTATTATTATTATTATGTAATAATAAGAGGTCCCTCATCTAAAATCCAACGATATCAAACAGCTCTAATACAGATAAAACAAACAAGCCCAACAGACTCACTTCAAGCCTAAATCATGAAGTGATAAGCTAGGGCAATAAATTTGATCTTCCATGACCACATCTCCTCACAGATCCCCAAATATTTTTCTTCACATTGTTCTTGGCCTTTCATTATCAAATTGAAGAAGCCAAAACATGTCTTTGATAAAAAAAAGAAAAAAAATCTTTCCACTTTGTCTCATCTTCATTTTTGTTTCATACAAGCACACATATGATAAAATAAAAAGTGAGGGACTAAAAACTTTAAATAACAAAATGTTTTAAATTCTTTTTCCTCAACCATTTCTAATCCAAACAAATGCTTTCATTATTTTGGAGTTGGAAATAAGTCTTTTATAGACTCCAAAGTAACTTTCATAACATTGTCTTTATTAAAATTATATAGCATTAGTGATGAGATATTTGCTTTAAACTACTACTGTGTGAAGTCCTTGTAGAGAGGAAACCGCTGACCCTAGAATGGATAATGCGAGAAAGGGAGATAATATACAACAATTGCTTTAGTGACTAAAGTTTTTAGAGACAAGAACAAAGTTCATCTGCTCCCACAGAAACGAGATAGCTTCCAAATTATTAACACTGAAGAAACGAAGGAAAACAAGTTTAAAAGCAAAAAATAAAAACAATGTTAACATGTCAAAATTTTAAATATTTTTGTTTTCAATTTAAAGTTAAGAAATCCTTCTTCTTAATCTTCTTACCTATTTGATAAATTGTGGCTCAAAGTCACATTTTCAACAGTAAAATAAAATTGGTAACCGATGCTTTTAACTCAATCACTCAAAGAAAAAACTAAAAAAAAAGTGATAAGAAAATTCGTAGTATCCAGGTTTGTTTCCCTCCCACACCCGTTTAATTTTGGGGGGTAGTTATCGGGGTTGGTAGGATCATTAAAAAAATTGCAATGATAATTGAATCGGTCTGAATTATTTCACTTCGGCCGAACTTTTTTCAAATCTTCACCCAGGTAACAAGCAACATGGCTGGTTTTTTAGTGTTTAAACTTTAAACGAAAGTAAATTTGCATTACATTGTAATTGTATTGTACTCTATTTTCTTTCTTTTTTTATTTTACTTAAAAAAGAAAACATTTCCTTATTATTATTATCATCACCATAAACTTTACTATAAGATTTATTTTTTTACCCTAAATTGGAATTTATAGTAAAAATTGTCTTTTGTCCGGCTATTAAAAAAAAAAACAAAAAAAAAAACAACTTATTCTTTATCTTTTGTCTTCTTTTCTTAGAATAATTCGTTTTCACTTTTCATAAAAAGGTGGAAATTAGTCACTTTGAAAATGGAAAAGAGTTTAAAAATTTGAAAAAAAAAAAAAAAACGAAACTGAAAATTACTATTTTTTTTAATAGTTTATTTATACATTTTTTTTTTTTACTGTTGAAAATATTAATTAAATTCGTATTAAATCATTTTTACTTCGACAGAAATCAAATGTTAAAAAAAAAAACAGGATCAAAAACCGTTTCTATTTCAACAGAACAAAAATGGTCATTACCTGCCTCAAAGGACAGTGACACACACACATCCTTCACATTTTGACTTTTGATGCCTAGAAATTAAATAAATAATATAATTTACTTAGAAGAGTAAATAAATATTTTAATCACTTTTTTTTTATGTATTGTTAGTTAACTTAGCAAAATTTAAATTAAAGATGTATTATTATTACTTATTTGAACTTCATTTCCTAAATTTTTGACATAACACTTTAAAAAAAAAAAAAAAAAAAAAAAGGAGGAAGGAAACGTATCATTGAAATGAAAAGGAAAACTATCAAAATTATTGAATTCTTTTCACAGCTGTTTTTAAGGTCACTAGGTTTTTATTATTCGGGCAATTAAAACTCGCTAAGTATGCATAGACATTGTTTTTAGCTTACCTCATAGTGAAAATATGAGATATAAATTTAAAAAGATCTGAATTTTAATAATTTAAGAAAAAATATCAAACTATAAAAAAATGAAAAAAAAAACGTTTTTTATTAACAATTAAATATAATCATTTTTTAAATTTAGTTGAAAAAAATTCAGATTTTAAAAATTAATAACTGGTCTAGCAGACGTTTGTATTCTCAGTTATTTTTTTAAATTTAAATTGTAAATTAATTTTAAGTTTTTTAAAATGTAGAAAAATATTAAAGTGAGATTTATTAAAAAAAAAAAAAAAAAAAAGAAGCAACATGTGGCAATAAGAAAAAACTAAATTTCTGACGAATGAAGAAGCTTCACTTTTTATTCTTATTATTGGACAGAACACTGCAGAGTTTGTAGCAAAGTTTTCAGTTTCTCGTAGGGAAATTCATTTGAGTAATTTTTTTCCCAATCCTCCAAAAACACAGCCCTTTTATTTGTGCTAAACAAAATACATCCGTGATATGAAAGTTGGAGAAAATAAGATAAAATATGTTAAAAGTAATAAGGATAGTCAAAAATGAAAAGTGACAATACTTTTTTTTTTCAATGAAGAAATAAGAGAAAGAGAAAGAAAGAAATAAGAGAAAGAGAAAGAAAGAAATAAGAGAAAGAGAAAGAAAGAAATAAGAGAAAGAGAAAGAAAGAGAGAAATAAAAGGAAAGAAAAGAAATAAAAGAAAGGAAAGGGGAAAAAAAAAAAACAAAGAAAGGAAAGGGGAAAAAAAAAAAACAAAGAAAGGAAAGGGGAAAAAAAAAAAACAAAGAAAGGAAAGGGGAAAAAAAAAAAAAAACAAAGAAAGAAAAGGTGAAAAAAAAAACAAAGAAAAGAAAGGGAAAAAAAACAAAGTAAGAAAAGGGAAAACAAAGAAAGAAAAGGGAAAACAAAGAAAGAAAAGGGAAAAAAAACAAAGAAAAGGGAAAAAAAACAAAGAAAAGGGAAAAAAAACAAAGAAAAGGGAAAAAAAAAACAAAGAAAAGGGAAAAAAAAACAAAGAAAAGGGAAAAAAAAACAAAGAAAAGGGAAAAAAAAACAAAGAAAGAAAAGGGAAAAAAAACAAAGAAAGAAAAGGGAAAAAAAACAAAGAAAGAAAAAAAAGAGAAAAAAAAAGGGGAAAAAAAAACAAAGAAAGAAAAGGGGAAAAAAAAAACAAAGAAAAGGGGGGAAAAAAAAAACAAAGAAAGAAAAGGGGGGAAAAAAAAAACAAAGAAAGAAAAGGGGGGAAAAAAAAAACAAAGAAAGAAAAGGGGGGAAAAAAAAAACAAAGAAAGAAAAGGGGGGAAAAAAAAAACAAAGAAAGAAAAGGGGAAAAAAAAAACAAAGAAAGAAAAGGGGAAAAAAAAAACAAAGAAAGAAAAGGGGGAAAAAAAAAACAAAGAAAGAAAAGGGGAAAAAAAAAACAAAGAAAGAAAAGGGGAAAAAAAAAAACAAAGAAAGAAAAGGGGAAAAAAAAAAACAAAGAAAGAAAAGGGGAAAAAAAAAACAAAGAAAGAAAAGGGGGGAAAAAAAAACAAAGAAAGAAAAGGGGGGAAAAAAAAACAAAGAAAGAAAAGGGGGGAAAAAAAAACAAAGAAAGAAAAGGGGGGAAAAAAAAACAAAGAAAGAAAAGGGGGGAAAAAAAACAAAGAAAGAAAAGGAAAAACAAAGAAAGAAAAGGAAAAACAAAGAAAGAAAAGGAAAAACAAAGAAAGAAAAGGAAAAACAAAGAAAGAAAAGGAAAAACAAAGAAAGAAAAGGAAAAACAAAGAAAGAAAAGGAAAAACAAAGAAAGAAAAGGAAAAACAAAGAAAGAAAAGGAAAAACAAAGAAAGAAAAGGAAAAACAAAGAAAGAAAAGGAAAAAAAAAAGAAAGGAAAGAAAGAAAAGGAAAAAAAAGAAAGGAAAGAAAATCAAAGAAAGGAAAGAAAGGAAAGAAAATCAAAGAAAGGAAAGAAAGGAAAGAAAATCAAAGAAAGGAAAGAAAGGAAAGAAAGGAAAGAAAATCAAAGAAAGGAAAGAAAGGAAAGAAAATCAAAGAAAGGAAAGAAAGGAAAGAAAATCAAAGAAAGGAAAGAAAGGAAAGAAAATCAAAGAAAGGAAAGAAAGGAAAGAAAATCAAAGAAAGGAAAGAAAGGAAAGAAAATCAAAGAAAGGAAACGAAAGAAACAAAGAAAGGAAACGAAAGAAACAAAGAAAGGAAACGAAAGAAACAAAGAAAGGAAACGAAAGAAACAAAGAAAGGAAACGAAAGAAAGGAAATAATAAGAAGAAAAAAAACAAAGAAAGAAAAGGGGAAAAAAACAAAGAAAGAAAAGGGGAAAAAAACAAAGAAAGAAAAGGGGAAAAAAACAAAGAAAGAAAAGGGGAAAAAAACAAAGAAAGAAAAGGGGAAAAAAACAAAGAAAGAAAAGGGGAAAAAAACAAAGAAAGAAAAGGGGAAAAAAACAAAGAAAGAAAAGGGGAAAAAAACAAAGAAAGAAAAGGGGAAAAAAACAAAGAAAGAAAAGGGGAAAAAAACAAAGAAAGAAAAGGGGAAAAAAACAAAGAAAGAAAAGGGGAAAAAAACAAAGAAAGAAAAGGGGAAAAAAACAAAGAAAGAAAAGGGGAAAAAAACAAAGAAAGAAAAGGGGAAAAAAACAAAGAAAGAAAAGGGGAAAAAAACAAAGAAAGAAAAGGGGAAAAAAACAAAGAATGAAAAGGGGAAAAAAACAAAGAAAGAAAAGGGGAAAAAAACAAAGAAAGAAAAGGGGAAAAAACAAAGAAAGAAAAGGGGAAAAAAACAAAGAAAGAAAAGGGGAAAAAAACAAAGAAAGAAAAGGGGAAAAAAACAAAGAAAGAAAAGGGGAAAAAAACAAAGAAAGAAAGGAAAGGAAAAAAAAATCAAAGAAAGGAAAGGAAAAAAAAAATCAAAGAAAGGAAAGGAAAAAAAAAATCAAAGAAAGGAAAGGAAAAAAAAAATCAAAGAAAGGAAAGGAAAAAAAAAATCAAAGAAAGGAAAGGAAAAAAAAAATCAAAGAAAGGAAAGGAAAAAAAAAATCAAAGAAAGGAAAGGAAAAAAAAATCAAAGAAAGGAAAGGAAAAAAAAAATCAAAGAAAGGAAAGGAAAAAAAAAATCAAAGAAAGGAAAGGAAAAAAAAAATCAAAGAAAGGAAAGGAAAAAAAAAATCAAAGAAAGGAAAGGAAAAAAAAAATCAAAGAAAGGAAAGGAAAAAAAATCAAAGAAAGGAAAGGAAAAAAAATCAAAGAAAGGAAAGGATAAAAAAATCAAAGAAAGGAAAGGAAAAAAAATCAAAGAAAGGAAAGGAAAGAAACTAAGAAAGGAAATGAAAGAAAGGAAATAAGAAGAAAAAAAAAACACGTAGATAGTTTACCAATAAAGGAATTCATTGTTTTTCTCATGGCTTATTTTATTTACATTGGAAAAAGTGGGTGGTTGTGGGTGATTATAGTTTTAAAAAGACGACGAGTGATATTTTGAATTCCAGAATATATAAATTTAAAAATACCAATCATAGCAATTCTACAAAAACTAACATAAACAAAGGCTAAAGCCTAGTTTTAAGTTTATATTGTTAGTGTTAATTATTATTATTATTAATTTAAAGGTCATAATTAGTGATGATAATTCAATTCATGGATTATTTGTCCTTTACCACTTCTTATTTGTTGTTTCTTCTTCTTTTCTTTTTTTCTTTAAATTAACATTTTATTCCAACTAAGATTGTGGGAAATAAATACTAGTGTTTTTTGTTGTTGATTTTTTTGTTAAGTTTCTCACTCATCAAATTTCAGGAGGAAAACAAAAAAAATCGTACATTATTTATTAAGAAGCATGATTTATCAATAAACTTATGGTCGCATCCCCGTTCTAAATTACAAATCAATTTCAGTAAAGGAGTAAAAAAATAAAAGTAAATTTGATAAAGTGAGCAGGGAGCCCTTTTTAGTTTTTTTTTTTTTTTAAACCAGCTGATTGACGACGGTCCGTTTTTAAAGATGGTCATGTGACCGAACACACACCCTCTTGTCAATTTCAGAAATTGGACTTCTTGGTCATTGTCGTGAAATAATTTAATTATTTTTATTCTGAATCCCGGGAGCTTTTTGATTTTTTAACTGTTCGAAATTGATTAACTAAAGAAACTATATCCCAAAATGTGTTTAGTTTAAAAATAAATTGATAAAAGAAAACACTTGAAAAAACAAAACAAAAAAAAAAACAAGGCTACCAACTCCAGGGGACGGCGAGTTTAAATAATACAATATGTAAGTTAGTAATAATGAAAAAAAAAAAAAAAAAAAAAAAAAAGACCCCACCCGTAAAGAATAGTGGGACATCAGATGGTGGGTTAAAAAAACTGATTGCACGGTTATTATTTATTTGTGTGTTTTTACCCCCACCTTTCTTTGTTGTGGTCTTTTATTTTGATGTGTCTGAAGGGAAAGAAAGAAATTAGAAATGAAAGATTCTATGGTTGACAATTTGATTGTTGTAAGCAAGAAGTGCCATCCGAGCCGAAGGAAGGAGAAACAGCTGATAATTGTTTTAACACGTACACACACAAGCACTCAACTCGGTTTTATATACGTCAAGAATGTTCAATTGCTGTGACAATCACGTCCTAACTTTCAAGTGACCTTAACATGAACTAAGAATAAAATTTTGTATAGTTTTTAAGTTGTTTCATTTTTTTTTTTTACCCTTTTTTACAGAGACCGAATTTTGTGGTAAGGTTTTTGTTGTGTTTTTACAACGATGTACATCAGATTCAGAAGTCATTGAAAAAAAAAAAACTTATTAAACTTATGTACTAATAAAAGCTGTATTATGTCCGTATTATTAAGCTTAGTTTTTTTTTCAAAATAAATTTTAAAAAAGTAGACATCATAAAAGGATGTAAGTTTATTTACTGCTTTAAATAGTTTAATTTCTTATTAAAAAACATTTTTAAAATATACACGGGGTTCAAGCTTAACAAAAAAACTAAAAAAAAAACTGTTTCTGTTCATATTCATAGCTATTGTTCCAAAAAACTTTCTTATAGAATTCAAATTAATGATCAGTTTTATATTCATAATGAAATGGACAACAAAAAATAGCAAAATACTACTTTTTTAGTATTTAAAATTTTCAGAATAAAAAGAATATATTAGAAGAAAAAAAATTAAACAAATCCCCCCCAAAATACATAATGTATCTCATTGGGGGGGAATAAAAAATTCTGTATTGCAAGTGGTAATTATTATGCAAATGAATGACTAAAATCAGGGGAAAAATACTAAGTTATGTGTCCAAAGTGTGAGCGTGTATATATATATATATATATATGTATATAAAAAGTGTCAAAAAAAAAAAAAATTTAATACAGATGACTGAGGTTAAAAAAGTCAGACTGATGTTTTGATTTTTAGAGAATTTTTTTTTCAATTGATTCCTTTTCAATAAAAAAAAGGTGACAGAAAAATCTTGTTGAGTATGAAGAAAAACAAAACAAAAGGATAATAAAATACATAAATTAAGAAAGTATTTATAAAAAAAACTTTTAAATTTAAAAATATATCTATGCTTCTTCTTATGCATATACAAAGCTTTTAAAAACATTTAAATTATTAATTATAAAAATTAAATTTATTACTGACTTTTCAAAAGAGATCGCTACATTGTTAAGAAAAATATTAAACAAAAAGATGATCCATTTCAATTTCATTTATTTATCTCGTCTCGTTTTTTTTTTTTTTTAAATACTAAACATCACGAAATAAAATAAAGAAATGCGGTGATGGCAATCTTTGTGCTTGGGTTTAAAACTTGGATAAAAAAGGATTTTAATTCAATTATTCATTGTTCGTTTATTGACGAAATAAAGGTAAATTTATTAAGGTATCAAGACATATGGTCCATCCAAAATATAAAAGAATAAATAACCTTATTAAAAAAAAACAAAAAACATACCTCTTTCTGGTTTCATTGCCACGTCTCTGACGAAAAACCAACCAAAAATTACTGCAGTCCAATTTTCAAAATTTAAAAAAAAAATAGGGTTTCTTTTTCCTCTTCTCTCTCCTTTGAAAGTGGATTTAAAGGGGGAAAAGGATTCCCCCTTTAAACATTTAAAAAATATATATATATCAGGATCTTGCGTAATTTTTTCTTCACCCTTCGTTTACAGTGTTACATAGTTGTTCGGAATGAAATCTCTCTTGCTGTAATCACAGTAGCGGATTGACTTCTAGTGCTGGACAACAACAACCATGCCATTTTTGTATATATATATATATATTATTATATATATATATATAATAAATATATATATATTATATAGTATGTATATATATTTATTAATACAAATACATATGCACACACATAAAGTTTTCTTATTCTTTTTTTTTAAATAAAAAAAATATTATTCGTGTTTGAGTTTGATAATTGGTTAGAGTTTGTTTTTTGTTTTGTTTTTTATCTAAGTAATTAATAAATTAAATAATCATAAAGACGTCGAGTATTATTTGATAAATTTTGCATTGATAAAAAAAATAGTAAACGACAAAAAAGCGTGAACTGTCAAATTTCTCGTCTTCTTGTGTAATTAAAGAAAAAAATCTACAATTCTGTAATCAACTATGATTAGAAAATAAAAATTATCTCAAGTAATTAGACTTTCTTAATGGAAATATACATATAATCATATATATATTCTTTTTGCCCGTGTGTTATCTAAAAAAGTAAAACGGGTCCAGGTTTTTTTGTTGTTCTTTCTTGATCTTTGACGCGTTAAATTAAAAATAAAAACAAACCAATTTTTTTTTTTAGGGTGATAACGAATTATTACACACTACAAAGAAAAACCGACCAAAATAGACTTCTGCTTTCATTTTTACCTTGAAAGTAAAATATATATATATATATATATATATATTCCTAGGTGATTTTCTATGTATATATTTGTCAGGTTTACTTGACAAATAGCTAGCTAGCTAGCTAGCTAGCTATTTTTAGCAATTTACCAAGCTAGAGTGGGTGTGTGTGTGTGCAGATTGGCTTTGCCAGCAATTTGACTTCCATTGGTATGATGATGAAAGAAAGAAGTTTCGATTTTTCAAAAGTTAATCGTGTTTTTGTTTGATGGACGATTCTCTGCCGGGGGTCGCATTTGGTAATAACATCTCTCTCCATTTTTGTGACTGTCAAGGCCTTTAAATCGTCAAAGGGACGTTTGGATTTTAATTTCGCTGTTTGAGAAGTTCACAGTTCTCTCTCTAAGTCTCTCTAGTTCCACACTTTTTTAGAGGAAGAAAGGTTGTTGAAACTTTACAAAACACCGAGAGAGTGTGTCTTGTCTCTAAATAAAATATGATAGTAGTTCAGGCTGGCTGTCGAAGACTAGTTTTTGGATCTTTCGCTTCCTGTAAAGAGTGCTGTCGGGTTTTTATATTGTTAAAAAAAATAAATAAAAAAAAAAAAAGAAGACGAGCGTGGATTTGTAAATATGCTTCTTCTTGCTACTTCCAGATTAACAGAGAGAAAAAGAGAGAGAGAAATATTGAATATGCATGCACTGGATTTGATTTAGATGGTAAAAATAAGAACTACATTACGTACATGTTTAAAAATACATTTTTTAAAGACTAGAAAGAAAAAATAAATTAAAAAGTGTAATAATTGATATCACTGTCCAGTGTTTATATAATTTTTTTTTTAGAGAAATGGTGTTTGACTTTTTCGGTAAAAAGTTGAATGGTTCTTTCTTTAAAAGTAAAAAAAAAAATTAAAATGGTTAATAATAATGATAGAGAACTTAAATATTTTTGTTTATGTTGTAAGTCTACAATACATTCATTTACAAAAATGAAAATCACTAAGAAATCAAGATCTCGTTGTGTATACAAAAACAGAAAACTCGATAATTAAAAGTTTAAAGTTCTTTTTATATAGTCTTTCTATTGTGTACTGTAGTCACATACATGCGCAGATATGTATGAATATATATATATTACAAAATATACATATATACGTCGGTATAATCAAGGCAAGGCTAGAGAAATAAAAAGAAATGAAGCTGGCTTTCTAGCAGACTACCAAACAAAAGTCTTCTGTACAAAGAAGGCTGAATGAGTGGAAAAAATGCTGAAAGATTTCCGCGTGTGTGAGTATGTATGTACTTGAAAGTCATTTAAACAGTCGTATGTGTGTATGTATTATTGTTATATCTAAACCTATAGGGAGTATATATATATATATATATCTCTATGTAGAAAGAAAGGTAAAGACAGATTATGTGTGCGTGTTTCCGAAGCTTGTGAGGGAGTTGGCGGCAGTGGCGATCACGTGACTCTGCATGCGACTTAAAGCCTTGTTCTGGTCACGTGACTGACGGCTGCTCCTCGTTTCTTCTTCTTTTTCTTCTCATTATTATTATTATTATTATTATTATTATTACTACTACTACTACTACTACTACTACTACTAATAATAATAATAATAATAATAATAATAATAGTATATTATTTTTTAAAAACTTTCTTACATATTCAACTTATTTATCCTCTTTCTTTTTTCCTTTATATGTCCGTGTTTTCCGTAGGTTTCTTGCTAAACACACGCCAAAAAGAAAAAAAGACCAGAAAAAGCATCATCCCTGTTTTTTCTTTCTTTCTTTCTTTTACTTTTTTCTTTCTCTCCCCCCACCTCTCTCTCTCTTTCTCTCTCTTTCTCTCTCTTTCTCAATATGCATCGCTTATTTTCTTTTTCTACTCTTCTTTTATTGTGCTTTTACTTTATACCCTTCTCCGTTCACTTATATTCACTCTCTCTTTATTTTATATATTTTTTACCCATCTTCCACTTTTCTGTATGTTTCTGCTTCTGTCTTTCTGTTTTTCTTTCTCTCACTCACACACACAGAGTTCTTCTTTTACATCCTCAACAATTCTATCTATCTATCTAATTTTTACTGCTTTTTGTTTTATTGTTGTCGATCTTAGCGTGGGAGGAGATTACCTTCCGCTGTTAGTTAACCCAGAACAACCTGTCGCATATTGGGGAGGTGATGGGCACCACAAACGAACCCCCTACCTCCTTTAACCCACGAAATGCCACTAAGAAGAACATTGTACCCAATATATTACACCGGAGGTAATCTATTACTACAGCTCAAAACCCAGGGATAATTCGATTTTCAGCGTAGTAGTTACTAAATCCTGTCAATTAAATAAGACGTCAATCCTCTTTGGAGTTAAAGTTTCTAGATTTTTTTAAAAAACCTAGTTTCATCCGACACAGTTTCACGATAAATGGAAGAATTTGTGGGGATGGAACTCGTTAATAGACTACACAGAATCAAGATTGCTAATTTGCGCTCTTCAACAGATATGGGGAGATGGATTTGGATTTTTAAATTGAATGAGATTTTCCCATCATGCACTCTTGTAAGTGTATGTGTGTGTGTTACTAACGTTCACCCAGTGCAAGGCTCAAGAACCACTCAAGATAGAAGGTTACTGAATGAGGTGTGTGATATGAATGTAAGAATAGAATGTAGGATATGGAGGATACGTAACGATTGATCCTTGACTCGAAAAGGAGGAAGTATCCACACGGGAGTCTTTTCCGCAAAGTAGCGTTTCTTGGAGAAAAAGTGTCTGAGTGCAACTTCATCCTTATAATTGTAATACTGATGGTGAATGCGAGTGTTTCTGCTCCATGGACGTAGCGTGGTGGGCATTAGGGATAAAAGTTTGAACTAAAGAATGGAGCTCGTTAAAACGTTTACCATAGAAATAACAATACATGTATTTCTATTTTACCACAGCAAATCTATCTATTTATCTCTCTCTCTCTCTCTCTCTCTATCTATCTATCTATCTATCTATCTATCTATCTATAAAAGGCAGGATGTGTGTGTGTGTGTGTGTGTGTGTGTGTGTGTGTAACGAATGCACGGCAGCAATTTTCGACGGATTTGCACCAAAATTTACATGCACATGCTCCAAATTAGTGGGAAGGCCAAGACTGGCTTTGCATTTCCCAACTCCCATCGATAGTGGAAATAATCGATTTTTTCATGCTTCTACGGCAGTTTTCATGTAGTTTGCGTTCTATAGCTGGCTGCCACGAATAGGCAGGAAGATTCTGTTGGCCAGCGTGAGAGTCAACAGCTGACTGACACGAATGTTAACTAGCATGCTGGCATGCAAAAAAAAAAATCGATAGCTGCATTCGTCACAAGTGGGAAAAATTTAAATCTGCATGGCACTTTACTCCAATTGGCTCATTCGCTTGCTTAAACTCAACGTTGATTCTGATTCCGCAGAACTGGGTTGGGTGTGAAAAAGTATTCTTTTTGTCATTTGCTTTTTCTAGTTACGAGTCCTTTTTTAAAGCTGATCGTTTTGCGTTCATTTTCTTTAGTTCTTTTTTCGTAACAGATTTAATGTTTAGTATAGAGCTTAGAAAAAATTCGCAGTGTGAGAAGTAAGGCATGTAGCAATATCAGCACGGCAAAGGGCACTCCTTTAAAGGCAAGGAAGGGCAAAAATATTTTAAGTCAAGTGATAGCGATTGCTGTATGAGTCGTACGATTTTTGAATCAAGCACGGGCAACGCCGGGCCATGCTGCTAGTAGGTATAATGCAAGTGAATCCTAATAATATGAAATATTAAGACTGATCCACAAACAGAGCTCAATATAACAGAGCATATAAAATACATAGATTAAAAATCCAAAACTACCCCATTCAGAAAATGACCATTTCGATCCACAGTTTTTTTGCGGACCTTATCAATTCAGTGGTGTTATGAAATGAGATATGAGCTTAAAATTTAAACATTTAAAGAGCAAAAACGACGAGGAAGATAAAGAAGGAGAAAGATAAAGAAAAAAAGAGGACAGAAGAAAGAAAAAGGAATGAGAGCATCGCAGATAAATATCTAGACGTAAGTTTATATAGATTTTCAATATTATAGTGAGGATCTAGACAGTAAAGGAATAGAGGAAGAGAACGAGAAGAGACATTATATATATATATATATATATATATATATATATATATATATATATATATATATATATGCGCGTGTGTGTCTTTTGGTCTGTTTTTTCTTTTCTCTTTCTGTTTTCCTTTTCTTTTTTGTCGTTTTTGTCAGTTTTATTTTGGGGTGTTTTTTTTTTTTTATAGATACTCGCTTTTTCTTTTCTTTTACTACTTCAAATCTATTTACTTGGTAGGTTTTGTCTTGGTGGAGTCGCAAGCCCGGATTTTACCAATACTTTGGTTTGTTGTATATATTTGAGTTGGAATTAATAAAAACAAAATGACCTCTCCACCCCCCACCCCCGACAACCTGATTTTCAATGAAGAAGAACGCAGGCTAACAACGCGGCCAGGTAAATCTTTCTATTGTTACGTTAATCACCAGAGACATACATCGCCCAGCGTCGTATTCGCTGGCTTGGTCACGACCTGCGAGGACAAGGTGACTCTCGTGGATCTAAATGGCATGAGATTTAGCTAAAGCTTACTTATGTAACTGCAAGGAGATTGACAATACCGAATATAGCCTCTTTTTTCTGCTCCTGAATTGGCCTTCACAAAAATAGGGGTCTGCAAAAATCTTAAACAGAAAGAAAGTAAAATCACACATTTTCTTTCCGGGTTAATGTTCATGGCTTACACGAAGTGGAAAGACTATACTGAATCCATTGCTAGGTCAGCTGCTAAAATGACTTTCGCTTCTCTAGGTTAACTTGTGATGTATTAATGATTATTGCTGAAAGAATCTATCAGGCTTTAGATAAGTATAGTGAAGCTCGGGCTGTTGCTTTGGATATCTCACATGGTTTGGCATGCTGGTCTTCTTCACAAATTTAATGGTTATGGTATTTTCTGAATTAATTTTTGTTGTAACCTAGGGAAGGTTACTGAATAGAATAATCAAATGAGGGTTGGTAATGAACAATAATACTTAGGACACGAACAGCACATATAAGATTGGCGTGTAGAAATAGTCAACTGCTAGAAGTAAGTTAAGTGAATTCCACAATGAATCTCCAACTGCAGGATATCTACCAACCGCCCCACGCGGTCAGATATGGCACAAAGCGGAATTTAATGTGGAGTACCCGAGCCCGTAGGCTCGGCTAAAAATTCCCTGTAGACCACGTATAAAACTGGGTCGGGTAGCTGTTTCCCGAGACGAGATTTTGTCCTTCGACGTAGCCTCGTGTGGGGATCCTCTCTGTCCGGAGTCAGGGAGTTTGACCAGCACAGTTTCTCCAACTGCAGACCAACATACAGTATTTATTACTGTATTTAAGTGAATAGGGGAAAATATCCATTATCGTCCGTAGGTATACTACAACAATTTTGAACTGATTCAGTTTTTCTTATCAAATCCAGAAATTAAAATTGTCTTCTAGATCTTTTTTCATTAATGCAGGTGTCCCCCAGGGCCCTGTCTTTTGACCTACGTTGCTCTTAATTTTCATCACTGACTCAGGTGAACCACACGTCCTGGGTATGACGGTAAACTACATTCGCGTCCTGGGTATGACAGTAAACTAAACTGCATCCGCGTCCTGGGTGTGACGATGGACTACATCCGCGTCCTGGGTACGGCGATGGACTGCATCCAACGGCGGGGTCTCAGATGGTGTTTTCAGAGGAGTGGTGTTGCCAGCTCTAGGTTTTTGAAACAATAGTGTTGCCAGCTCTAAGTTTTTGAAACAATAATGTTGCCAGCTCTAAGTTTTTTTGTAAAGTAGTAGTGTTGCCAGCTATACGTTTTTTTTGTAAAAGAGTAATGTTGCCAGCTATACGTTTTTTTTTGTAAAAGAGAGTAATGTTGCCAGCTACACGTTTTTTGTAAAAGAGAGTAATGTTGCCAGCTATACGTTTTTTTTTTGTAAAAGAGAGTAATGTTGCCAGCTATACGTTTTTTTTGTAAAAGAGAGTAATGTTGCCAGCTATACGTTTTTTTTTTTTGTAAGAGAGAGTAATGTTGCCAGCTATACGTTTTTTTTTAAAAGAGAGTAATGTTGCCAGCTATACGTTTTTTTTGTAAAAGAGAGTAATGTTGCCAGCTATACATTTTTTTTGTAAGAGAGAGTAATGTTACCAGCTATACGTTTTTTTTTGTAAAGGAATAATGTTGCCAACTATGTTTTTTCGTAAAGGAATAATGTTGCCAGCTATACATTTTTTATTCCATACAAAATAGGCATTTAAAATTCATATAAACTGGATTTGGCATTAAATAACCCACAGTGGTTGATATGCCATAAAACCCAAACAAACAAACAAACAAAAAATCAGGTGAACCACTTGATCCTTCTAGCACTCTGCCTATTAGCTTTCTACTTCTTTTTGGTAATGTACTAGACGCTCTAATTAACTCTGAATTGGTTAAGCATCTACCTCACAGGGTCTTCTTTCAGATAAGCAATATGGCTTTTGTCTCTTCAAGTCAGCTGGTGATCTACAGAATTATTGCTGAAAGAGTCTATCAAGCTTTAGATAAGAATAATGAAGCTCGGTCTGTTGCTTTGGATATCTCACATGGTTTGGCATGCTGGTCTTTTTCACTGATTTAATGGTCATCGTATTTCTGGATTAATTTTTGAACTGATTCAGTCTTTCTTATCAAATCCAGAAACAAAAATTGTCATCTAGATTATTTTTTTGCCTTAATACAAGTGCCCCCCAGGGCTCTGTCCTTTGACCTACGTTGCTCTTAATTAATGACCTAACTGATGTTCTCAAATCTATCCTAATGGCACAACTATTTACACTCATCTTAATAGTAAATCTGATTGGCTCGATAAAGTCAAATTAATCTAAAAATATGTTAATTTTAATGCCTCCAAAATGAAACTGCATCTCAGAGACCCTTTTTGCCTCCCATCAGCATGGCTGATGCTAACCTCCAAGAGAACAACTCGTTGTGACTTTTCAGGCTAACATTTTCCACTGGCATGACGTGAAAAGATTATGTTAAATCAATTGCTAAGACTGCTGCTAGGAAAATCAGTTCACTGTGTCGTGCTAGACAATTTTTCTCTCCAGAATCTATCTTACATATCTATAAGTCTACCATTCGTTCATGCTTAGAACATTGCTTCCACACTGATGAGCTCCTGCTATATATCTAGAGATCCTTAATAAAATCCAAAGATGAATCAGCAATATTATTGGTCCTGATGTGGCGTCTCGGCTTCAGTCACTTTCCAACCGCCGTAAAGTTGACTCGCACTGCTTTTTCAACAAATACTTTCATGGTAATTGTTTGGTAGAGTTCTTCGCTATGGTATCTAGACTTTATGAGTTTAACTAGACTGGTGACGAGCTCTCATCAGTTTACAGTTGAGTTAGCTAGATGTAACTGTAAGTTTTATGCTAACAGTTTCTTTTCTCGAACTTCTCGCTTGTGGAACTCTCTTCCAGCTCCATGCTGTCCAGCCAACTTTAATCTTAAAAAATAATGTAAATGCAATGTCAATCGCTATTTGCTGTCCTCTTGATTACTCTTTTTTTGTTCCCGCTCATTAGTAATGTCTCTGTTTCTTATTCTTCCACGCCCAGTAAACCTTTGTGTCTTAAGGGCTTAACTGCCCTGATTGGGGTGAACTAAAAACAAAAACAAATAAAAGACGAAACACACGCACTTCAACTGTTTTGAATGGAAAATATTCTTGATTTTGAAATTGGCTGTCGGCGAATGTAAACAAATAACTCTTATACACTAATTAATTTTACCAACACAAGGTCTGATAATATGATTCCCTGTATTACCCTATGAAAGCAAAGTTTACTTACCTGGTAAATATTGGCTTATGCCAACTTTCAATGTGCTCTTCTTGTGAAGACATGTACTTCGTGAGACGACTGTGCCATCGCTGGAAACATTCTTAGAACTCTTTTTCTGGGATAACTTTCAGTAATATAATCACGTGTTGCTGAATGTCGGAGATATCAGAAAAAACATCTTTTCTGGGGGAATTCTCCAATTTTGGGAAAAAAACAAAAGTCTCAAGGAGCTAAGTTTAGTTAATTAGGTAGATGGCCCATTTCTGTAATAAATTTCTTGGCCAGTAATTTGCGAACTCCTAATGCATATTTTTTTCGCGTTCCTCTGTTTATCTCCACCGCACCCTTTCCCTGTTTATACTATAGAAACAATTACCTTAAATTGGGGGTGGGGAGACTACCTCATTGGAATGGGGTGAAGATTGTGTGTGTGTGTGTTTGTGGGTGTGTTAGGGCCAAAATGAAGTACTAGCGTGAAAATCAACATTCGATGTTTGTTTTTATTACCGGGGTTTGAACACTGAATTTTGACACCGTTGATAATTGCACAACTATCTCGTTATGAATCTGGTTACAAGTTACAATTGTTAAGTATATCACGATCGTGAGATCCGTAACCCACTAGGGTCGTCGCGACACCACACGTACTTTAGCCACAGTCTTTTATGCCACACATTCAAGAAGATGTTGCGCGCGTAGAGTTTTAGGGGCATTGACATAGAGTCCAACATCGTCAGCAGCATTTTCTATTTGATGTAGAAGAACTGAGACATTGGTAATGGTGTCTGCGGTGATAGCGAGGTCATCTTCAATATCGGTCAAGTTATTTTATCGACTTGAGAGTTTTAGTGATAAAGTAAAACATAGATTATATTTCTTGAGGAAAATTCTCAATACGTTGTCAAGGGTGATATCAAAGAGAAAAAGTGCAAGAGTGTCACCCTGAAGGACCTGCTTTGATGTTGAAGAAGCTAGTTTCCCCGTCTGGGGATCTTTTTATGGAGAAACCTCATGTTAATTTTCGAAGAATTGCAGTGAGATGCAGCTTTTCATCAATGGGATTAAATAGATCAGACATGTCAAACTAAACGGTCCCTGTGGGCCAAATGATCACATATTTGTTGTCACACACGACTATCAATTATACACATTACAACTAATTGGAGTCATTTAATAAAATTTATTGCAGAATATTTTTGTTACTTAAATTTAGAAACGCACAATGTGCATACAAATGTTTTATCAGGATTCATGTATACAAAGCAATAAAGTAGTTTTCTAAAAAAATAAAATTTTTGTTAAAAAACAACACATCCTATTGGAAGCCAGGAACAATAGAGAAAGTATTCGGGAACGTGACTTACATAATTCAGGGTCCGAACTTCTCGCATAAAAGTCACTTAAATCAGATCAGAAAGAGGCTGTTAGAGGATTCTAACGGTCTACCTCAGGAAGAGGAGGAAGTAATGGACACAATATTTGACACATTTAATATGCAAAGGGCTCAAGCAATTTCAGAAACGCGGAAATCAAGCAGAAAAAGAAAATTTACAGAGCCTTTGATGATTAATCCGAAGAGGAAAAATATTAAAGACCCCTGCGAGGTAGAAACTTGGGAGGGGGTGTCATGGGTCCTTACCTATAACTACAGAATGAACTCTTCCTAACACTATGTATACTACGCCTCTCAAGAGAGAGGGTCGAATCGAGTCGAGCCGATAGTAGTTCACTCCAAACCAGACTGACAGTCATACTAACACCTTCCACATCTTGTATTATTATTTCGTGTAATATACCTTTGTTATTTCTACTCTTGTGTTCGTGTTGTTCTTCCTTGGTCCTAACCTGGACCATAAAAATTTTAAACAACATAGACTTGCAGTTTGCAACAGCAACAAATACATTGTACAGAAATTACAAGAGTTCAAAACTGAACATTTGTTTGCCACTATCCAGTCAGTTTCATTTTTTTTGGCCTAAGGCTTGACACCTCTTTTTGCTGACAATTTTTGGTATGACTGTCTGAAATATCTGTGCAGTTCCAACTTTGATCAGAGGTGACAAATGCTGATCAGTTAGCCTTGTTCTCTGAGAAGTTTTTGTTGATTTCATAAAGGAAAAGAACAGTTTACACGCATAAGTAGAACCAAACGTTGCCATAATCTTTGTGGTAGACTTTAAGACGTTTTTAATCTTTTCAGGAAGGCATGAACCCAGGTGTTCCTACTTCAAGATACTTTGGTCTGAGTGTAGAATGCAACTGTTTCTAATAGTTCCATCTGCAGACTTTCTTCTGTCTTGGAAACATCAAAGGTGGATGATGCTGAGAATAATGCAAGCCGATGTTCAAAAGATAAGGAATCACTAAATCTTTTCTGAAATTCCTTGAACAACAATTCAATTATCAAAGCTAAATATAGTCTCGGTATTGGAAGTGTTTTTCAACTCTTTGCGCGTAAGAAAATGAACTAAATTTTAATTTTACAACTGTGACTTCCATAAGCTTAATTTTGTAATGGAGCATTTGATATCATCTTACAACTGAGTGATAATTTTTTATCTTGTACTTTCGAATTAAGATCAGTTAATTGTGCAGTAATATCCACGGTAAATGTTAGATCTTTGAGACGACTTTCAACTTTTATTTCATATGTGTTTTAAAATTTCATCTTCAAAAGCATAATTATTTCTTGTCTTGGCAAATAGAATCTTTTCAAGACTTTGTGACATGACAACCAGCAGACTTCTGTGTAGAATGGAAAGTGGTGAACTGATTATCTATATCTTCCATCAACTGACTGAACTGAAAATTGTTGAAAGCACGGCCTCTGATATAGTTCACTGTTTTTGTGACCAAGCTAAGCACATTGTGGAATCTTCCACAACAAGCCAGTTAACCCCTGTTAGGAAATGCACTATTTCTGTTGTAATTTTCACCATCACAATCTTACAAAATATATAACAAGCATTCATTGGTTAATCACCTTCAATCTAACTTGCTGATTGGTCAGTTCCGACCAATCAAACCGCCTGCACGCGACAAATCTGTTTTCCCGCTCAATATGCTCGGTGCCTCCCACGTGATACACTATATTATATAAACAGAACATATGTAAACTCCCTCGTGTTTCTTTTCATCTCTCTCTCGCGTCTCTTTTGCCAAGATGTAATCTTCAAGAACTCCCGTCTTAACCTTTGCAGTCAGACGTTAAAGACCATTACCAACATTCACGCAAGTACGAACTCTGAAATCCCTTCTGAACTTTTACCAACTTGTACAATACACAATTCCAAACATGCTAAAGAAACTTTATTTTTCCTAGACTACAGTTTAATAATTACTTTCACTTTATGAACTTAGGTACAAATATTACCTAATCTAAGAGACACAACTCTGTCTAACCTTTTCACTCAGTATTCATGCATGTACATCAAATACTTAATAAATTCAATTGTTACGTTTTGAAACAAGATGTTTTTGAATAATTATTCTCTGTCTTGTATTAATTGTTGTGGATGGAAGGTTATTGAACACACACAATTTTAAGCCTTCTGATAATTCAAAACTTCTATTCTTCTTCAACACACATCCGCAACAACATGATCCAATTTTAAAATCTTTGAAAACAAATTTTGCTGATGAATAATACATTGAAAATGCGCAAACGATGAATCTGGATGCGAGTTTTCTAGTTTTCTTTGTAACTTGGCAGCGACACCATTATGTTTGCCAACCATATTTGCAGAACGGTCAGTAGATAAGCATGCATGTTTACTCAAATCAAAACTATACTCCTGCATAACCTGCTCAACTCTTTCAAAGATGCCCTGGCTTGTTGTGTTATACATGGGGACAAGTTCAATCAGTTCTTCATAAATATTGAATTTACTGTCACATGCCCTAAAGCTTGCAAGGTGTACTATTCCAATGACATCAATGCTCTCATCAATAGCAATAGAAAAGATTTCAAACTTTGATGATACAGCCTTCAACTGTTGTTTCAAATCACTTGACATTTCATCAATCTGTTCAGCAACAGTATTCCTAGTTAACCCTAGAATACTAACCATGGGTATATAGTACCCAGCGCAAATTTTCCTATTTTTAATTACAATTTTCTTACCTAAATATGTTTTTCATTTCTTAGTAATGTTAACTCAAAGTACAAAGTTTGAAGTGCCTGCATGTAAAATATTTCAAATAAAAATTTATATTTAATATTTTTTAGACATTTTCAAAATCGGGTATGATATACCCATGTTTAGTAGCGGTGTAACTATAATTGATGGTTAGTGTTCTAGGGTTAATGAAATGTCTTTAAATAAGTGTGCTTTCTCTGGATAAATTTAGAAACGCTCAATGTACATACAAATGTTTTGGCAGGATTCATGTATACAAATCAATAAAGTAGTTTGATAAAAAAATGAAATTTTAAACAACAACATAGACTTGCAGTTTGCAACATCAACAAATACATTGTACAGAAATTACAACAGTTCAAAACTGAACATTTACAACTGTGACTTCCATAAGCATATTCGCAGCACTATCAGTAGATAAGCATGCATGTTTACTCAAATCAAAACTATACTCCTGCATAACCTGCTCAAATCTTTCAAAGATGTCCTGGCTTGTTGTGTTATGTTATTTCAGCTGTTTTTATAAGGCGTTGCTTTACGAAATCTTCTTCACTGTAAGAATTCCCACTCATGGCTATCATTCAGCTGAGTTCATAGCTTGCAGTAACGGAAGCGACATTCAGTTTCTGAATTTTCGAAAAAAAGATCTTTTGCTGTGTCAAGTTAGCCATCAGTTCCTTGAGTTTTGAAAAGCGCATTTGGCCTTCATTTATCGTAAGATAGATGGTTCATTTCATAATGTCTTTTCAGGTTGTACTCTTTTGCCGTGGTGATGGAGTTGTTACAAATTAAACAATGAATCTTTTCATTCACCGTTATTCAAAAATACCGTATTTCCCACTTTTCTCGTCCTTCTTCGTTCAATTTCCTTTTTCTCTTAGCTGGAGGAGCACTAGCCATTTTAGGGTTGAAGGGAAAAAAACTAATTTTCAAAACTGATAACGCAGAATCTGAAAATTACTGGTACATTTAAATTACAGCTAAGGGTAAAAAGAGATAAAGCAATTTTGATAACGCCTCTAAAACTTTTTTGCTGACATTTCACCTTTAAAAGTAGAAACTTTGAAATTTCGAAAGAAGGTTTCTGTTTACAACAGTTAATGAACGGCCATATTGTTTTTGTGGTGTGATGTCTAGTGGCGTATCTATAAGAGAGAATTTGTTCCCGTGTTATTTTCTCAGCCACCAAGAATATCAAATATTTACTACAATTATTAAAATAATAACTTAGTACCGTACTCATTTGAAGTGTGTCGATAATATTATAATTATTTTAAATAAATTTATGCAGTAAATGGTATTCTTATTTGGCATGTAGCAGCCCGCAGAGGGATTGTCATATGAACAAAATATAAGGAATATACAGGAAGATATTGATACCAGTAACTGAGTTACAACAAAGGCAGAGTTCTTAATAAAAAGGTCAACATTTTATTATTGGCAAAACAACTAATAATTTCATTTTTCAAATATGTACATTTTCTGATTTGTAAGAACTGAAAGGAGGCGAAATCTAAAAAACACATAAAAATGTTCCAAAGTGAGAATATGTAGATGTGGTTAATTTAATAGTCCAGAAAAAAGAGCATGGTAATCGCATGCAATTGGTAAGTCTTTGAAAATGTTCGTGTGTTATGGTCCTTGATGAAACGATAAGTTAAACTCAAATAAAATTACTTGAATGAAGTAATTTTGGGACTGGTAAGTAAAATCCAAAAATGGCGGCGTGCTAAACGAAGAAGATGCCACACGTGGCATGTCGTTACGTAAATTCAGAAATTGTCAGGAAACCAAATCAAGATGCCGTGTTGCCGAATGAAAAAGAACGCCGAAATGTAATTGCTAAGTAACCAAACATGATAGCATTAGCTCTTGTGATGGCGTTTCTGCGAACAAATATTGAAAAAATTAACATGCAAAAACAATGAATAATTAACAAAGCAGGTGACTGGTTTGCTCAACAGAAATGACAGGATGTTCTCGACCGTAAAATCCGAGGCGATGGTAAAGAAAAGAAAGGAAAAGCAGATTCACTGTATCTTCCAGAGAGAGAGAGAGAGAGAGAGAGAGAAAGCCGAGAAGAGAAGGAAAGTTAATGTCTGCGTCATTCCAAGAAGGAAGAGGTGAAAAAGGAAAGAAAGTGAACATGAACAAACAGAAAGAAGGGCTGCATCCCCGAAAGGCGGAAATCGCTTTTACTTCCTTCTGGCAACCCTTCCGGTCAGGGAGGCGATCAGTACTGTCGTAAAAACAGGATCGCACAAAACCCGGTCCAAGAACGTAACTTGGCTTGTCTTGCTATTTCTTTACCTAAGAAATTAAACAGACATTTAGAAAACATCTTTTCTTTAAGCAGAGTTTCCTACTATTATTCTGGAAATGTTCATTAAGGATTTATGTATTGTGTATGCATAATTTTCGAAACATTGAAAGTTTTGAGAAACACTGGTACGTGAAGGTACGTGACAAGACCATTGTCAGTAAAGGGGAGCTAATCCACACCCGGTTGCTAAACGGGTGGATGCGACAGGTATTTCATTAAAATAAATTAAAATGTAAAAAAAAAAAAAAAAAAAAAATCGTGATAATTTTTTTAAATATTGTAATTTCTAAATTATAAAAACTGCAATTTTTCCCGTTAAATGACCAAATTAGTATCCAATGTGCGGGCCGCAGGTGTACTTGTAAAGGACCGCGTGTTTGACATGTCTGAACTGGGCTATTTTGTTTGTCAGCACTGTGAACGGTCCCGTATACTTGAATAGGCTGTAATAGGCTATCATGCCACACATTCAAGAGGACTTTAAGGGTGTGGAGTTTTATTTCCAGTAAAATGAGGTACTCTCACACAGCTATCGTGATATAAGGGCCCATCTCCAAACCAACATCTCAGTTTGTTTTTTAGTACTTAATGAATTACATTTTAGTTAGTTTTTATATCATTTTCCTAGTGAAAGTTAATTTGGCGAAATATTACTAGTGTAGTAAGTTAAAGCATCACTAGATTCCTTAACCCACAATTTAGATCTTAGCCCGTTTCAGGCACCTTTTTAACTCGTAACTCGCTCGGATTGAGGAATTGGAGAACCGAATCGAGTTAGGTACATACATTTAGCATCCCGCTACCACCTTTTTTTATCAATATCAATTTTCGCACAAAAAGTGGATCACAGAGCTCATTCAGCTTAATGTATATTTTCAGAAAATCTCAACTTCTAATTGGTCACTTAATATTTAATAACATCGACCTAGTTCTTGACCTGACCAAAAAGATAATTCTGCCAAAATCTATCAAGCTTCTGTGAGCCTATCACGTGACCAAAGTTAGCAATAAAATAAGAAACGTTTTTCATCTTCGACAGTGCGCCGATCGGAATCCTTTGAACTCGTCACACAGTTCCAGGCTTTACGTTAAAGTTCTTTAACATGATTCCAGCCTGAGAGAACAATCATTCACATAGCAATATTTTATGACGAACAATCGACTCAAGTTTTCCACATTCAACTTAATACCCGAATCTTTTTCATACGCTTTCGAGCTCAACGTTAATTATCGCAATTAACATAAACACAGCTTGTTAAGAACCATTTACCCCAACTAAAATATTCTCTTCGAACAAGTGAAAACAAATCAAAGTGCGACAATTCCGTAAACCTTAAGTCGTAAACAATATTTCTCTATTTCAAATACAAACTTGAACTGTTTATTTTTTTCTTAAATTACTATAATACCAAAACACACTTTCTCATTATTGTACAGACCATTCAACAAATTATAATCTATCAAACCAGAACTTTGATAACCTTTCATCTAAACATAAAAGGACGTTTGAACTTTTTAAAACTACCTTTTTACTCCAGTTGTTTGTACCTCTTTGTTATATAAATATTTTATTCATTGTTGTGCAAAAACTGTTGTTTCTCATGTTGTCCTTATTCTATGTTTGTTGAATACTAAAATTTAATGTGAGAGGAAATTGTTAATTTCATCACGCTGCCTAATTTACTCAACAATTTTTTATTAATATAATTTAATCCATTAACACAACCTCCACATACACATTGTTTTTTGTTAAATTTTTGGCACACTTTTGAAAATTATAAATTTTAAATCAAAATTTGTTTAGTATGTCTTGCAACATCTCCAACCCTCAGAATGCAAAATTACCAAAAATCAGGGAGCTATTCATATTTCGTAAGTGCAGATGATATTCGAGGTACTTACACGGGAGTTTTTACAATTTTAAAAAAGAAATCTGCTTTTGCTTTATTGATGTGAGCGCGAATGGAGACCCCGCACTTAGAAATAGCACTCCCGAGTCGGACACATCTGAAGCGATCGCAAAGGTCAATGCAACCGGAGGGCAATGGTAGAGCCTCGCTCTGGGAGAATTTCGTGTGGATTTTAGTAAATAAATACTTTTTATTTTGGGGTGAATTAACAGGAAAAGATCCCCAGTATTAGATTTTTAATTTATTTCCAATTTCTCGGTAATTATTCTCAATCAAACATTAAAATAATTTACTTCCCACATGTTTCACGGTGTACAGGGTGCGCCGGGTAAATTGTCGCCATTTTATATTTTTAATTTTGCACGTTGCTTGTTTTTCATTTTGTTGACTCCAGTGTATAGTAAAGTCAGTTGGGCAGCGTCTGCGAAAAAAAGAGCACCATGACGCAATTCACTCTGCCAGAAATTTGGAAACGGCATTCTGTACTGCTTGGCATTCGCGCCAAAAGCTCCAATACGAACATTTCAGAGTGTTTGGGTGTCAATCTGAGGACAGTGCAGAGGATTCATAAAGAGTTGGATGAGTCTAATGGTGATTACGAAGGTACAGCAGCTAGGAAAACTCACTCTGATCATTCTGATAAGAAAATAACTTCAGAATTTGTTGGTGAGGGTGTCAGATTCAACACGGAGGCTATATCAAGTGCTTTGATGGGGTAGTGCTGTACTTAGTCAAGAGGGTGGCTGTTGTACGATTCTATTTCTGGCAACAGGACTCTGCACCATGCCTTACAAGCAAGATACTCCAGTCATGACTGTCACATAATTTCTGTGATCACATCACTCCTTGCATCTGGCCACCTAACTACACAGACTGCAATCCCCTTGATTATTATGTGTGGAGCGCAGTTGAGTGAGAGATGAACAAAACTCCTTGTGACACCAAAGATGAACTGAAAGCAAGGATTATGGCAGCATTCACCAACTTAAACAAGGAGACCGGCCAGAAGAGCTGTGGGAAGTTCCGAAGTCGTCTAGAGGTAATGATTGAATCAAATGACAATTTCATTGAATAAATTCACTCGTTAGTATTTCAAGATATTTTTGTGTAATTTTGGTAAATATATTTCTAAAATGAGATGTCAGTGTTATTTTCATTTTTGAGTCATTTAGACGACAATTTATCCATCGCACCCTGTATTCCTTCAGGACAGGTTCATAAATGAGTAATTGACAGATACGAAAAACAAAACTTTAATTACATCGAAAAACTGTTTGTCACAGTGTTTTACTTTATTTTAAATAAAATAATTCTTTCTCCTTCCTACACACAGAGCCGAAGCATATTATATTTAAATTTTAATTAATTATTCATCTTTTGTTGTTGTTAGTTACCTCGTTTCGCTCCTTTTACCTCCAACCTGTTAAATAATTCTGCCGATGTTCACACACGCACATGACAGGAGAAACGTCAGCAAAGTAACCTTCAACTTGTAACCCCCTCCCATGAAAGTCAAGGTCGTCACTTGGTCTTTTTAATAGTTGCACACCAAGGGAGGTAATTCAAGATGTCGTAAATCAGCTGATTTTAGGACGGCGGAGGAAACTTATTTCAAAGTAAACTTTAAAATTTAAATCACTAAAGAAAGAGATGTCTAAAATGGGTTCGACGAGTCTGGTTCAATTTTCGGCCTAGTCACTTTCGCACTGGAGAATTAGGAAATGCATTAAATCACTTCTTAAGTGTTAAATAACAGAGTAGAATATAAACTGGTCTGAGAGAAGCACTACTCTAAATACGAAACTGTGGAGAGCAACGGGAAACCACTCACGGGAATTCATAGATAAAAATAAAAGGAAAGTGTGGAGCGTCATGATCGCTTTCGTCCTAAAGGGATATGGCGCAATTATAAAAAAAAAATTAAAAAATAAGAAATAGAAAGCAATTTCTCTCATGATGCTGAGTGAAAACATTTAGTTTATTTATTTTTTAATGGATTTTATGCACTTGTCATTTCCTAATGTCTGCAGTCATTACTAATGCGTATTTTTAGCACATTTCGTAGTTGCAAATTAAAATGAAAATTTTTAAAATTTAAACATTTCGACAAGCATTAAAATTAACTATTGCTTTAAAAACCAAAGTATAAACGCCTGTAGGTTATATATCATCCACAGCAGCACCACCACCACACATTCAGCTGACTGAAACAAAGAATTGAACCGAGGATTAAATTTGTCATTTTGGCCTAAAATTATGACAATTGAGATGAGCTGTAACATATAGTTACTGAGTTTATTTTTTTTAAAAATCCAAACGTCATATAAAATTTTTTCCCCGAAATCTCTAAAATCATCACTGGCATTTAACTTTCAATATAAATCAGAGAATTTCAACTGAGAATTAAATAGAAGACTAAATTTCTCCTCTTGGCCGTAACCATGACAATGCTATTGTATTGTAATTGTATTGTCTCAATCTCAAATGTGACAATGATGTATCGTTTGCCTAAAAACGTTACTGTGTTTAATTTTCAAAATAAAATTACAATTTGTTTTCCCCGAAATCTCTAAAATCGTCACTGGCATTAACTTTCAAAATAAATCAGAGAATTTCAACCGAGAATTAAATAGAAATGTGTTTTCCGCGAAATCTCTAAAATCATCACTGGCATTAACTTTCAAAATAAATCAGAGAATTTCAACCGAGAATTAAATAGAAGACTAAATTTCTCCTCTTGGCCTTAACCATGACAATGCTATTGTATTGAATTATTGTATTGTCTCAATCTCAAATGTGACAATGATGTATCGTTTGCCTAAAAACGTTACTGTGTTTAATTTTCAAAATAAAATTACAATTTGTTTTCCCCGAAATCTGTAAAATCATCACTGGCATTAACTTTCAAAATAAATCAGAGAATTTCAACTGAGAATTAAATAGAAATGTGTTTTCCGCGAAATCTCTAAAATCATCACTGGCATTAACTTTCAAAATAAATCAGAGAATTTCAACCGAGAATTAAATAGAAGACTAAATTTCTCCTCTTGGCCTTAACCATGACAATGCTATTGTATTGAATTATTGTATTGTCTCAATCTCAAATGTGACAATGATGTATCGTTTGCCTAATATCGTTACTGTGTTTAATTTTCAAAATAAAATTACAATTTGTTTTCCCCGAAATCTCTAAAATCGTCACTGGCATTAACTTTCAAAATAAATCAGAGAATTTCAACTGAGAATTAAAATAGAAGACTAAATTTCTCCTTTTGGCCGTAACCATGACAATGCTATTGTATTGTATTGTCTTAATCTCAAATGTGACAATGATGCATCGTTTGCCTAAAATCGTTACTGTGTTTAATTTTCAAAATAAATCCATACTTCATTTTTATTATTCTTTATTATTATTTTATTTGTTGGTTTTATTTAATTTTCCCACGTGTCGCAGGTGGGGCACATGCTTTATGTCCGCTGAGTGTGTTGCAGTCTGAAACCTCTCTGTGGGTGGTTTACGAAACACAAATGTGCCTGAGCTGAGGAGTTATGCTCGAATGAAGTAACCATGCTTGAACACGAGAAATCACACTTATTTTCAGTGTACCTTCAATTTGAAACAGCTCTGGTGATTATTTAAGTATTGTGTAACGGACAAGCTTTATATTGTTGAACTTTAGTAAAAAAAGAAAAGAAAAAAAGAGATCCAAGTCGGTGTGGGTTCGTATAGCAACAGGAAATTTCAGACATCTGGTTGTTAGAATAAAAATCACCCTCGCTGAAATGGTTCCAAAGCGGATCATACAGGCTCATTTTCGAGGTTAGCAAAAGAAGCAACGGAAATCTCAGATTGGTTAGAAATTGCGATTGTATTGATTCGAATGTTTTATATGTTTTGAACATGTACACATGCGTCCATGATTCTACTTTCCCCCCTCGAGGCCAATGTATTGGATGATGAGGGCTATTGGTGCTGATGTCATAGGTTGGGAAAGAATAGCCTAAAACAAAAATATCAACATCTTTTTCCAAGTGTTCCAAGAAGTAGGACTCAAGATAAAATTTTCCAAAACATAAACTATGATCTGGAATTGGAAATGTAATGACATACTCTGACTGAATCCATCAGAAAAACTCACGATGTAAGATTTATAAATAGAAAACACTTGAAATAGGTCGGTGTATGGATAAGTTATAATAAATTCAGTGTGTGTGTAGGATGTGTGTGTCAGTATATTTGGTGTTTGTGCGTAGGATGTATAATATCAGTATAATATCTGTATAATATTCGGTGTTTGTGTGTAGGATGTATAATATCAGTATAATATTTGGTGTTTGTGTGTAGGATGTATAATATCTGTATAATATTTGGTGTTTGTGTGTAGGATGTATAATATCAGTATAATATCTGTATAATATTTGGTGTTTGTGCGTAGGGTGTATAATATCAGTATAATATCTGTATAATATTGGTGTTTGTGCGTAGGATGTATAATATCAGAATAATATCTGTATAATATTTGGTGTTTGTGTGTAGTGTGTATAATATCAGTATAATATCTGTATAGTATTTGGTGTTTGTGTGTAGGGTGTATAATATCAGTATAATATCTGTATAATATTTGGTGCTTGTGTGTAGGATGTATAATATCTGTATAATATTTGGTGTTTGTGTGTAGGGTGTATAATATCTGTATAATATTTGATGTTTGTGTGTAGGATGTATAATATCAGTATAATATCTGTATAATATTTGGTGTTTGTGCGTAGGGTGTATAATATCTGTATAATATTTGGTGTTTGTGTGTAGGGTGTATAATATCAGTATAATATTTGGTGTTTGTGTGTAGGATGTATAATATCAGTATAATATCTGTATAAAATTTGGTGTTTGTGCGTAGGGTCTATCAGTATAATATCTGTATAATGTTTGGTGTTTGTGCGTAGGATGTATAATATCAGTATAATATCTGTATAATATTTGGTGTTTGTGTGTAGGGTGTATAATATCTGTATATTATTTGGAGTTTGTGTGTAGGGTGTATAATATCAGTATAATATTTGGTGTTTGTGTGTAGGATGTATAATATCTGTATAATATTTGTTGTTTGTGTGTAGGGTGTATAATATCAGTATAATATCTGTATAATATTGGTGTTTGTGCGTAGGATGTATAATATCAGTATAATATCTGTATAATATTTGGTGTTTGTGTGTAGTATGTATAATATCAGTATAATATCTGTATAATATTTGGTGTTTGTGTGTAGGATGTATAATATCTGTATAATATTTGGTGTTTGTGTGTAGGGTGTATAATATCTGTATAATATTTGGTGTTTGTGTGTAGGATGTATAATATCAGTATAATATCTGTATAATATTTGGTATTTGTGTGTAGGATGTATAATATCTGTATAATATTTGATGTTTGTGTGTAGGATGTATAATATCAGAATAATGTCTGTATAATATTTGGTGTTTGTGTGTCGGATGTATAATATCTATATAATATTTGGTGTTTGTAGGATGTATAATATCTGTATAATATTTGGTGTTTGTGTGTAGGATATATAATATCAGTATAATATCTGTATAATATTTGGTGTTTGTGCGTAGGGTGTATAATATCAGTATAATATCCGTATAATGTTTGGTTTTTGTGCGTAGGATGTATAATATCAGTATAATATTTGTATAATATTGGTGTTTGTAGGTAGGATGTATAATATCAGTATAATATCTGTATAATATTGGTGTTTGTGTGTAGTATGTATAATATCAGTATAATATCTGTATAATATTTGGTGTTTGTGTGTAGGGTGTATAATATCAGTATAATATCTGTATAATATTTGGTGTTTGTGTGTAGGATGTATAATATCTGTATAATATTTGGTGTTTGTGTGTAGGGTGTATAATATCTGTATAATATTCGGTGTTTGCGTGTAGGATGTATAATATCAGTATAATATCTGTATAATATTTGGTGTTTGTGCGTAGGGTGTATAATATCTGTATAATATTTGGTGTTTGTGTGTAGGGCGTATAATATCAGTATAATATTTGGTGTTTGTGTGTAGGATGTATAATATCTGTATAATATTTGATGTTTGTGTGTAGGATGTATAATATCAGTATAATATCTGTATAATATTTGGTGTTTGTGCGTAGGGTGTATAATATCTGTATAATATTTGGTGTTTGTGTGTAGGGTGTATAATATCAGTATAATATTTGGTGTTTGTGTGTAGGATGTATAATATCAGTATAATATCTGTATAAAATTTGGTGTTTGTGCGTATGGTGTATCAGTATAATATCTGTATAATGTTTGGTGTTTGTGCGTAGGATGTATAATATCAGTATAATATCTGTATAATATTTGGTGTTTGTGTGTAGGGTGTATAATATCTGTATATTATTTGGTGTTTGTGTGTAGGGTGTATAATATCAGTATAATATTTGGTGTTTGTGTGTAGGATGTATAATATCTGTATAATATTTGGTGTTTGTGCGTAGGGTGTATAATATCAGTATAATATCTGTATAATGTTTGGTGTTTGAGCGTAGGATGTATAATATCAGTATAATATCTGTATAATATTTGTTGTTTGTGTGTAGGGTGTATAATATCAGTATAATATCTGTATAATATTGGTGTTTGTGCGTAGGATGTATAATATCAGTATAATATCTGTATAATATTTGGTGTTTGTGTGTAGTGTGTATAATATCAGTATAATATCTGTATAATATTTGGTGTTTGTGTGTAGGATGTATAATATCTGTATAATATTTGGTGTTTGTGTGTAGGGTGTATAATATCTGTATAATATTTGGTGTTTGTGTGTAGGATGTATAATATCAGTATAATATCTGTATAATATTTGGTATTTGTGTGTAGGATGTATAATATCTGTATAATATTTGATGTTTGTGTGTAGGATGTATAATATCAGAATAATATCTGTATAATATTTGATGTTTGTGTGTAGGATGTATAATATCTGTATAATATTTGGTGTTTGTAGGATGTATAATATCTGTATAATATTTGGTGTTTGTGTGTAGGATATATAATATCAGTATAATATCTGTATAATATTTGGTGTTTGTGCGTAGGGTGTATAATATCAGTATAATATCCGTATAATGTTTGGTGTTTGTGCGTTGGATGTATAATATCAGTATAATATTTGTATAATATTGGTGTTTGTAGGTAGGATGTATAATATCAGTATAATATCTGTATAATATTGGTGTTTGTGTGTAGTGTGTATAATATCAGTATAATATCTGTATAATATTTGGTGTTTGTGTGTAGGGTGTATAATATCAGTATAATATCTGTATAATATTTGGTGTTTGTGTGTAGGATGTATAATATCTGTATAATATTTGGTGTTTGTGTGTAGGGTGTATAATATCTGTATAATATTCGGTGTTTGCGTGTAGGATGTATAATATCAGTATAGTATCTGTATAATATTTGGTGTTTGTGCGTAGGGTGTATAATATCTGTATAATATTTGGTGTTTGTGTGTAGGGCGTATAATATCAGTATAATATTTGGTGTTTGTGTGTAGGATGTATAATATCTGTATAATATTTGGTGTTTGTGTGTAGGGTGTATAATATCTGTATAATATTTGGTGTTTGTGTGTAGGATGTATAATATCTGTATAATATTTGGTGTTTGTGTGTAGGATGTATAATATCAGTATAATATCTGTATAAAAGTTGGTGTTTGTGCGTAGGGTGTATAATATCAGTATAATATCTGTATAATGTTTGGTGTTTGTGCGTAGGATGTATAATATCAGTATAATATCTGTATAATATTTGGTGTTTGTGTGTAGGGTGTATAATATCTGTTTAATATTGGTGTTTGTGCGTAGGATGTATAATATCAGTATAATATCTGTATAATATTTGGTGTTTGTGTGTAGTGTGTATAATATCAGTATAATATATGTATAATATTTGGTATTATGTGTAGGATGTATAATATCTGTATAATATTTGGTGTTTATGTGTAGGGTGTATAATATCTGTATAATATTTGGTGTTTATGTGTAGGATGTATAATATCAGTATAATATCTGTATAATATTTGGTGTTTGTGTGTAGGATGTATAATATCTGTATAATATTTGGTGTTTGTGTGTAGGGTGTATAATATCCGTATAATATTTGGTGTTTGTGTGTAGGATGTATAATATCAGTATAATATCTGTATAATATTTGGTGTTTGTGTGTAGGGTGTATAATATCTGTATAATATTTGGTGTTTTTGTGTAGGGTGTATAATATCAGTATAATATTTGGTGTTTGTGTGTAGGATGTATAATATCTGTATAATATTTGGTGTTTGTGTGTAGGATGTATAATATCTGTATAATATTTGGTTTTTGTGAGTAGGATGTATAATATCAGTATAATATCTGTATAATATTTGGTGTTTGTGTGTAGGGTGTATAATATCAGTATAATATCTGTATAATATTGGTGATTGTGCGTAGGATGTATAATATCAGTATAATATCTGTATAATATTTGGTGTTTGTGTGTAGTGTGTATAATATCAGTATAATATCTGTATAATATTTGGTGTTTGTGTGTAGGGTGTATAATATCAGTATAATATCTGTATAATATTTGGTGTTTGTGTGTAGGATGTATAATATCTGTATAATATTTGGTGTTTGTGTGTAGGGTGTATAATATCTGTATAATATTTGGTGTTTGTGTGTAGGATGTATAATATCAGAATAATATCTGTATAATATTTGGTGTTTGTGCGTAGGGTGTATAATATCAGTATAATATCCGTATAATGTTTGTTGTTTGTGCGTAGTATGTATAATATCAGTATAATATCTGTATAATATTTGGTATTTGTGTGTAGGATGTACAATATCTGTATAATATTTGGTGTTTGTGTGTAGGATGTATAATATCAGAATAATATCTGTATAATATTTGGTGTTTGTGTGTAGGATGTATAATATCTGTATAATATTTGGTGTTTGTAGGATGTATAATATCTGTATAATATTTGGTGTTTGTGTGTAGGATGTATAATATCAGTATAATATCTGTATAATATTTGGTGTTTGTGCGTAGGGTGTATAATATCAGTATAATATCCGTATAATGTTTGTTGTTTGTTCGTAGGATGTATAATATCAGTATAATATCTGTATAATATTGGTGTTTGTGCGTAGGATGTATAATATCAGTATAATATCTGTATAATATTGGTGTTTGTGTGTAGTGTGTATAATATCAGTATAATATCTGTATAATATTTGGTGTTTGTGTGTAGGGTGCATAATATCAGTATAATATCTGTATAATATTTGGTGTTTGTGTGTTGGATGTATAATATCTGTATAATATTTGGTGTTTGTGTGTAGGGTGTATAATATCTGTATAATATTTGGTGTTTCTGTGTAGGATGTATAATATCAGTATAATATCTGTATAATATTTGGTGTTTGTGTGTAGGGTGTATAATATCTGTATAATATTTGGTGTTTGTGTGTAGGGTGTATAATATCAGTATAATATTTGGTGTTTGTGTGTAGGATGTATAATATCTGTATAATATTTGGTGTTTGTGTGTAGGATGTATAATATCAGTATAATATCTGTATAATATTTGGTGTTTGTGTGTAGGGTGTATAATATCAGTATAATATCTGTATAATATTGGTGTTTGTGCGTAGGATGTATAATATCAATATAATATCTGTATAATATTTGGTGTTTGTGTGTAGTGTGTATAATATCAGTATAATATATGTATAATATTTGGTGTTTGTGTGTAGGGTGTATAATATCAGTATAATATCTGTATAATATTTGGTGTTTGTGTGTAGGATGTATAATATCTGTATAATATTTGGTGTTTGTGCGTAGGGTGTATAATATCAGTATAATATCTGTATAATGTTTGGTGTTTGTGCGTAGGATGTATAATATCAGTATAATATCTGTATAATATTTGGTGTTTGTGTGTAGTGTGTATAATATCAGTATAATATCTGTATAATATTTGGTATTATGTGTAGGATGTATAATATCTGTATAATATTTGGTGTTTATGTGTAGGGTGTATAATATCTGTATAATATTTGGTGTTTATGTGTAGGATGTATAATATCTGTATAATATCTGTATAATATTTGGTGCTTGTGTGTAGGATGTATAATATCTGTATAATATTTGGTGTTTGTGTGTAGGGTGTATAATATCTGTATAATATTTGGTGTTTGTGTGTAGGATGTATAATATCAGTATAATATCTGTATAATATTTGGTGTTTGTGTGTAGGGTGTATAATATCTGTATAATATTTGGTGTTTTTGTGTACGGTGTATAATATCAGTATAATATTTGGTGTTTGTGTGTAGGATGTATAATATCTGTATAATATTTGGTGTTTGTGTGTAGGATGTATAATATCTGTATAATATTTGGTTTTTGTGAGTAGGATGTATAATATCAGTATAATATCTGTATAATATTTGGTGTTTGTGTGTAGGGTGTATAATATCAGTATAATATCTGTATAATGTTTGGTGTTTGAGCGTAGGATGTATAATATCAGTATAATATCTGTATAATATTTGGTGTTTGTGTGTAGGGTGTATAATATCAGTATAATATCTGTATAATATTGGTGATTGTGCGTAGGGTGTATAATATCAGTATAATATGTGTATAATATTGGTGTTTGTGCGTAGGATGTATAATATCAGTATAATATCTGTATAATATTTGGTGTTTGTGTGTAGTGTGTATAATATCAGTATAATATCTGTATAATATTTGGTGTTTGTGTCTAGGATGTATAATATCTGTATAATATTTGGTGTTTGTGTGTAGGGTGTATAATATCTGTATAATATTTGGTGTTTGTGTGTAGGATGTATAATATCAGTATAATATCTGTATAATATTTGGTATTTGTGTGTAGGATGTATAATATCTGTATAATATTTGATGTTTGTGTGTAGGATGTATAATATCAGAATAATATCTGTATAATATTTGGTGTTTGTGTGTAGGATGTATAATATCTGTATAATATTTGGTGTTTGTAGGATGTATAATATCTGTATAATATTTGGTGTTTGTGTGTAGGATATATAATATCAGTATAATATCTGTATAATATTTGGTGTTTGTGCGTAGGGTGTATAATATCAGTATAATATCTGTATAATGTTTGGTGTTTGAGCGTAGGATGTATAATATCAGTATAATATCTGTATAATATTTGGTGTTTGTGTGTAGGGTGTATAATATCAGTATAATATCTGTATAATATTGGTGATTGTGCGTAGGATGTATAATATCAGTATAATATCTGTATAATATTTGGTGTTTGTGTGTAGTGTGTATAATATCAGTATAATATCTGTATAATATTTGGTGTTTGTGTGTAGGGTGTATAATATCAGTATAATATCTGTATAATATTTGGTGTTTGTGTGTAGGATGTATAATATCTGTATAATATTTGGTGTTTGTGTGTAGGGTGTATAATATCTGTATAATATTTGGTGTTTGTGTGTAGGATGTATAATATCAGAATAATATCTGTATAATATTTGGTGTTTGTGCGTAGGGTGTATAATATCAGTATAATATCCGTATAATGTTTGTTGTTTGTGCGTAGGATGTATAATATCAGTATAATATCTGTATAATATTTGGTATTTGTGTGTAGGATGTACAATATCTGTATAATATTTGGTGTTTGTGTGTAGGATGTATAATATCAGAATAATATCTGTATAATATTTGGTGTTTGTGTGTAGGATGTATAATATCTGTATAATATTTGGTGTTTGTAGGATGTATAATATCTGTATAATATTTGGTGTTTGTGTGTAGGATGTATAATATCAGTATAATATCTGTATAATATTTGGTGTTTGTGCGTAGGGTGTATAATATCAGTATAATATCCGTATAATGTTTGTTGTTTGTGCGTAGGATGTATAATATCAGTATAATATCTGTATAATATTGGTGTTTGTGCGTAGGATGTATAATATCAGTATAATATCTGTATAATATTGGTGTTTGTGTGTAGTGTGTATAATATCAGTATAATATCTGTATAATATTTGGTGTTTGTGTGTAGGGTGCATAATATCAGTATAATATCTGTATAATATTTGGTGTTTGTGTGTAGGATGTATAATATCTGTATAATATTTGGTGTTTGTGTGTAGGGTGTATAATATCTGTATAATATTTGGTGTTTCTGTGTAGGATGTATAATATCAGTATAATATCTGTATAATATTTGGTGTTTGTGTGTAGGGTGTATAATATCTGTATAATATTTGGTGTTTGTGTGTAGGGTGTATAATATCAGTATAATATTTGGTGTTTGTGTGTAGGATGTATAATATCTGTATAATATTTGGTGTTTGTGTGTAGGATGTATAATATCAGTATAATATCTGTATAATATTTGGTGTTTGTGTGTAGGGTGTATAATATCAGTATAATATCTGTATAATATTGGTGTTTGTGCGTAGGATGTATAATATCAGTATAATATCTGTATAATATTTGGTGTTTGTGTGTAGTGTGTATAATATCAGTATAATATATGTATAATATTTGGTGTTTGTGTGTAGGGTGTATAATATCAGTATAATATCTGTATAATATTTGGTGTTTGTGTGTAGGATGTATAATATCTGTATAATATTTGGTGTTTGTGTGTAGGATGTATAATATCAGTATAATATCTGTATAAAAGTTGGTGTTTGTGCGTAGGGTGTATAATATCAGTATAATATCTGTATAATGTTTGGTGTTTGTGCGTAGGATGTATAATATCAGTATAATATCTGTATAATATTTGGTGTTTGTGTGTAGGGTGTATAATATCTGTTTAATATTGGTGTTTGTGCGTAGGATGTATAATATCAGTATAATATCTGTATAATATTTGGTGTTTGTGTGTAGTGTGTATAATATCAGTATAATATCTGTATAATATTTGGTATTACGTGTAGGATGTATAATATCTGTATAATATTTGGTGTTTATGTGTAGGGTGTATAATATCAGTATAATATCTGTATAATATTTGGTGCTTGTGTGTAGGATGTATAATATCTGTATAATATTTGGTGTTTGTGTGTAGGGTGTATAATATCTGTATAATATTTGGTGTTTGTGTGTAGGATGTATAATATCAGTATAATATCTGTATAATATTTGGTGTTTGTGTGTAGGGTGTATAATATCTGTATAATATTTGGTGTTTTGTGTAGGGTGTATAATATCAGTATAATATTTGGTGTTTGTGTGTAGGATGTATAATATCTGTATAATATTTGGTGTTTGTAGGATGTATAATATCTGTATAATATTTGGTGTTTGTGTGTAGGATATATAATATCAGTATAATATCTGTATAATATTTGGTGTTTGTGCGTAGGGTGTATAATATCAGTATAATATCCGTATAATGTTTGTTGTTTGTGCGTAGGATGTATAATATCAGTATAATATCTGTATAATATTGGTGTTTGTGCGTAGGATGTATAATATCAGTATAATATCTGTATAATATTGGTGTTTGTGTGTAGTGTGTATAATATCACTATAATATCTGTATAATATTTGGTGTTTGTGTGTAGGGTGCATAATATCAGTATAATATCTGTATAATATTTGGTGTTTGTGTGTAGGATGTATAATATCTGTATAATATTTGGTGTTTGTGTGTAGGGTGTATAATAGCTGTATAATATTTGGTGTTTCTGTGTAGGATGTATAATATCAGTATAATATCTGTATAATATTTGGTGTTTGCGTGTAGGGTGTATAATATCTGTATAATATTGGTGTTTGTGCGTAGGATGTATAATATCAGTATAATATCTGTATAATATTTGGTGTTTGTGTGTAGTGTGTATAATATCAGTATAATATATGTATAATATTTGGTGTTTGTGTGTAGGGTGTATAATATCAGTATAATATCTGTATAATATTTGGTGTTTGTGTGTAGGATGTATAATATCTGTATAATATTTGGTGTTTGTGTGTAGGATGTATAATATCAGTATAATATCTGTATAAAAGTTGGTGTTTGTGCGTAGGGTGTATAATATCAGTATAATATCTGTATAATGTTTGGTGTTTGTGCGTAGGATGTATAATATCAGTATAATATCTGTATAATATTTGGTGTTTGTGTGTAGGGTGTATAATATCTGTTTAATATTGGTGTTTGTGCGTAGGATGTATAATATCAGTATAATATCTGTATAATATTTGGTGTTTGTGTGTAGTGTGTATAATATCAGTATAATATCTGTATAATATTTGGTATTATGTGTAGGATGTATAATATCTGTATAATATTTCGTGTTTATGTGTAGGGTGTATAATATCTGTAAAATATTTGGTGTTTATGTGTAGGATGTATAATATCAGTATAATATCTGTATAATATTTGGTGCTTGTGTGTAGGATGTATAATATCTGTATAATATTTGGTGTTTGTGTGTAGGGTGTATAATATCTGTATAATATTTGGTGTTTTTGTGTAGGGTGTATAATATCAGTATAATATTTGGTGTTTGTGTGTAGGATGTATAATATCTGTATAATATTTGGTGTTTGTGTGTAGGATGTATAATATCTGTATAATATTTGGTTTTTGTGAGTAGGATGTATAATATCAGTATAATATCTGTATAATATTTGGTGTTTGTGCGTAGGGTGTATAATATCAGTATAATATCTGTATAATGTTTGGTGTTTGAGCGTAGGATGTATAATATCAGTATAATATCTGTATAATATTTGGTGTTTGTGTGTAGGGTGTATAATATCAGTATAATATCTGTATAATATTGGTGATTGTGCGTAGGATGTATAATATCAGTATAATATCTGTATAATATTTGGTGTTTGTGTGTAGTGTGTATAATATCAGTATAATATCTGTATAATATTTGGTGTTTGTGTGTAGGGTGTATAATATCAGTATAATATCTGTATAATATTTGGTGTTGGTGTGTAGGATGTATAATATCTGTATAATATTTGGTGTTTGTCTGTAGGGTGTATAATATCTGTATAATATTTGGTGTTTGTGTGTAGGATGTATAATATCAGAATAATATCTGTATAATATTTGGTGTTTGTGCGTAGGGTGTATAATATCAGTATAATATCCGTATAATGTTTGTTGTTTGTGCGTAGGATGTATAATATCAGTATAATATCTGTATAATATTTGGTATTTGTGTGTAGGATGTACAATATCTGTATAATATTTGGTGTTTGTGTGTAGGATGTATCATATCAGAATAATATCTGTATAATATTTGGTGTTTGTGTGTAGGATGTATAATATCTGTATAATATTTGGTGTTTGTAGGATGTATAATATCTGTATAATATTTGGTGTTTGTGTGTAGGATGTATAATATCAGTATAATATCTGTATAATATTTGGTGTTTGTGCGTAGGGTGTATAATATCAGTATAATATCCGTATAATGTTTGTTGTTTGTGCGTAGGATGTATAATATCAGTATAATATCTGTATAATATTGGTGTTTGTGCGTAGGATGTATAATATCAGTATAATATCTGTATAGTATTGGTGTTTGTGTGTAGTGTGTATAATATCAGTATAATATCTGTATAATATTTAGTGTTTGTGTGTAGGGTGCATAATATCAGTATAATATCTGTATAATATTTGGTGTTTGTGTGTAGGATGTATAATATCAGTATAATATCTGTATAATATTTGGTGTTTGTGTGTAGGATGTATAATATCTGTATAATATTTGGTGTTTGTGTGTAGGGTGTATAATATCAGTATAATATTTGGTGTTTGTGTGTAGGATGTATAATATCTGTATAATATTTGGTGTTTGTGTGTAGGATGTATAATATCAGTATAATATCTGTATAATATTTGGTGTTTGTGCGTAGGGTGTATAATATCAGTATAATATCTGTATAATGTTTGGTGTTTGAGCGTAGGATGTATAATATCAGTATAATATCTGTATAATATTTGGTGTTTGTGTGTAGGGTGTATAATATCAGTATAATATCTTTATAATATTGGTGTTTTTGCGTAGGATGTATAATATCAGTATAATATCTGTATAATATTTGGTGTTTGTGTGTAGGGTGTATAATATCTGTATAATATTTGGTGTTTGTGTGTAGGATGTATAATATCAGTATAATATCTGTATAATATTTGGTGTTTGTGCGTAGGGTGTATAATATCAGTATAATATCCGTATAATGTTTGGTGTTTGTGCGTAGGATGTATAATATCAGTATAATATCTATATAATATTTGGTGTTTTTGCGTAGGGTGTATAATATCAGTATAATATCTGTATAATATTTGGTGTTTGTGCGTAGGATGTATAATATCAGTATAATATCTGTATAATATTTGGTGTTTGTGTGTAGTGTGTATAATATCAGTATAATATCTGTATAATATTTGGTGTTTGTGTGTAGGATGTATAATATCAGTATAATATCTGTATAATATTTGTTGTTTGTGCGTAGGGTGTATAATATCAGTATAATATCTGTATAATATTTGGTGTTTGTGCGTAGGGTGTATAATATCAGTATAATATCTGTATAATATTTGGTGTTTGTGTGTAGGGTGTATAATATCAGTATAATATCTGTATAATATTTGGTGTTTGTGTAGGGTGTGTAATATCAGTATAATATCTGTATAATATTTGGTGTTTGTGCGTAGGGTGTATAATATCAGTATAATATCTGTATAATATTTGGTGTTTGTGTGTAGTGTGTATAATATCAGTATAATATCTGTATAATACTCGGTGTTTGTGTGTAGGATGTATAATATCCAAAATAAAAGTGAAAATGTAGAGGCAAAATGGAAACTTTTTTTTATCAAAACGCTTTTCGCCGGAGAAAAAGTGTAACCTCATTGGCTCCTTCAGTTTGATAATAAAAGAAATCAAACTGAAGAAGCCAAAGAGAACATGCATTTTCTCCAGCGAAACATGTCTTTGATAAAAAAAAAAAAAAAAAAAAAGCCTTCTCCACGCTGTCTCGTCATTTTCAACAATTTCACTATCGGCTACAAGGCGACTGAATATAGAATAGACTGCGCTAGGTGTAGTTTTGCCCAATACCGCAAGTTGCTACAAAACGAAAACATTAAGCTAAAAAGTCGAGCCATGTTCTTAAATAGCCTCATCAGATTAAGATTTTAATATGGATGTCATGCATGGCACGGAACCCTTCTGAAATATGTAAACTCTCAGCCCTATTCAACCGCTTTCTTAGATCAATGATTAAAAATGACGAATGAAGCCTGTAAATCTTAGCGAGGAGCATCCTTCTTCGAACCTCGTGGACTGGCGCTACAGAATCACAAAGAAGTTTACCAAATAACAGAAACGACACCACTTGAGGACTTTCAACATCAGCAACAGATAAAATGGATATCACATGTAACTCGAAGAGAAAATAATGACATAATGTCAACGGTCGATACGAATCAAAGGTTAGGAAATAAGCCCCCCACCCCACTCCCCTATCAATACTGAAAAGAGCGATAACAGACTTAAGAAACATGTTTTCCTGAAAAATTGTCTTAATATAAAATTGTCTTAATATAAATATTTTGTAAATTTCTACCGACAGTACCACTGGCTGCTCGGTCAATGAATCCTGAATGTTTCCTTATAAGGAAACGTCTAATATTATTATTAGCATTTTTATTCTTGCCGGAAGTTATGCGCCGATCACTTTGTGCAAAGACCAAATGTTATCAGCTTGATTTCTGCGTTTGAACTTTTCATGTCCAAATGCTGCCTCAGCTACGCCGCCCGTTCTATGTTATGTGTGTAGTGGTAATTCACAAAGATTTTCAAATCGTAATTATGACTTATCAGTTATTTCCGGGATATGACATAAATAGACAGAATCGATCTTTTCGATGAAATTAAACCAAAATCTAACATTATGTTAAATCGATTCAATTACGAACAATTCAACCAGGAAAAAAAACTTGAAATAGAGGGTACAGTTCTCAAGTACATTTGTTAAAATTTTAAAATTTAAAAATGCAACGTTAATTGCCATCTTTTATCTTCTTGAATCTCGTCCATTTTTATCCTTTCCCCAATCCCGCACTATATCGAGTCTTTTCTCTCAATTTTACTCTCTGTAATACTAGTGGCATTCTTTCCTTGCTTGGGGTGAAATGATTAAAAAATATTATCAATAAGTCCGTATCCTCATTTAACGCAAGAAATATTTATTTTTCAACATAATTCTATTTTTCTTTCTTTTCTTTCTTTTCTTTCTTTTTTCGTTTTTCCTGAACGTGGAAGGAGTCCTATCTTCATGTATACATGCTTGTTATGTATTTGTGCGATTATCCCACTTGTCTGCCAAAGAATTTCCGCGAACAACCGCTAGATGGCGATGCTAAAAACAGTATATAAGAAAAGGGCGGAAAAACCACTTTCTCTTTTTTTTTTCTTTGAGTCACAGGAAGCCTTAAAGACAGGGCTTGTCTCGATTACCCCCTTGGGGATTTTCAGTTCCCAAGGAATCACAAGTCGTATTGAACAATAGTACACAGTATACAAACTCTCTAAGTTTCCTCTCAGGTGTCTAATATAGGAGAGTCTTAATAATTGGACGGGGTATGAATTTTCTCGAAATGAAATTAACAGGGGCGGTTTCTTAATAAAATGGGGGTTAGAATATCATTTACAAGGTCAAAAAGAGCGAAATTAATAAACTGGGGGTCCAAATAAGCTCACGAGTTGAGTCGGAAGATTCCTTAAAAATATATAAATAAAAATAAATAAATCTTCTTCCCACCTTCTATTGGTTGGCTCTGAGTACTTGATATGGGAAAACGATATATGAATTTTTATATATCAAGAACAATTTTAGGGAAATCTATGGCAAAGTGATGTTTACGTTGAATACGGCTACACATGCGCACGAAGGAGAGGGGTGGCGAAAAATTTTAAATTTAAATAATTTTTTTAAACATATATGTTTTGAGTATTACAAGATGCGATGGATAAATTGTCGTCTAAATTACGCAAAAAAAAAAAAAAAAAAAAAAAATTATGCCGATTTTAATGCATAAATTTACTCTTTAGTATTTCAAGATATTTTTGTGCAATTTTGGTAAATATATCTGCTAAAACGAAATGTCAGTTTTATTTTCATTTTTGTGTAATTTAGATTACAATTTAACCATCGCATAATGTAGATAAATATATCCTTTCTTATCCTCAAAAATCCCAATGCATTTTCCTTGCACACGGTTTTGTCTTTCATTCCAACCTGCAGAAATAAGACCAACAAAGCCTCATATAAAATGGCGACAAGGTTGACTCTGTGTTTATGGAGATTCATAACTTTAGGATATTTGAAAACTAGATTGTATATTTTTTTCATACATTGTGAAATAACGTTTTTGACAGCTTGTCTCGCATTAGGTATCCAAAATTCATTTGTCCGATTTTCTTTGTATGGCAAGGACATATTAGTCAAGAGCAGAAAGGCCCTCGCCGTTGCTAGTAAACAGAGCATGTTTAAGCTTGTGGCTTGGCTCAAGGAAGGTTTATAGTCTTGGAAATAATTGTAACAGCTAAGTACTGAGGTTACATCATATAAAAGGCCGAATTAGATAGGTAACATCATAGTGTAAGGACTCAACGTAAATATCAACATCCCTATCAGTCAAGCCAATTAAGTGACTGTCCAAGCTTACTTGAGTCTGGGACAAATTAGCTTGGACATTCATTTGTCTATCACACCAACCATCACAGTCCTGTACCAGGGTCGAAGGAATTCTGTGTCATAACATAGTTGGTCAATGTAGGTGGTTGCTGGGCAACCAACCTGTCTTGCTTCATGCCTTGCTATCCAGAACAGTAGATCACTCAGTAGATCAATTCTTGTTTTGCTCGCCAGCAATGTCCTGCAAAGCGCATTCTGCTTTCGCGTAAGATTGTAACAATATCAGGATTGGGATCATAGAGCTGTGATTTAGTTAGATGTTGGTTCCAAGAGAGAAATCTCAGCATCCGTGTGTAGTTTCCATCAAGCTTAGTCTGTAGGGTTTTACTTAATGTATGGTGCCACTGCGTGGACATTAACACCACCTCTATAGCGGCTCGAAATAATCAAATAATTGAGGTTGTCTGGTAAGTCAGATTCCCAGATTACATTCATTTTATTTAAGTTGGTCCAGGATTTTTAGTAGAATTTATCCCGCTTCCTAGGTATGTAAAAGAATCGATAGATTTTATTGATTTGCCGGAGACATATTGTATTGAGCCTTTGTTATGGTCCAGGTTAGGACCAAGGAAGAACAAGACAAACACAAGAGTAGAAATAACGAAGGTATATTACACGAAATAATAATACAAGATGTGGAAGGTGTTAGTATGACTGTCAGTCTGGTTTGGTGTGAACTACTATCGGCTCGACTCGATTCGATATTTACTTGCCCCTCACGAGAGAAAGATGTGGCACAAGGCCGAGTTTTACAGAAAAATGCCCGTAGAAACTGTAAAAACAGAATCAGGTTGGTCAACATCCCCGGACGAGACTCTGCCCTTCGGCGGCGCCTCGTCCGGGTTCCTCTCTGATCAGAGGCAGAGAGTTCGACCGTCAAACCGAGAAGCTCGGCTCGATTTGGTATCTAGCCTCCACCCCGAGGGTTGCATGTGGCACAAGGCCGAGTTTAACGTGGGTTTCTCTTGAGAGGTGTAGTATACATAGTGTTAGGAAGAGTTCATTCCGTAGTTATAGGCAAGGACCCATGACAGCCTTGCTAGTTGAAGCTTAGGAATTCAGTTTTTGAGGTATTGACATAGAGCCAACATCGTCAGCAGCATCTGTCTATATTTCTGAGATGAGGTATTATGTACACTATTTACATTATTCGAACTATTGTCCTCATCTTTGTCGCCATATTTATCACAACGTTTCGGCCGTTGTATGCTCCGGCCTTCTTCAGGTGGTTGGAATGTCGAATTGAAATAAATTCGCTCACTGAGCTAGGCTGTTCTAGTTCCACGTCCTATGTCTAATGGATGTCAGTTATCAGTTATCTCCTGTTAATTCACCTCTCCAAATTCTCCACTGCCTTAACCAGGTATTGAACTCACACTCTTTGGGTCCTGTCACTGGATCTAACTAACGCCTTTATCCACTGTTCCATGTGTCCTCTGATTTTTGGCAATTTCTTTTTTTTTTTTCTCTCCATATGTGGTCAGCCACGCCTGATTTTACCACTTCCCCTCGTGTTACAGCTTTTTGGTGTTCTTGAAGCCTTAAGGGGGCAGCCTGTCTCCCCTTTATATTTCTTTCCGCAGCTGCACGGGATGGCGTACACACAGACTTTAATCGTGTTCTCCTCTATGCGTTGGTTAGATCCAGTGATAAATATGGTAAGAAAGATGAGGACAACAGTCCGAATAATTTAAATAGTATTCAATATTGTTTATTCGATTTTTCAAGTTTCAATATTCGTAATCTTCTTTTCTATATCAAGGTTGTTATGGTCCTGATTGATGATGATATTTCATTATTCTAAAAATAAGCTTACTGTTGAGGGAACGTAACGAGCAAGAGTCACAGTGAGCAAGCACGTAGACTCAGTAAGAAGTCATACAGTGATACGTCGATACCAAAAACTGTATGTATATTTTGCTACTAACCCGCATTCCTGGAACTACTAACCTGCATTACCAGTTTGTATTATTACATTAATACATTTATTTTCCTATATTCCTTCTTGGCGTTTGTTATTTATTGGTACCCGATTTCATCCCGGAATCCACGACACTTACTATCAGTGATAATAAAAAATAAGGATATTTCAACATTCTAAAAATAACCTTGTCATCTGTGATGATAGAAAAGAATGATATTTTATCATCCTAACCCTCATCATCATAAAAATAACAACCCTTCCATCACAAGAGAGTAGTGTAAACCAGGATACCCATAGTAATAGAGTAGACATGTATTAGTAGTACAGAAAATCACATCTTTGCCAGTGAAGATTGAAAACAGACGATTTCAAACGCCATCCTCACAAACGAAATTCTCGGAACCAAACCAAGTAAGCGCTGACTTAAAAAAAAGACACACTGAGAACATTTTTACATACACCATAGCAATATTCTGTAATTCACATCACAAAAAGAAAATACAAATTCTTGCTATTTATGTCAAAACCTGTCTCAAGTTTTTATTGTTTATATCATTGTTGTACATTTTAATTCATTTTGTTTTCAATATAAAAAAGAGACAAGATTTCCTCCTACACTACAAGTACATATAGCAACGGGGTAATTACTTTAATAACACTCAAATAATATCAAGTCAGGATTACTAATACAACGCCTCTAACTTATCCACCCCGTTACAATGTAAACTGTGGTAGTTTTGTTCTTTCGTATTTGATTTGGTAGCACAATTATTTTTAAAGCAGTGGGTAGAGTTATAAGAAAAAATAATTATTTGACCTTTGAACGTGTTGGCTGCTGGAGAAAAATGTAGCTTCATTGTATTTTATGCAAAAAGTAAGTAATATTGAATTTTTACAAAATCTACTTAATTCCACAAATTCTTTGGAAAAAAGTGTTACAGATTTCGGATTTTTTAAAGAGATTTTTTAGTGTATTAATTTTGTCAACATCCATCAAATTAGCTAAATAGATTGGGCAGAAGTGAGTTTGTTTTTGTTTTTTTTTGTTTAAAAAAAATCTTTATTCAAACGTTTGTGAAACGATTTTTTTTTTTACGTACTAACTTTTAAATCTTTCATTTAAAATCAAACTTCACAAACATTTTATTTAAAATTTTTATTTAAAATGCCTTTTTTAAAGGTATTTTTCTTCTAGAAAGTTCGTGGAGGTACTTATCTTGCTGTGTGTGTGTGTGTGTGTGTGTGTGTGTGTGTGTGTGTGTGTGTGTGTGTGTGTGTGTGTGTGTGTGTGTGTAGGCGTGCGCGCATGAAGCTAGATCAGGAGAAAGTTCGTGGAGGTACTTATCTTGCTCTGTGTGTGCGTGTGTGTGTGTGTGTAGGCGTGCGGGCATGAAGCTAGATCAGGAGTCGTCAAACGGGGTCCAAGCGACCCACTAGGGGTTGGTGAGAAGTTCCAGGGGGTCGATGATAGTCAAAGAGTGGAATGGTGGTCGGAATGCAAACAACTTGCGCAACAATACCAGGCCCACCCAGTTTATCTGTACTAAAATCGGTCTTTGGTATTTTTTTCTTATATTAACTGCTAGCAGGATAACCCGTCTTTCCCCGGGTGTTTCATTACTGGGACTTTTTGCAATTGAAGCAGTTTAAGTTTAAAGTCAGCCCACCCGAAAATCAATATTAGCAACAACATTTGGGTGCAACTGAGGTACATCCCCAAATGGGCGGTTAACAATTTGAATGTGGGGTGGCCCTAAAAAATGAACTGTATAATAATAAATAATATTATTGTAATAATTTAAACTGTTTATTTTTATTAAAGATTTTATGAAAGATATATATCCAAGAACAGATAGTAAATAGTAAAACGTTGCTTAGAGTTATAATGGAGAGGAAGTAGTGGAGAGCCATTGTCGCCAACAATTTGGACTAAAAACCAGCACTGAAGAATTATCTATCAAACAAAAAAAATCATTAAAATCTGATGAAAACTGTGGAAATTCATAAACAACATGCGATCACACATACATACACACACACACACACACACACACATCTTGAGAATTATAGATATAGATTTTATGTTGTTTTTTGTTTGTTTTTTTCGTATTCAAGCTATTTTTATACTGTATATTGACTGCCTGGTAACGTAATTAACCACTCCTCTATTAATATCTTTTAAAGAAGTGTCAAACCTATTAAAAAAAAAAAAAAAAAAAAAGACTCCGTTTTGATATTGGTATATTTTTGTATGAATCACACACTCTTTTCATACATCTCCAAGCATGCGCATCTTTGTGCCTTTTACAGGGTACTAATTTCAGAGCTTCTTTGCATTTGATACAATTCACAGTTCACACCCAGTTACCATCTTCTTTGCATACAATATTTGGGTAATTTGCTTTTTAAACCCCGAGCTAAATATCTAATAAAAATTTCCGAAATACTTATATTTGGGTGTAAATTTACTTGCTTAATTCGAAAATAACAAAGAAATTTTGATAAAATCTACCGTTTTGGAGTTATCGGGAAAAAATTCGGACTCATTCACGTCGCGACAGCCATTAATGGCGTTATTTACGTATATTTACTGCGGAATAGACATTAAATTGTTTTGATTATTGCGCACGCAGTGAGTCCTCAGTTGCGCAGTAATTGAGAAAAGTAAGAATTGTAAAAAAGCCGTTAACAAGGTAATCTTCAGCACAAATTTAATCAGCAGCGAATATATGCAAACATCGCCAGTAATGTCTACCGTGCCGAAACGCGAATGAGTTCGAACTTTTATTGTCGATAACTCCAAAACGGTATATTTCATCAAAATTTCTTTGTTATTTTCGAATTAAACATGTAAATTTACACCTAAATATAACTTACGGCAAATTTTTATTAGATACTTAGCGCAGGGCATAAAAAGCAAATTACCCTGTAAATAACAGTAACGGCACGGCAGACATTACTGGCGGTGTTTGCATGTATTCGCTGCTGATTAAATTTGTGCTGAAGATTACCTTGTTAACGACCTTTTTACTGCTCTGACTTGTCTCTATAACTGCGCAACTGCGGACTCATTGCACGTGTAATCATCAAGATAAGTGAATGTTAATCCGCAGCAATATATGCAAACAACACCAATAATGGCTACCGCGACGCAAATGAGTCCGAACTTCTATTGCGGATAATTCCAAAACGGTAGATTTTATCAAAATTTCTTTGTTATTTTCGAATTAAGCATGTAAATTTACACCTAAATATAACTATTCGGTAATTTTTTATTAGATACTTAGCGCGGGGCTTAAAAAGAAAATTACCCTTTTTAAAGAAAGCACAACTTATTAAAAAAGTAAATAAAAAGCAAATTACCCCAATACTTTATTAACTGGATATTATTTGTGGTTATACATGTCTATCCAATAGAATCGGCTGTATTTGTTTGATTCATTGGGGTTATTTAATATATTTTCTTAAATAGATTTGGGTGGTGGAATTATGAATCTGATGACGCTGGGGAATTTTTAACCTGATCAAAATTTCTTAACTCTTCGTATATTTTAGAGTTAATATTTTAATTGCCAACATCAGTACGAGTTTTAAGGTTCAAAGATATTTTAAATGGGGTCGAAGACAAACAAATAAAAGGTTTCACTGGTCGAAAAAGTTTGAGTGGGCTAGATGAATAAATCCGGAATCTAGTACGTATGGAATAGGCAGTGAAGTTAAGAATTATGAATGTTTACCCCTGAATTAAGTACATTGACAATAAAGGAGATTGTATTGGAAAATAAGTGAAATATAACAACAAAATGAATGCTGTTTTTTTTTTTTGTTTTTTTTTTTGTTTTTGTTTTTTTACGTCATCATAAAGCAGCGAGGGGAGAAAGCGGAAAAAATGGTAAGCAGACGATTCGATCCTCGGGTGGGCCTTCCACATTTATGGCCTAAATGGTGCTATCTATCTATCTATCTATCTTTAAACATTATTTTTAGTGGGTAACCATATTTAAGTAAACGCTAAGTTTATTTTGTTTATCTCGTCTGCCGGCCTTAACATTCGGGAAATCTTAGAGAAATGAGCCCTCTGACGTCTTTTTAACAGGAGTAGAGATTTTTCCATTGTTTTCTGTTTAGGACTGGGTCTCCGGTTCCTTCTAAAATCTTTTTATTCTCTTTCACAACGAATGATTATCCTCTTGCGTCTTAGTGGAAATATCGTCTTACTTGTGGTGAAATGATTACCAAAAGAAAAGTTATATCGAGGTATTTGAAATGTTTAGTATTTATTATTCTGAATGGCTGTTGTTTATAATAATAATAATGATAGAAAATAACCTATAATAATAATCCATAATATAATATTAATAATAATAGAAAATAACCTATAATAATAATTCATAATATTTACTATAATATTAATAATAATAGAAAATAACCTATAATAATAATTTATATTATAATAATAATATTAATAAGGTATTTTTCATCCTGCATCACTACCAAATGTGATACAAGAGGCGTCGGGCAATAAACTCAGGCCCCTACCGAAAGAGAGGTACTGCTTGGGCGGAAGGACACTGAGGCTTAGGCCTAATATTTTTTACCCGGCATCTTCCAGGTAAATAATGTTTATAATTATAATAATAATGTTTATCATAATAATGTTTATCATAATAATAATAATAATAATAATAATAATAATAATAATAATGATGATGATGGGAGACATTCCTTTAAAAATCTGTTTAAAAATGCACGACTTACTGAAAGTCTCACGAAAAAAATTGTTGCGAGAATTCCTATCATTCAAAGCTAAACCTTGAAACGACAATGACGGGGAAAACCGTCATCCGCAGTCAATAACCGGACCAAGTAAAGATAAGAAGACTGTTACTCTGGACAACGGTTGAGATTGACTCCCAAAAGCATTCACTTGGCCTAGCTTAAGCTGGTACAAGGCCACAAGATTGCAGAAAGGTGAAAACCAGTGAAGCGAACCTAACTCGGCCTTGTGCCACACTTTTAGTAAGAAATGCCAACTAAGCCTGCTTGCTAGCCACTGCTGCACGAAGAAATGTTCATACCGACTTCTTTGAGGTTGCTTTCAACTCAAATATTCCGAATCTGTGACAAAGTAGATGGTATTTTCAGAAGTACGCGATGATACAGAACTTTTTATGGCACAAAGCATGGTAAATACCAGCACACAGCTCAGTTTTGAAACGCATACCAACACTTGGGTCGGAATGTTGATTGCCATAGAGATCATTATTACTTGGGCATTGACAGTGTGCTCCTCGTTAGAACTCCTCCTCCCCACCACAGACGCACCTCAAGAAAGGGTATTATAGGAACCGTGACCTACTCTGCTGAGCTATGACAAAAATAAATAAATAAATAAATAAATAAAAAGAATGGCAAAGCGAAGCAATCGGACTGAAAATTTTAATACTTTGTAGTTCTCTCGTAAGAAAGGTGGGGGGTCTTCAGATTGCTTCACAGAGGCAAATTACAAGAGACTTGAGTACCATCCTGAGTGTTTACAGGATAATCGCTTTAATCATATCATAATTGTACTTGTCTCTCGCCATTTCGTTAGTTTGCACGACCATTCCGCCCTGCCAATACTTCATAAATAACGGGCTATTCCGTTTTCATCGCGCGGAAAGACGGAAAAGACATAGCAAAGACGCTACTTGATTTCAGTGAAAGAAAGAAGTGTTTAAGGTCACCTACTAGTAATTCATAAATACTGAACTATTCCGTTTTCATTGCGCGGAAAGACGGAAAAGACATATTAGAGACGCTACTTGATTTCAGTCAGAAAATGAAAAATAGGATTGTTTAACGCTTGTTTCAGTGAAATGGAAAAGTTGTCAATTTCAAATCTTTTTATTTGTACCCCCTTACTTCTTAAATTAACAACCAGCATTCATATTTATCATTGTTATTGAAATATTTTGTTAAAGGTATTAAGCTCAAATATTTAACGATGCGATAGGGGAATTTCTACGGATATTTTATTGTCGTAGAACATGAGCCATGCCATTAGCTTATTCGATCATTAAGTTAAGAATTAAGATTCACCAGAAAATCTCAATAGGAAAACCTTGAAATTTTCATGGGTCTTTCTTATGCATTTTTTTTCCCCAGGTTTCTTGTGTTTCTGAGTGCGTGCATATGTGTGTTCAGCAGCGAGAGTGGAATAAACAAAACCCAAGGATCGAAATAACTATTCAACAGAAATGTTCGTAAGACAGGAATTGCACAAGAAAGAAAGAAAGAAGGAAAGATAGAAATGTTTAACACTACTTGATTTCAGTGAGAAAATGAAAGAAAAAAAAAGAACGGAAGATAGAAATGTTTAACACTACTTGATTTCAGTGAGAAAATGAAAGAAAAAAAAAGAACGGAAGATAGAAATGTTTAACACTACTTGATTTCAGTGAGAAAATGAAAGAAAAAAAAAGAACGGAAGATAGAAATGTTTAACACTACTTGATTTCAGTGAGAAAATGAAAGAAAAAAAAAGAACGGAAGATAGAAATGTTTAACACTACTTGATTTCAGTGAGAAAATGAAAGAAAAAAAAAAAGAACGGAAGATAGAAATGTTTAACACTACTTGATTTCAGTGAGAAAATGAAAGAAAAAAAAAAAGAACGGAAGATAGAAATGTTTAACACTACTTGATTTCAGTGAGAAAATGAAAGAAAAAAAAAAAAAGAACGGAAGATAGAAATGTTTAACACTACTTGATTTCAGTGAGAAAATGAAAGAAAAAAAAAAAAGAACGGAAGATAGAAATGTTTAACACTACTTGATTTCAGTGAGAAAATGAAAGAAAAAAAAAAAAGAACGGAAGATAGAAATGTTTAACACTACTTGATTTCAGTGAGAAAATGAAAGAAAAAAAAAAAAGAACGGAAGATAGAAATGTTTAACACTACTTGATTTCAGTGAGAAAATGAAAGAAAAAAAAAGAACGGAAGATAGAAATGTTTAACACTACTTGATTTCAGTGAGAAAATGAAAGAAAAAAAAAGAACGGAAGATAGAAATGTTTAACACTACTTGATTTCAGTGAGAAAATGAAAGAAAAAAAAAGAACGGAAGATAGAAATGTTTAACACTACTTGATTTCAGTGAGAAAATGAAAGAAAAAAAAAAAGAACGGAAGATAGAAATGTTTAACACTACTTGATTTCAGTGAGAAAATGAAAGAAAAAAAAAAAAGAACGGAAGATAGAAATGTTTAACACTACTTGATTTCAGTGAGAAAATGAAAGAAAAAAAAAGAACGGAAGATAGAAATGTTTAACACTACTTGATTTCAGTGAGAAAATGAAAGAAAAAAAAAGAACGGAAGATAGAAATGTTTAACACTACTTGATTTCAGTGAGAAAATGAAAGAAAAAAAAAAAGAACGGAAGATAGAAATGTTTAACACTACTTGATTTCAGTGAGAAAATGAAAGAAAAAAAAAGAACGGAAGATAGAAATGTTTAACACTACTTGATTTCAGTGAGAAAATGAAAGAAAAAAAAAAAAGAACGGAAGATAGAAATGTTTAACACTACTTGATTTCAGTGAGAAAATGAAAGAAAAAAAAAAAGAACGGAAGATAGAAATGTTTAACACTACTTGATTTCAGTGAGAAAATGAAAGAAAAAAAAAAAGAACGGAAGATAGAAATGTTTAACACTACTTGATTTCAGTGAGAAAATGAAAGAAAAAAAAAAAAGAACGGAAGATAGAAATGTTTAACACTACTTGATTTCAGTGAGAAAATGAAAGAAAAAAAAAAAAGAACGGAAGATAGAAATGTTTAACACTACTTGATTTCAGTGAGAAAATGAAAGAAAAAAAAAAAAAGAACGGAAGATAGAAATGTTTAACACTACTTGATTTCAGTGAGAAAATGAAAGAAAAAAAAAAAAGAACGGAAGATAGAAATGTTTAACACTACTTGATTTCAGTGAGAAAATGAAAGAAAAAAAAAAGAACGGAAGATAGAAATGTTTAACACTACTTGATTTCAGTGAGAAAATGAAAGAAAAAAAAAGAACGGAAGATAGAAATGTTTAACACTACTTGATTTCAGTGAGAAAATGAAAGAAAAAAAAAGAACGGAAGATAGAAATGTTTAACACTACTTGATTTCAGTGAGAAAATGAAAGAAAAAAAAAAAGAACGGAAGATAGAAATGTTTAACACTACTTGATTTCAGTGAGAAAATGAAAGAAAAAAAAAGAACGGAAGATAGAAATGTTTAACACTACTTGATTTCAGTGAGAAAATGAAAGAAAAAAAAAAAGAACGGAAGATAGAAATGTTTAACACTACTTGATTTCAGTGAGAAAATGAAAGAAAAAAAAAAAAGAACGGAAGATAGAAATGTTTAACACTACTTGATTTCAGTGAGAAAATGAAAGAAAAAAAAAAAGAACGGAAGATAGAAATGTTAACACTACTTGATTTCAGTGAGAAAATGAAAGAAAAAAAAAAAGAACGGAAGATAGAAATGTTTAACACTACTTGATTTCAGTGAGAAAATGAAAGAAAAAAAAAAAAGAACGGAAGATAGAAATGTTTAACACTACTTGATTTCAGTGAGAAAATGAAAGAAAAAAAAAAAAGAACGGAAGATAGAAATGTTTAACACTACTTGATTTCAGTGAGAAAATGAAAGAAAAAAAAAAAGAACGGAAGATAGAAATGTTTAACACTACTTGATTTCAGTGAGAAAATGAAAGAAAAAAAAAAAAGAACGGAAGATAGAAATGTTTAACACTACTTGATTTCAGTGAGAAAATGAAAGAAAAAAAAAAAAGAACGGAAGATAGAAATGTTTAACACTACTTGATTTCAGTGAGAAAATGAAAGAAAAAAAAAAGAACGGAAGATAGAAATGTTTAACACTACTTGATTTCAGTGAGAAAATGAAAGAAAAAAAAAAAAGAACGGAAGATAGAAATGTTTAACACTACTTGATTTCAGTGAGAAAATGAAAGAAAAAAAAAAAAGAACGGAAGATAGAAATGTTTAACACTACTTGATTTCAGTGAGAAAATGAAAGAAAGAAAAAAAAGAACGGAAGATAGAAATGTTTAACACTACTTGATTTCAGTGAGAAAATGAAAGAAAAAAAAAAAAAGAACGGAAGATAGAAATGTTTAACACTACTTGATTTCAGTGAGAAAATGAAAGAAAAAAAAAAAAGAACGGAAGATAGAAATGTTTAACACTACTTGATTTCAGTGAGAAAATGAAAGAAAAAAAAAAAAGAACGGAAGATAGAAATGTTTAACACTACTTGATTTCAGTGAGAAAATGAAAGAAAAAAAAAAAAAGAACGGAAGATAGAAATGTTTAACACTACTTGATTTCAGTGAGAAAATGAAAGAAAAAAAAAAAAGAACGGAAGATAGAAATGTTTAACACTACTTGATTTCAGTGAGAAAATGAAAGAAAAAAAAAAAAGAACGGAAGATAGAAATGTTTAACACTACTTGATTTCAGTGAGAAAATGAAAGAAAAAAAAAAAAGAACGGAAGATAGAAATGTTTAACACTACTTGATTTCAGTGAGAAAATGAAAGAAAAAAAAAAAAGAACGGAAGATAGAAATGTTTACGGCTGTTTCAATGAAATGGGGAAAGTTGTCAATTTCAGATCATTTCATTTGTACCCCCTTACTTCTTAAAATAGCAACCAGCATTCATATTTATGATTGTTATTGCAATATTTTGTTAAAGTTGTTAAGCTCAAATATTAAACGATGCAATAGGGGAAGTTCCTCGGATATTTTATTATCGTAGAGCTGGACATGAGTTTATTCAATCATTAACTTAAGAATTAAGATTCATCAGAAAATTTCAATAGAAAAACCGTGAAATGTTCATGGGTCTTTCTAGTTATTAGAAAGTATTTACAAGTCTTTAAATGTATTCTTTCCAATCATTATTATTGCATTTAGCTCTTGGGTTCAGTCTTGGACGGTTCATCTTTCTCATAACACACTGCTACCTGCTGTCGTCAGTGCAAGGGAGATAATTATCTTTATCTTCCTCGCACTGGCGGCATTAAACGTTACTGATATTAAACATAAAACTATGAAAATACAATTGACCTATTATACAATAAGATGAACATATCTGTTCGTGTACTTGTAAAAGTGCTATATAATTTCCTGCTTTCTCTTTTAAATTTAGACTTTAATAACATATAAAAAGGTCAACACTGAGTGGTGACAGTCTGTTTCATGCTTGAACGCAGTCTTCAGGCCCTATGTGTTGAGTGATGGCGCAATTATTTATATAAGATTCATCAATAATTTAAAACAGGAAAACCGTGAAATCTTTACAGGTGAAAACTAGTTTTAATTAATTTAATGTGACGAATGGGGGTGGGGGCTAAGCATTAACTGTAAGAAGACAGAAAGCGTGGTGGTCAGCAAAATAAAATTGCCACGATGCGGGTTACGAATGAAGATGTAACCATGAATCAAATACAAATGTTTAAATATCTGGGAATCGTTTGAACAGACAGATTACAGTCACATCAGGTTGAAACACCGGTTCCCGTACGATGGACCGAAGTTAACTTTAGAAGTTGAGGGAGGAAACTGACTCTCGTCATCCACTCCACGGCTGTGAACCAATAACAAATAGTCTTAAGTCAAGACAGCTTTTTACACTCAGTCGAACCACTGAACAACAGAGCTCCTAGTCAGCGTCTGTCCCTATGCTGCAGTCACTTTAACAACGTGGAATAACCCACTGACGCCTGGCCCTTCTGTTCCTGCCCGAATCACCCCTGAACAGCTGCTGGTCGCTGTAGAGCCAACCTTCAGAAATGGGGATATGCCATGAATGATGATTCCAACTGCCAATGTTAGCAATTACAAGCTTAATTTTTTTTTTCTGTGGTGGGCATATCTGTAAAATTTACTTGAAGAATATAACGTGAGCGTCTTTTTTTTATATAATTTTTAACTACCCAGTAATATGGAAATTTAGGAGAAATATTCTCTGTGATCTAATGTTTTGTTGAATTTTAGATACTATGGCTTTACATTTACTTTCTGGTAATGTCGCGTATGGACGTCTGTATTTATGCACACACACACACACAAAAATAAATAAAAAATAAAAATCCTTTTTAAAATATAGGGCGGCGATAAAAGGTATGAAGCTTTTCCATTTATGATTAGTAAATATAGCTATCATATAACCTCTACAAAGTAAGACAGAATTTTAAAAGATTAAAATCTTTATAAATTATTATAATTTAAAAAAAAAATCTTGTAAAAATTCCTTATTCATCAAAAAAAATGTTTTTTCCTCAAGACAATAGTGTCCATAATGTATCTTATTCATGAAAGCAATTAAAAGTTTTTTTAATTAAATAATGTCTTAGTTTTATAGTATTTTTTTATTTTACGATTAAAAGCAGATTTTCGGGAACTGGGTGTCCACTTTTACAAAAAGAAATTGACGATTTAAATTCTCCAAGGAGTTCTGCGTATGACATTAAGCTCTACAAAATATAATTTCTTGAGATTTCCTAAGATGAAATAAGTATGTGTGTGTTACTGTTAACATGTAATATATATATATATATATATATAGGGTGACCCCCCCCCAAAAAAAAAAAAAACGGGAACTTTTTAACAATCCAATATTATAAAACCAAGAGTGATGGAAGAAAAATATTTTATTTATAGTAATTGAAAACTTAAAACATGCCATTTAAGAAATGATGATGGAATTTTCATTTTTTTAAAAATTACGTCCTGTAGATGGCGTCCTCCTGTACGAATGCATTCTTGAAATCTGCTGTTGAGATTCCTCATTGACTGCTGCTAACGCACGCTGTTGTCCGTTCCACTGATCCATGGTCACTAAAATGGCGAAATGTTTACTTGCTCAAGGTCACTCACTCGCAGTGTTGCCACTTGCTCATGTCTGGCAATACGCACTTCAAAAATTCCCGTTTTTTAGGGTCACCCTGTATATATATTTCTACCAAGATTTATTTTTAAAAAATTACTATAATAATTTAATTAATGTGTGAAAAAAAGTCTTGAAAGTTTAATTAAAATCTGATATATGCTTTTCACTGCAATAAAGACGCTAAAATGTTCTATACTAATCTTTGGTCACCGCAAAAAAAAAAAAAAAAAAAAATAAATAAATAACTCTTAACCAAAATTCCGAATGTTCTACAAAGGATAAAAAAAGAAATATAATTTAATATTAAAAATATCCTTTGTTCTTTCCTCTTAATATTAACAATGATTTTGACGACTTTAACTTAATTTTTATGAAGTTTGGGGAATTTTTTTTTTCAGTAAATCAGTGGTGGTACCTCTTCTAAAATCTCATTCTCTTTCACTCATAGTAGCCCTTCCCGTCTTAGTGACATTGTCGTTTTGGTTGAAGTGAATTGATTTAAAAAAAATGTTTATAAAATACAGTAGCATACTGAACAATAAACGTAATAAATAAATTCGAAAACCAGCTTTATATTCTGTCCATTGCTTCAATTTGCATGTTGTCAATACAGGTCAAGGAAATTTGTATTTATTTTTCCCTTCATTCATTTTGATTTATTTTAAAGAAAGGGAAACAACCATGACTAAAGTTTGCATACAACATCCGATGCCAGCTGTCTTAAGTAGAAGTCTCTTGATTTTTATCCTCACTGGGTGCTCCATACGCTCGGCCTTGTGCTGTCTAAGCTATGCTTCCTAAATCACCTTAGAGGGTTGTTTAAATCGTGACTCATAAAAGGAAATGATTTAATGAAAGATTTAGTCAATAATTAAATTTAAGAAAAGAGGTAATGCCGCAATATTAAAGAATTGAATTTTTTAGGGGACGCAATGAGGAAGGAGAGCTTTAAAAATTTGGCACTCAAGGGACCGATTGCTTCTTACTTTCCAGCTAATTTTGATTTTCAAAAAGTTTAAATGCAATGTCAATCGTTATCTGCTGTCTTTTTTTATTACTCTTCTTTTATTGTTCTCGTTCTTTAATGTTTTTCTTTTACCCTCAGTAGCCCCTTCTCTCTTAGTGGCTTTATTGCCTTGCTTGGGGTTAAATGATTAAAACAGAAAAGGGGAAGCACATAACATTGCTAACAAGCTTGTGATGTGAGACACTGTGATCTCAGGGAGTTAATCGGAAAAAAGAAGAAGGAAGAGGAAAGAGACTACTAAAGGGTTGATAATTGTTGACATTCGCAGGAAAGTGGATTAAAAAGTTAAGAAAATTAAAAACGAAATGCATTGAAAAAATTATGTTTCAAAATAATTAAATGAAATTCATGAACAGTTATAAGGAGAATCAAACCCAAATTTAACTCGACGGAATTCAGTAAGATTGAGCAAAACCAAGACTACCTGTCCTTTCCCACTTTTCCGCCGATAAGAAAGAGCCAATTAATGTATCATCGAATATGTCGGTCCTGGAAAATAGAAAAACATATGTTGTCGATAAAGAAAACGGGTGGTCACCAAAATAACATCCAAATTGTTCTCGATAAAGAGCTAGGAAAAACACCTGGTTTGAATCGGCCACTCAGATAAAAAATATACTTACACAAAAATAAAGATTAGCGCCTAAGATTGGGGGCCATTTTGTTCATTTTAATTTTTGTGACATTCGTCATAATTCTTATGGCTGGCATTATTTTGGAGACAAGATGACAAAAAAAAATAATAAATAAATAATAACCATAGGCGAACGGCTGGGTGGCTTGTTTGACCGAGAAGCAAATAAACAGAGAAAGAGGGTTTTTTTATTACCAAAAATGGGAATATTTTTCCCATCCATAACGACTGAAAGCTAACAAAACAATTCTTGAGACTGATTATTTTAGATATAGTCAAGTCCCTGGCTTTGGGAAATCACTAAAAGCAACCGGCGTCAGAGAAGCTGAAGAAAAATTAGTTACTGGAAATTCCCTTTTCGCCTACGTATTCTAGAAGTTTAGATTCGTCACAAAGACAGTTGTACCAGCTCTTGGAGTGGGCTGAGGTTGGATGCTGAGAAGGTGGGAGAAGGGAGAGAGAGAGACTAGTATTGCCTGTATGGAGCGAGATGAGAAGTGAAGGGAGTTGAAGTTAAGGAACAGCTCGATTCCTCTGACCACTCTCAAAAGGAGGGGGGCTGGACAACACCTAAATTTGGAAAATTACTCAACATATTTTGAAAATATGGGATTTAAAAAAAAGGGTTGATGCTAATAATGGGTGATAACCGAACCCCAGACCCTGGTCTACTCCACACCTGCCAGGCGTAGGACTCCATATAAACTGGAGGGAGATATGCATAACAAGATTCCTCATATCACTGCTAGTGGAATCCACATCGTTCGTCGAGGCCCCCTGACCAAGACCTTGTGTCAGACCAGAATTTAGAAATTCAAGTTACTACTAATACAGGCTGTAAACTCCAAAAGGGGGTCCCAGTGTCATTTGAATACACTAAGTGGGAAGGGTTAAAACCGCTGTAGACAAATCATACCTCAGCCAAATCGTTGTTACATTTTGAACCAGAGTTAATTCTTTATTCCAAAGAATTATTTTTTGTGTAGTTCCCAGTCGTCGATCTGTTTTTCATTTTTCAGATCTTCTCACCTTCTGAGATCAAAAACACAACGTGGCAGATGCGTGAAGGAGACAAACGCTAGCTAGATCGAGTGGAACCGTGCTCACCATCACGATACCAGCAACAAACAAGTAACGCGTTAACGAGTGAGAAGTCAGCTAGACCGTAACCACGGTGGTCTGAAGGAACCTGAGGACCAACGCGGTGAGAGAGTGGGTTACAGTGCAAATGGTTAGCAAAACAGAAATTAGGAGACACTTTACTAAAGGCTGAAAAGAACAGGAAATTGTAGAGAGCCATGATCGCCCACGTCTTCTTCAATGTGCCTGAGGAGGCACATAAAAGAAGAACGAGCTAATGTAAATTGTTGGCAGAATAGGGATTAGGAGAGATAACAAAAAGACAAAATTTACTGCAGGAAACTGTACAGAGCCATGATCGCTCACATAGAAGTCGCAATACTCCAGTTTGGAAAACATTGGACTGAGCTAAAAGTTACTAAGTGTGGTCATTCTTTCTTCTTCTAAATAAAAAGACGAATATTTCAGTACTAAATTTCCAGGTGTACAATTCTCAAGACCATATTTAACAGGTTCAAAAGATTCAAGGTTCTGATGGAATGGAGAGAGATTTATCCGAATTTGTCCCAAGGCAAACAGCATATCCAGTGACGATTGAATTCACTACGATAAGACAAGGGGACCTCGGCGTGGTGTAATGGTTAGCTAGGTTGTCTCGCTAAAACAATTATGACTGAGAAGGGAGTTCTATCCTCACTGGGTGTCCCATAATTTCGGCCTTGTGCCACATCTAAGCTATGAGGAGGCACGGTGGAGTAATGGATAGCGGCTTGGATTGAGGAATCGGAGAGCCGAGTTCGAAATCCAGTCGAATTCATTACATTCACTTACGTGCTAATACCCTTGGGAAAGGTGTGAATCCTCTTCTCTCTCCAGCTATGGGTAAATAGCAGGACAGACTGGGTTCTAGACCAGTTGCCTTGGATGGCAAGGAGAATCTAAGATAAGGAAAACTCTGAATTCAAAACCTTCGTTTGGGGATCTTGTGCACCAGGTCTCTATAATCCAATATTGGAGCCGGCTCAACCCACCCCGGGTGAATGCCGTTACAGGTAGGTACAGGGCAGGAATCTAAGCTACGCTTAGAAAATCAATAAAGGGGCACCCCGAGGTGATGCAATGGTTAGCAAGCTTTTCTTGCTAGAACAATTACGACTGAGTAGTGAGTTCGATCTTCACTGGGTGTCCCATACTTTCGGCCTTATGCCACATCTAAGCTACGCTTGTAATATCACTATACGCCTCGAGGCGGTGTAATAGTTAGCAAGCTTGTCTTGTCTTGCTAGAACAATTACGACTGAGTAGTGAGTTTGATCCTCACTGGATGCCCCATACTTTCGGCCTTGTGCCACATCTGAGCTTGGAAAATCACCACTACGATAAGACGAGCTTGTTAATCATAGATCAAAGATATACGTTGTGCATCATGGGGAAAAGGCCCAAAAGAACGAACCGTACGAAAAACTGTAAAGTGGAAGGAAATCATTAAAGATTAGAAGTCTACGATTCATTGGACGAGAAAAAGAGTTATAAAGTGAAATGGAAGCTAAACACCGGAAGCTAAGCTTTCTTTAATGGAAATCAAACACCGGAAGCTAAACACCGGAAACGGAAGAGTGAGAGACCGACTAAGGCATATTTGGATCAACTTAGATACAATACTTATTTGAAGAGTGAAGAACTAATGAAAATCACGAGACAGAAGAATAAAAAACTAGTTCACGGTGTTTGGAAGGCTAGCGGCTTGGATTGAGGAATCGGAGAGCAGAGTTCGAATTCCAGTAGAGTTCATTACATTCACTTTTATGCTAATACCCTTGGGAAATGTATGGATCTTTTCCCCGGTAAAATAGCAGTATAGACTAGGTCCTATAGCCTTGGGTGGCAACCGGTCTAGGAGAAAACTGAATTCAAATCCAGCCTGGACAGTGGTCTCAGAGAGGCTATCTTACCCAGGGAAACAGCACCCGCTACTATGGCGGCAGTACGTATGGTGCCCTTACGACCCTAATAAGGTTACAGGTTTTGTGATCGATGATACTGGAGTTCACTCACAGTAGAAGTTAACTAACTACTCTTAAGGAGGTTTTCCAAACGGACTAAGATCTATATATACTAATTGCAGGTTAGCACAGTTCAGGAAAACTTGCTACTGTAGTATATTTTGCGAAATAATTTTTCACTCGGAAAATGGTATAAAACTAAATAAAATAATTCACTAAGCACTAAAAAACAACTCGTTCAAATTGAGATGGCAGTTGTTAAATATGCCCCTTATATCAAGAGGGTAGTGTGAGAGTGACCCATCATGCTGGAACTAATACTCTACATTCTCAAAGTCCTCTTGAATGTGTGGCATGAGAGACTATTACAACCAAGTCAAGGAAACAGGACCATTCATAGTACTGACAAACAAAATAGTCTTGTTAATCTCTTTGATGATAAGCCATGTCTCACTGTAACTCTTGGCAAATTAACATGAGGTTCTTCCATAAGATCCCCTGACGGGGGACACTAGCTTCTTCGACATCAAAGCAGGGATCCTTCAAGGTGACACCATTGCACTTTTTCTCTTTGTTATCAGCCTTGACTACGTATCGAGAACTTCCACCGACAAACCTCATGATCTAGGCTTTACTTTGTCAGTATTAAGACGATATCCCGGAAAAAGTTGACCGATATTGATAATGCAGATGACCTAGCTATCACTGCAGACACCATTACTAATGCCACAGTTCTCCTACATCATTTAGAAAAAGCTGCTAGGCAATCTTTCAATACATGACTGACGAGGCAGATTTTTTTCCCCACTGTAGGTTGGCATTTCTTTCTGCAGTAGACCAGTTGTCCTCCAAGGTTATAGAACCGTCTCTCCTGATATTTACCCCTAGCTGATGGGGGAGAAGAAGAGGATTCATACCTTTCCCAACGGTCAGTCAGTCAGTTATGTGCCAGGCATGATACACGCTTAGGCGTTCATACATGACTGACGAGGCAGATTTTTTCCTGCAGTAGGTTGCCATTTCTTTCTGCACTAGACCAGTTGCCATCCAAGGCTATAGAACCCGGTCTGTCCAGCTATTTACCCATAGAAAGAAGAGGATTCATACCTTTTCCAATGGTATTAGCACGTAAGTGAATGTAATTCAAACTCGGCTTCCCGACTGCTCAATCCGAGCCGCTATCTATTACTCCACCGTGCCTCTAAAACTAAATTCATAAGCTTCAACCAGCAAGGCCCAATACAGTAACTGTCTCCGGTGAATCAGTGGAATCTGTCGAATCTTTCAAATGCCTAGGAAGCGAAATAAATTCCACTAAAAAGTATGTGAAAATTCATATAAAGCCTGGGCTGCTTTGAAAAAAATAAATCTGATCTACCAGACGTCAAACGGCAATTCTTTTGAGCCTCTGTAGAGTCAGTTTTAATGTATGGTGCCACTGCTTGGACACTAATTAAAAAACCTCGAATATAAGCTTGATCAAACCTCCACTCGGATGCTGGGAGCTATATTTAACATCTCTTGGAGACAACATCCAACTAAATCACAACTCTACAGAGCCATCCCTGATATTTCTAGAATCTTACGCGAACGCAGAATACGCTTTGCGGGATAGTGCTGCCAAGCAAAACAAGAACTTGCTAGTGATCTACTGCTCTGAGTACGTAGCCATGACACAAGACGCGGTGGTCCCCCAACAACCACCTACCTATGTTATGACACAGAATGCCACCTTAATGGACAATAAATAATTCGCGCTGGCTCAACCAAATAAAATAATACAATGTAACCCGGATATAAGAGAGTTGTCGGGACCGGAGAAGAAGTCTCTTATATCCGGGTTTGGTCTCTATTTTGTTTAGGTAAGTATGGCTCTAATTTGGGACCAGAGAAAATCTCTCTTATATCCGGGTTACACTGTAGTTTCAAACTTTTCTCTAATTGCCATGAAGTAAGATTTCTTTGAAACTTCCGTTTGAACTGCCAATACATTTCGACTACTTTTTCAAACTTCCAGTCCAGGAGGTGCGAACTGACCGAGGAATTAGAACGCAGTTAAGCTCGTTCCAAGATCTCTTCACAGTCGCTTCTGTCTTTGAGGAAGGAAAAAAAAAAAAAAAAAAAAAAGACAGCCGCTTCCATCTCCGTGCAGGTTGAATATGAGACAAATTATGGTCACTAGTAATACACAAGTGCATCAATAAGCCTAATAAGCAATAACGTATTTATCACACAAGTTTTTTTCAACATAATCTCCTTTGTCAATACACTTAATTCAGTGGTGAATATCAATCATATAGATCGAACATTATACAGTGAAGATATTAGATCCAAATTCAGCGAATAATCACGTTCCAGGCTACGAACTTACTGATGCATCCGTATATAATGATGAAAGTCATGATGTATGGAATAGTTAAGACTTGTGTTATCAAAAGGAGCCATTTTCCAGGGGTCAGAGTTCAATGCAGACCAAACTTATCTTAAAATATCCAGAAATGGGCGAATATTTAATAAGCACAAAATCACAAACAATATATGGCACTGAGTGAGGATCGAACTAACTACACAGTAATAAATATCTGCAAAAGCAATCTGCTAACTTATCAAATTATTATTATTATTTTTTTTTTACAGTGAGGTTCATCCTGTACAAGGTCCTGGGACCACTCGACGTAAAAGGGTTACAGGGTATTTATCGGATATGAGTGGGGAAGATAACAGTTAACCCTAGACTTGAGCAGGTTAAAGAGTGTCACGACTGGGAAAACATCCTTTTGGGTGTCGCTTCCACAGACTAGTGATTCGCGAGAAGAAGCTGTTTGAGTGGAATTTACTTCTCATCAATGGAATATGGGCGGAAAGAGAGTGGTTTGCTATAATGTGCGTGGCATGGTGAGTCCTAGCAGTGAAGGATAGGACTGGTAGAACCAAGGAATGCAGTTCGTCTGAGCACTTTAACTGGAGCAGTAATAAGCTAGTCACAACTCGTGTATGCGTGTGAGAGAGAGAAAAAAAAATTGTCACGTACAAGGACCCGGATACAGGAAGCTCCTGCCCAAATATGACAATAGTACTTTGAAAACTTCGCTGTTTTTAATTTTCTAACGTATTATTCTTAATTTAACGACTGGATAAGTTCCTTGCGACTATAAAATACTCTTGGAAATTTTATTTTCAGAAATATTTTAGTTTTACAACTTTAGCAAGATATAAAAGAACATGATTTTAATTAATAAGAAATTTGAACAAATTTTAGACGTCTGCTGCCTTTGTTAATATAAATAAAAATAAAAAAATTAATACTAGTAGGACCCGTGAAAGTTTTGAGGGTTTTCCTGTTTTTAAGTTTTGATAAGACATAATTTTTAATTTAAGGATTGACCAAGTTTCTTACGCTTTCCCCGACTATAGAGTACTTCGGAAATTCTAATATTTTAGCTTTACAACTTTAGCAAGATATAAAGATGTTTTTATTATTTTTGCATTCAATTGTTGTTACTTCTATCTTTGTGCCTTGAGTACCATTTAAAACAGATTTCATTAATGAAGGAGAATTATCAATAAAACTTGAATACTGAAGAAGGAAAAAATACATATCCATTTTACTGTTGGGCGCTTCGACGTGGTGTAATGGTTAACAAGTCTGTATCGCAGATTAATTACAACTGAATATAGAGTTTGTTATTACAGCCATAACACGTTGAAACACCGGTTCCTGTTTGATCACCAAAGTTAAGCAACACTGAGTCTGTTGAGTACGTGGCTGGATGTTGGCTTCGGAATATCAGGATCTGTAAGCCTGGGTGTACAGGTGGTTAGTTCCTCACTGGTTGATCCATACTTATGCCCTATCTTTCCTTAGTAAATAACTACGTCCATTTTATAGTTACACACATTTTCCTCTTCTTTTCATTTCATTGAAGCAGGTGTTAAGCACTAGCTTGCTAGCCTTCTTTCCCTAGAACTGATATAATTTATTAATACAAGTAAACGGTTTGGCACTTAGCTGATTGGAGTAGGGATGCCGGAGATAACACCAGAGTTTCATAGATGGACACTTCGGGAATTTATGAGGATTTATAGATTTTTTTTTTGCTATCCATCTTTTCTCACAAAAAGGTTTTGCTTGATTCTGGCTTATCAACCCTTTGCATGCTATTTAAAGCTGAAACATTTTAGATTGTTAGAAAAACAGAATTTTTATTTTTTGCCAGTGAATATTGCATTAACTTTTGTATAAGAATAATGTTTTCCCCGATACAAAACCTACTATTTAACCCATAGTTGAAAGAGATGCATTCATACCTTTCCCAATGGTATTTGTGCGTAAGTGAATGTAATGAGCGCAAATGGACTTTGAACTCTGATCTCACCATTACACCACCCACAATCAAAATGGAATTGTCCATTGGTTATCAGAAGTAATGGCAGGGCATAACGCACATGTTAACTGATATACTTACAGAGTAACAAGCAGGAATAGAATACGAACATTAACTTTAGCATAATCCAGCACAGGTACTGGATTGAGTGAGGAAAGTTGATGAATGACATTTGGAAGTGTGTGTGTGTGTGTGTGTGTGTGTGTCTGTGTGTCTGTCTGTGTGTGTGTCTGTGTGTGTGTCTGTGTGTGTGTGTGTCTGTGTGTGTGTGTGTGTGTCTGTGTGTGTGTGTGTGTGCGCTCGCGCAGGGTGGGGGGAATACCCCAGGTAGTGCTAGTTTATTGCTTTGATAGGAAGAAGAAAAAAAAAAAAATCAGCATCCTTAACCACATTTTATATTCAGACTGTTATCCTTATCTTTGTTTCTATCACAACGTTTCTCCCTTTGTGCCCCCACCCCGCCTTCCTCAGGTATAGGAAATTCAGACAACTTTTTACTTTGGTACGAGAAAGAAGGCATTATTTCCGAGAAGTCTCCATTTTAAATACGTACACCACTATATATATATATATATATATATATATATAAACAAAAACGTTTAAAACTATTTTACATTGTTCAGACTGTTATCCTCATCTTTGTTGTCATATTCAAGGCCATTATACGCTCTGACCTTCAAGTGATTGGAATTTTGAACTGAACTCATTTCGTCCACCAGGTGTTCTTGTTCCATGGCCCAATGGATAAAGGCAGGGTTGAAGTAATCCAGTAACTTGACCTAAATGGTTGTGAGTTTAATACCTGGCCACATCAGAGATGAACAAAAACTTTGAGAATTGAGCTAAATGGGAAATAACTGAAACTGAGATATCTGGAAGAGGCATGGCACATGGAACTAGAACAATCTACCCAGTTGGACAACATAAAGGGTTCAGTTCAAAATTACAATCATTTGAAGAAGGCCGGAGTGTACAATTATAGTTGTTATTGTCCTGTTCTTGGTAGGTTTTTGATGACGGCAACAAGAGCATGTTTATCTCACCCACAGTTTTTAATGGACTCAACCTCCCAGCTCCATATAAACTGTGCTCGTTTCTCCTTGAGGCAGAAGCTACCATGTGCCTGGAGAATCCTTCTCAGTCTGAACCATAGATTATTAAACATGGTAGCAGAGTGTAGTTTAAAGAGAGGAGAGAGAGAAAAAAAAAAGAGAGAGAGAAAAAAAAAAGAGAGAGAAAAAAAAAAAAGAGAGAGAAAAAAAAAGAGAGAGAGAAAAAAGAGAAAAAAAGAGAAAAAGAAAAAAAAAGAGAAAAAAGAAAAAAAAGAGAAAAGAGAAAAAAGAAAAAAAGAGAAAAAAGAAAAAAAGAAAAAAAAGAGAAAAAGAAAAAAAAGAGAAAAAAGAAAAAAAAGAGAAAAAAGAAAAAAAAGAGAAAAAAGAAAAAAAAAGAGAAAAAGAAAAAAAAGAAAAAAAGAAAAAAAGAAAAAAGAAAAAAAGAGAAAAAAGAAAAAAGAGAAAAAGAGAAAAAAGAAAAAGAGAAAAAGAAAAAAGAGAAAAAAGAAAAAAGAGAAAAAAGAAAAAAGAGAAAAAAGAAAAAAGAAAAAAAAGAAAAAAGAGAAAAAAGAAAAAAGAGAAAAAGAAAAAAAGAGAAAAAAGAAAAAAGAAAAAGAAAAAAGAGAAAAAGAAAAAAGAGAAAAAAGAAAAAAGAAAAAAAGAAAAAAGAAAAAAAGAAAAAAGAAAAAAGAGAAAAAAGAGAAAAAAAAGAAAAAAGAAAAAAAAGAGGAAAAAAAAAAAAAAAAAGACTGATGAAAGGAAGGAAAAACAAATTTTTGACCCCATCAATATGGAAGACTGAAAAAACATCTTATGATGATTGGAAGTTTGATGTCAAATTATAGACTCACTTCAAGACAGAAAAGAGGCGAAAGGATCTGCAAACTACCAACTGAAAAAGGTGTCAAGGAGACGTACAATGGACAAAATGTCATGAATATGACAACAAAGATGAGGACAGCAGTCTGAATAATGTAAATAATTACAATACCTCATCTCAGAAATATAGACAGATTCTGAAGAAGGCTGAAGCGTACAAAAGCCGAAACATCGTGAATATGGCAATAAGGATGAGAACAACAGTCCGATCAATGTAAATAATTACAATACCTCATTGCAGAAATATAGACAGAAAAAAAAAAAAAAAAAAAAAAAAAAAAAAAATGCAAATTTTTTAGTTTCATGATTTAGGATGGATATTCAAATACGAAATAACGTTAAAATATTAAGTCCAATATTTTTTTTAGTGTTTGGGTAACAATGATGGTTGATGGAAAAGCAAAAAAAAAATAAAAATAAAATAAATAAAATAACCGAAAAATCAGACAGTAAATAATAAATTTTCAAGTAATAAATTTAAAATTTACAAAATAAAAAAAATAAAATAAAAGGATCTATTTTAAACATTTTCTTGCATACAAAGAAAATATTAATCATTCAACAGGTACAATTCCTATAGTTCCACATTCTTTACCCATATTTGCTACCAATTTCTATTTCACTGTAAGAGTCAAAGTGGTTCAGAAAAATTGATTGTTTATTTGTTAGTATCAGTTATAGGCTTAGATGAACCACTAATTCAAGCTTGCTTTAAAAACAATGGCAATGAGACTATTGGAATTGAACCTGTATTAGATGATTTCTACTTACCAAATATAAACAATATATACATTGGTAAGTCGGTATACTAAAGTAGAAGACGGATTGAGGAAAAAAAAAAAAAAAAAAAAAAAAAATATTTATTTTACATAAGTATTTTTTTTCACCAAATTTTTTTGATCAATGACTTAGTTCAGTTGTAAATATTAAGATCCAACATTATACAAGAGGGTACTGGAAAGTTCTCAGCCCAACAAACTTCTCAAAACCAATATTCCAATGCCCAAACATCAGAAGAATTATTTTGGGAAGCGAGTTGAGCCGATAACTTTTCAGCAACCCAATGTAGTGAAAATTTCAGATCAAAATGCAGTCAATAACTGTGTCAGCCTCATACAGAAATACTATTAATTTTGTATTATATGAAATATTGATTAAGAATATATTGGGGATAATAAAAGAGGGATTTGTTGTTGTTTTTTTTTTTTTTTTTTTTAATGGCTTAACCCCTTGTGGAGTATTTAACCTATTCAGACTCACCCAATAAATATTGGCTCTCAATGTTCAATCTGCCCCATGTATACTCTGCCATGAATATGATGACATTATTGCAAATAACACTGGAAGTCATGTAAACAATGAAACTTTCACCATGAACAGTGAGACTGATAGCTGATATTTACAGGGCATGTTTGAGTGTTGAATGTCAAAGGGTTAAAGCTGGAACATTATAGCTTGTAAGAATTCGTTATATATTTGGAGAATAACAATGATCTTTTACAAGTCCTATTTAATCCATAGGTGGCTTCAACTAAAGTAAACATCTCTCAGTCTGTAACTTCATTATTTTCTATAAAATATTAGGTTGGTGCAAAAATAATGTCGTTTTCTCACATATGTTACTATGTGAGAAAACGACATTATTTTTTGCACCAACCTAATAAGTTTATTATTATGTTTTTTTTTCCTAAAAGCTAGTAAAATAATCTGGAGTGATCAGTAATTGAACAAAGCCAGTAACTTGAAACTATCACAATGACTTGTGATTTCATGCCAGGCAATGGCTTCTGCATGACTTCATCTACCCAATTTCATTCACAGAACTGGAGTTAACCTCTAGCATAGTTATCAGATATTTCCTAACAATTTTGCACACTAAGATAGTTTCTACAGGCTGATAATATCAAGAAGTCTTTTTTTTTTTTTTTTAATTTTTATTTTGACCCTGATGGAATTTGAACTTGGATCTTATGGTCGGAGTATCATGGTTCATACCAATCAGCCACATAAGAGATCACTCCTTACATAGATATACCCTATTTGATGAAGATACAATGACAATTAAAATTTACAATTAATTTGGGCTTGTAATTAGTAACCACCTGTGGGTAAAAAAAAAAAAAAAAAAAAAAAAAACCCCGGAAAAACTGTTTTAATGGTTAATATACAGGGGATTAGCGAGTCACCCTAGCAGATGAGTGCATTTCAAAACAAGCAGCCAGCCATTATTAGCTTTTATGAAAGAATACGACAAACTTATTTACTTTTAAAAATAATGGAATTACAGACTTTAAGAGATAACCGAGAGTGGATCAATAAGTCTATAGCCTGATATGTAGTCATTAATTGAATTTTCATCTGAAATCTTTGATGCAATTAATATTTATCTGTGAATTAGGTGCATTGACAAGGCTGGAGATTAAATCTTGTGTAAAATAAATGTTTATTTTGTAAATCAGGTTACAGACTTACCAATGTATGTATTTAGAAGGACTGCAAATGGCATAAGTCTTTTTTAATTGCTTCAATCATAGCAATGAAATGAATTGGACACAGAAACTCAACAGCTTTATACTTCACTTTTCATTGAGTTTTCTTCTTATGACGAATATAATCAACATTATTCATACAGGATCCAGTATATTATATATTCCCAAAATATATAATGTCTGTTGCCTTCTAACACCCAAAATATGTCATGCTGTCTTTAGCTTTCCTTACCCACATGTGATGAAAGCCTGTTTCAGTTGACAAGCGTCTCGGGGAACAGCTGAAGTATGGATGACCAAAAAAAATGACTAAACTGGACATTACCCACAATGGCAAAAGTATATTCCCAGCACTAAAACACTGTTATGTGACGGGCAACACTAGTTCAATACGGAACACTACTTAGTAATAGTAGCAAAGACCAATTTAGTAAGTGCATTGTGAAGTTTTCAAGTACCAAAATGACCTCTACTTAAAAGGTTAACACATTGTGGCCATATATCCCCCCAAGCACAGTAGTTCCAATGAAAATAAACCGTTTTCACAAATACTCTAAACAGACAGCCACAGCTGCAGTAACATTCTACATTTACAAAAGGCACCCCCCCCCACCCCACACCATCTTGTACAAGTCTTGGAGACGAGTAACTTTTGTAGCGAATTGAGCAAGTTTAGTAAATATCCTCAAGTATTAGGTTGGTGCAAAAATAATGACGTAATAATGTTGTTTTTTCTTACGTAAAAAAACATTATTACGTCATTATTTTTGCACCAACCTAATAGTTTTTTTCAGTTGGGATTATAATGAATGCATTCAAAACCAGCAGGAGAAATTACCACTGAATTACAGCTCCACCTCTGAATGTATATACTATATGCAAAAACAGTTGAAAGAGTTTTTTGATAGGTACATTAAACCTTTAATATTCAAACCGTCCAAACCTGCCCCATGCCTTTTTTTCTTTTTTTTTTTTAATTTATTCAGTCAAGCTAGCTCGGACATTCACAAGTGCATCGTGCCACCCATAACTGTCCTGTATCAAGATTTGAAGGTCATTAGGGTGGCATACTGTATCATGACATAGCTGGTTGCTGGGTGACTAACCTGTTTTGCTCCATGGATAGGTACTTTGCAACTGAGACTTTGAGAGCCAATATTTACAGGGCAGGTTTGAGTATGTCAAATGCTAAAGGGTTAATTCAACACCTCTTGTCACAATGGCCTATTTCGGTTCCTTAGAAGTTCAATACAAAAGGTATTTGAAATGTTTGGTATTGACTAAATCCACATTCTGAATTTTTATGATAGATTCAGTGTAGATGCCATCACTTCTTTCATTCCAATTCCAGATTAACCCTGAAATGTTATAATTGATTCATTCAAAACCAGCAGGAGAAACTGAATTACAGCTCCATCTCTGAAGGAGCCATATGTATATACTATATGCAAAACAGTTGAAAGAGTGCTTTGATAGGCACATTAACTCTTTAGCATGCAATCCATCCAAACCTGCCCCCTGTAAACATTGGTTCTCAATATTCAACCCACCCCATGTATACTCTGCAATAATGTAGGACAACCTCATCACAAATAATACAGGAAATCAGGAAACAGTAAGAATTTGAGAGCCAATATTTACTGGGCAGATTTGAATGTGTCCAATGCTAAAGAGTTAATAATGAAATTAACACCCAGAAGCATGAGGCAAAGGTTTTAAATTTCTATGGTAGGCATATCGATATGAACCTGGGGACAAAAGGATACAGGTACCGAGGACAACTTTGAAGATGCACTGATATAATAAAGAGCAACTTGTATATCTACAAGATCCTTAATGCTGATGATGTAAAGATCAGCCTTATCTGGGTAAACTCATTCTCACATCTCTATTGGGAAACAGAATTTTAGAAGGTTCATGATCAAATTGCAACAGAAATTAAATGGTAGGTTTACACACAAAGTAAACATCTTCATTTAGAACAATTAGGCTACAATGATCTTAGATCACTTAGATTTGAACTTTTAATTTTGTGGATAGAACCATGACAAGTAATTAACATTTTACTCTTAAATCTATTATAATCTTTCCAGTAAATTATAATGCAGTCTAATTGATCCAAATATTTCAGGTTATTAATAATCATAAATTTTAGCCAATAAGAAAGAGGAAAAAAAAAAAAAAAACTCCTTTAAAATGTCAGATATGTATAGAGGGTCAAATTTTTTCTTCTTCTTAAAACCTAATAACTTCAACACATCTTCATATTTTTCAAGCTTTAAAATTTGCTTCCAAATTTTAAGATGTTAGATGATTTGTTAAAAAAGCAAAATTTAGAAAATTACCAACAAAGATTTTAAATCCGAATACAGATTTACCAGCTTGGATTAGAACCGAAATAAAAATATGCAAAGTTTCAGAAATTATATTTTTCAAAGTTCAATCAAGCAACTTTAAAGAAATTGAACACTTTTGCTTTCAAAATTTTCAGGTGACCTTTGAGCATGGTACAAGAAATTCCTAGCCACCTTCTCACCTTTTTAAAAATTTACAATTATTAAAAACAAGCATGTGATTCAAATCTCAAAGGCACTAAGTTAACTTTTTATATAATATGTTGTGTCATATCAGCATGTTATAACTTATCAAAGAATCTGTTTTTTTATGAAATCAAGTTCTTAATTCTGATTACAATCTATGTCAATCTAAAAAAAAGAAACAAAAAGCCCTTTGCATGATAAGAATCAAGTTATTTTTATGGTGACCAAAATCAGCTGGGAAGCCTCAAAATGATGCACTTTAGTACAAAATATTTGAAAAAAGAAAAACACTAGCATATTTCTTTTTTGTGTGTGTGTGTGTATATATATATATATATATACACACACACGGCCATAGTTTTGAAACCACCCTCTGGATTTTGAAAAGTCATCTAATAATTTAAGGTTGCATGCCTTTTTCAAAATTAAATTACAAGCTCACCTCAGGCCAGAGGAACTTTTTCTCTCTGAAGAATTTTATCAGTTAATCAATACTACTACTACTAATAATAATGAAATTAGTCTATTACAGCATAAATTTTCCTTAAAATCTCAGCTCTTTTTGCCTGATCCTATCTTGCTGGCTAAAGGTAATCTTAGGGCTGGCAGGTTTTAAAATTTTAGGTAACCCCATCTCTCTAAAAAATTGGACACCATGCACTAATGGGTTAAATAGTTTCAGCATCCAACCTTAGGAGGAACTAATTAAACCAAAGAAGGCATGAAACTTACTAGTTATTAAATCCAGAGAGTGGGACCAAAGATGAAATGCAAGTATGTCATTAATGGTCAAGCCTGAAGATGTGAAGGAGGCAGAGAGATGTGAGAAAGTAAAGGAGGAGTGAAACAAGGGAAAAAGAAAGAAAGAAAGGAAATGAAAAAAAAAAATAAATAAAATAAAATAAAATAAAATAAAATAAAAAATTTAAAAAAAGTGAAGGGACAATGGAGAATGAAAGTTTATAAAAAAAAAAAAAAAAAAAAAAAGAAAGAAAGATTCTGCCCTGACCAAATTTGGGACCCATTTTTTTTTTTTTTGTTTTTCATGATTTTTATCATCATCAATAATATAAAAGAGTCAAGAAAAACAAAATCACGTAAAAATAGGAAAGGAGAAAAATAAAAGAAAAGAAAAAAAGAAATGTACAAATAAACTGAAGAGGTTAAACAACAATCATTATATTGCAAGAGAAAATGCTTTTGTTTTTTTTTCTATTTCATTTTGATGTGTTTTTCCTAAATGCACATTTATGTACACACTGTCCAAATATTGAGACTTGAAAAGTTTTTTGTTTATTCCCCCCCCCCAATTTTTAGCTTATGTATCTCAAAAAGAAAGCTTTCTCCCCTTGTAATAATTGAAGGACACACACACACACACAATGCACAAAATATGCACATGTATACACAAGCATGTACATACATCACACAAATATATGCACTGTTACATTCTGAAATAAAAAAAAAGAAAAAAAAAAAAGAAAAGATTTTCATTTTTGGCTTTTCTCTATAAATGAGAAATAATAAAAATGCTTATAGAGTTAGGAATGACAAAGACATTTTTCTTATGTTAAATGTTGGAGGGAAAAAAAAAAAAAAAAAAAAAAAAAAAAAAACCCTGTATGCATATTTTGATATTTGTGTGTGTGTGTGTGTGTGTGTGTGTCGGTCCATTCTTTTTAGTGTTTCCTTTATATATTCTTCGTATACACACCTCTTGTTCATAAAACGTGATCTATTTTGATTATTTGCACTCTTCACATTTGCACTTCTTACATTGTTTATCCATCATTCTATTCTGTCACCCAATCCAAAATTAAATCCTATGACACAAAAATGCTTTCTCTGCACCTACTTGTTGTCCCAGAGGTCAAAAAGAAAGAAAAAAAAAATTGCTTGCCAACAGGTAAAGAAACAGTGGCAAATGACCCAACCAAAAAACATCATCTGGCTCCTTCTCTCCAAATGAGTCATTCATTTTTTTTTAAAAACTCCTGTCCCCACCAAACCATAAAATTTGTTTCTCGCTACTGTCAGGATTTGTAACAAAGACAAATAGATAGACTTGTGGGCAAGATCTCTCACACACACACACACACACACTTACATACATATACCAACACAATGGAGCATGCTCTTGTGAACACATGCATTTGAAATCACTCACCATTTCCATAAGAGAACTGTATGCCAACACACATACAAACAATTTCACTTGCACACAGCACCCCCACTCCAACTTTTACTTTAAAAACAGGCTTCACACTGATGTTCTCTTTTCTCAGAGCCCATTCAAATGATTGGTGAATATCCAATATTAGGGCCATTTTTGTGTTAATGCCCACAAAATACCCACTTGGTAATGAGTGGGTGTTACAGTGAAACAGTTTTTTTTTTTCTTCTTGTTTTAGCCCATCTTCAATTGTGCGACTTAGTCAGATTCTGACCTGACTGTTTGGGATGAAGTATAGCTTTCATTTGAAGCTGAAATAAATAAAAAATATGAATTTAGAGAAAAAACTGATAATTATTTCAAGATTAAAGAAAATGTTCTTTCATGTAAGAAAGATTATATATATATATATATATATAAAAAATTGGAGAAAGAGTTGATTATTACTTGTCAAAATGATTTGTTTTTTTAAATGCTGTAAAGAAGACATAACAGGCAAAAGATTTGAATATATGTGACCATTTCTAACAAAAGCAATATGGGGATGTTAAGATTAGGTAACAATGACAAAAATAGAAACAAAATCTATCTAATGGTTTTGTTCCTTAAAAGCACTTCAGACTAAAATAATGTTCTTGTTGGAATAATACAGGGTGTTCACAAAGACTTTACACAATTTCAAAAAGTCATTAAGAAAAACTAAGAGGAAGCAACAAAAGTTTGTTCCATATTAATATTACAAGTTCTTTTAATGATATTAAATTTTATTAATGTTTTTATGTTTCAGACAGTAATTAAAGAATTAGGTGTATAGAAAGTGAATAAAGCTTAAATGCCCTTTGTGAAACAAATTGGGCTTATACAGAAATTTATTAACTTTTTGTAAACTTCACTATTTAATTCTTATTATGTAAATGTATTAAGAGTATAAGTTGTAATTTTTTTCTATTTGTCTAATGACTGTGGACACACTGTATATATATATATATATATATATATATATATATATATATATATGTGTGTGTGTGTGTGAGAAACTACAAGCAAAAACAAACCCAACTCCTTAACACATTTTGAATAGGAGTAGAGGCTTATCCCTTATTTCTTGTTTAGGATTGGATTTATGGTTCCTCCTAAAGTCTACTTCAAATTTCAAATCTATTTCTAAACGTCTCCTAAATGCTGAAACTTTATTTGCTATTTATCTATTTTTTTTTCCCCTCAATATGAGTAGATAGGTTTGCCTATCGCCATGTTCACACACCTCCCTTGTCTTTTGAGCAGAAGTAGAGGTTCATCCCTTGTTTTTCCTGTTTAAGATTGGGTCTTTGATTCCTTCTAAAGTCTTTTCATTCTCTTTCACACCCAGTAGGCTATTGCATCTTAATGCCATTATTGCCTTTCTTGGGGCGGATAAAAAAAAAAAAAAAAAAAAAAAAAAAAAAAATCCCATAAATAAGGACTTAGTTTAAAAATCCTATAAAGGAATGAATTTTTTTTTCATAATGTAATTATTATTTATATTATCTTAGTTTGAAAATTTAATGTTTGATTTAACAGTTTTCTCTTAATTTTTTTTTTATTGTCATGTATGTTGGTTTGGGAAAGAGGTATCTCATTTAGGAAAGTTGATATTTGAAAAAAAAAAAAAAAAACCCAGAGTGTAGATTTATATTTTGGTAAGATTCAATAACAGCACTCTCAAGAATTTTCCATCTAGGTAAGTTACTTTCTCTTAATAAGAGTGGCATTCTTTTGATTGAAGTTGTGGTTGAACTTATTTTTATGCATGACTAATGCATTTAATAAATTGTTATGTATAAGATCCTTTTTCTGTTCCTAAATACTTTTCTGAATTTCTGAAAGTTTTCCCAATGTATTGTGAAGAGCAAATGTGACAGTTTGTTTCATATATATCTGATTTAATATCATTGTTATGGATATTGAATGATTCTTTATAAAACAGTTTTCAACCTCTTTTGCCCAATGCACACTTTTTTACCATAAGTTAGAATGTTCAAATCAAAATGTACATTCCAAATAATACACATATGGAAAATCTTCATTCTTCTCCATATCAGTATATATACATTTACATGGATGATTTTTATAGGAGTTTTACAAATTTAATAGCAACAGAAAATGTTGATGGATTTTAAAACTTGAATACATATACAGTAATTTGTTTTAATTCATAATTAATTATTAAATAAACTGAAGCATACTTCAATAAACAAAAAGTTCAATAAAATCCCAGGATATTGTAATTCAATAAATAATATTATATATATATATATATATATATATATATATATATATATACACACATTAAGAAATGGACAAAGCCCGACAATTTATTTAATAAAGACATTTTTTATGTTTAACGTTCTTTTTATAGATACAAGTATTTAAGTAAATGCTCTGTTTATAATAAACAGTATTAAATAACATTTACCGGCCTGAATGTCTGAGAAATTTTCATAGAAAATATTCATCCTTTGACAGGATTCGAACCTGCATCCTATATGGAACCGTCATTTACACTGACGTGCCTTAACCGACTCGGCCACAAAGGAGCATTCGGTTGGCAAGGTCGAATTTACTGCTTATAAACTTCAAACTTTCTCGGACATTCAGGCCGGTAAATGTTATTTAATACTGTTTATTATAAACAGAGCATTTGCTTAAATACTTGTATCTATAAAAAGAACGTTAAACATAAAAATGTCTTTAAAATATATATATATATATATATATATATATATAAAAAAAACACAAAAAAGACCCCCCCCCCATAAACCACTGAAATACCCTGGGTGGAGATTATTTCCTTCCCCGATTGATAACCCGCTATTGTTTTAGAGGCATTTGCATATGCAAGCAATTTGTCCATCTCTATATAGTGGATTCGTCTGAAATAACCTAGTAATACAAAGTGTGAATAAAATTATTTAATATTCTGTAATTATTGAATCTAAAATGAAAAATTCAGAATGTTTGTGACACTTTACAAGTACAAGGCTTATTCCCTTTTGAGATCGGTAAACTAGTTGAAAATAAGTTTCCATTCAGTAGATTTTTTTTTTTTTTTTTTTTTATATATAAGCCAACTGGTTAGGGTGGGAGAGAAAAAAAAATTTTTTTTTTTTTTACTGGAAATATTTTCATAGTGTTTATAATGTACATTTGGAATAGTCATTTTCATTTACTTCAGAGAAAAAAAAATATACAAAGATG